>JAWUZG010000058.1:3012500-3307500 GCA_036785705.1 Acanthornis magna
CCATTAGCATAATAAACACAATTTGAGTTACAACAGTATGATCAGTTTAATGGATGCTATTTATTTTAGTTTTTTATTTAAAGTCCCGGTAACATAGAATTAACATCAATATGCTGTTTGGTCCTTTATTAAAAATTCCCATAGGATAACCAGCACAGATGTTCAATACAGCATCATATATTTGCTGCATTTTATGACTTTACTAATTGGCCATATGGAAAGGTGTTGCTTGGATTTCTTTACTTTTAAAAAAAATCTGATAAATTATATGGATTCAAATAGTCACAATTGGTTACTACGTGAAATTGGACAGGTTAATATACACTGGATGCTGGGAGCAAAACAAGAGTAAGCAAAGTTTTTATGTATGTGGATTCATAGTAAATAGTAACAATATACTTCCTAGTGTGTTACAATCAGCTTCATTTATATGTAGTTCCTGACATAATTGTAATTCTTTAATTTATGCAGACACTGTCTAATCAGAATGAAATGCTGAAAAAGCTATTTGTTTAGTTACAGTGAGCTTATAGTCAACCTAGTTGTTCCATTCAGCTTTTCTTGAGCCTCACTTTTCATGATAAACTACACTGTTAGCAACATTTATGATAAGATGTATGTTATTACAATGGGTTTCATTATTCATCCATCTAATGCTGGTTATTTTAGTTGAAATCCATGTCTATGATTTTGTTAATTTATAGTGGACTAGAAGAATGTCTTAAAAATTTTGGTTTTACCTTATATGGCTTATTTTATGCTAAAACCTAACTGTAACATAACCAAGCAAATTTTGTCATCAGCTTGGTATATATATTCTCTAAGGCTTATCCCTTGTATTCTTTTTGCATTTCTTGATCTTATTTCTCCTCTCTGTATTTAGTATAAGTAACTATCTTTGCAAATAACTTCTTCTTCAGCCTTTAATGCAGCCACCTTTGAAAGTCAGAGAGTGACTGGGTAGTACTCATGCAGCACATAAATCCATCATCTGATTTTTCAGTTTTTTTTACATAAAAACTGATTTCTGTCTTTGCACTGTAATTCACCTTTCTATTTCTCCCATGCTTTCCAAAATCATCTGAACCCGAGTCATCTATTTCTGCTAGTGTGATTTCCTTCTGTTACCTGACCTCAGTTATGGTATCAGAAAGAGTTGCACCAGAGCACATGAGCGCAGGTTGCTTTAGTAGCAGTGTGTATGTCTGTATGGGCATACACATACACAGGCATATAGTTCTCAAGGATTACCTGAAAGCATTTTGCTTTAAAAAATGCTCTGTAGCTCATTGTATTTTTTAATACCCCCAGCCCGGCACATGCACATACCCTTGGGGTTTCTGGTTTGTGATTGTTTTTTTTTTTCAACAATTCCTGTTCATGTATTTAATTTCTGGATTTTTTTTTTGGCATTTAAACATGGATCTAATCTTACAAATGGAATTTTACCTTAAAATTTTTGTTTTTATTATAATTGGAAATTGTCTAGAAACATGCAGAAAAAGAGCTAGCCTTTAGTATAATCACTTGTGGGTGACTCTGAGCTGTAGGATACACAAAGCAGTGTAGGTTGCATAAAGCAGTGAAGTTGTATGATCAGAATAATATCTCTTTCTTTGTAAATTCTATTTAGTGCAGATGTTCAAATGAAATTTTTAAAATGAATCACTATTTTCAGATGTCTCAGTATTATGGGTCCTAAGACACACGTCAGCAAAAAATGATTTTGCACTGAAGGACAAAGCTAACATTATTACACAGCTGCATTGTCTGTGATATAATAAAGTCTTTTTGTGTGCTATGTAGTCTCACCCTGTAAAGATGAAATAGAGGTGACAATAGGGGATTGATTCTGTCCCCCTTTTAAGAAAAAGTGACTTGAAAAGCTTGCGCATTTTTGAATTCTTACATAGGTATTCGTTATATGGTTCAAGCTGAAAATATGTGTTACAGGTTTTTGACAACAACGAAAACAAGCTGGACAAATAGTGCCAAGTTGTGGCCTTTTACAGGTGATTGGGCTGGTTGTGGTTACACAGACAATCATGTACAGTCTTCTTTAGCAGTGTAAAATGAACACTGTTCCAATTACATGGGTGAGCGTGAGCTAAACCTTGCTCAGGTGGCAGCAAGCTGCCGAAGGGAATGGTCTGAATGCATTTGGAGCAGAGGGAGGGGCAGATAGTACTTTTGGGAAACAGGGTATCGGTGTGATTCAGGTGATGATAGCTCTTACTACATTGCCATAAAGGGGGAGTGAAATAGGAAGTTGAGCAGTAAGAATCCATGGGGACTCTGCAGCTACCTATAGAGCTCTGTGTTGATTCCTTTTTCTTTCTATGCCATGCTGTGAAAGCTTAAACTTATCTCTTGCTGTTAACCTGTGTTATTAGCTTGTGTTACAAGGGCAAACATACTCTGGAAAATTTTGTTCTCAGGAAGAATATAAAACCACATTGCTTTACATCTGGTTGTAGAGGGTTATTTCTATATTTTATTTGGATATATGAACTTACAATTCCAATTCACCTACAAAATTATATTTTTAGTGAAAAGTAACTGGCATAGAAGATTTTGGAAAATCTTCTACCTGCCATTCCCCTGATCTCAGAGCACCTGAGGTATCAGCCTATATGAAGTTGAGCATTTTGATTTGCCTGGCAGTGCATTGGACATCTGACACCTTGGGATTTTTTTCCTCAGCTGTCTTTTTGTCATAGACACCACTATCCTATCTCCGCTTCTACTACCAGCTTTGCACTTTGTATCTGAACAGACAGGCATTGTAGGGTTGAATGCCTGAAATGCGTGCATCAATTTTCTTTGATGTGTTGGATTCAGATTAACAGAGAAGTCTTGGGATCAGAGACAACAGGTTTCTCCTGTTGATACTTATCTGATCTCTTACTCATTTATGTCCCAATGATGACTGGGTTTCTTAAAATCTGAGTAGATGGAGAAAGAAAGGATAATACTCAGGGAATAAGTCCTATGAAAAACACATTGGACGGAGATGATTGTTCATTGAAGGGCAAGGTATTGTTATACTGCTGCATGCATATAACCCTCTACAAGGAGGAGTTCTGATGAAGGGCTAACCAGAAAAGATAAGAAGAAAATCTAGCACAACACAAAAGTTTCTACGTATAGGTTTAGTCTTCTTCTGAAATAAGGCATCTTTTGAATATTTCTTGCTGTCTGATAGAGAGAGAGAGGTAGCAGAGAATCATTCTGTTTCAAGCGCAGCAAGTTTGAGGTTTGAGAATGATGGGTGTTTAAGTGCACACCACGTGAAATGTTTTAGTGAAACGATGAAAATGTGCCTCTTCTGATTGGGATACTGCAGTATGACTGGATGAATTGGTAAATACTTTCTTGTTGTCCAAAGTTTCATATTATTTATGAACAAAGTTTGGTTTATTAATTGTTTTGTGGATTTATTCGACTGAAGTAAGGTCTTTTGATGTTTTTAGGCCAAGATGTCATGGAGACTAGAACGTAGGTGTCTCATTACTCCTGGTCTGACCCAAGGTGATAAATGAAAGAAGATGGCTCATCTACATGGGAAAATGTCAGGTAGTACAAACCATTGTGTCCAAAATACCCAATGCAAAATTCAGCTTCAAGTAGAAGATAAGCACGCCTCCTTCATTTGAAGTCTCTGTGTGTGTGTCCAAGGCTTAGGCTAGAACTTTGTGTCGAGGAATACAGAAAATCATGGCTGCAAGTATCATTTCACAGGCATGGCTGATACTGGGAAAATTTGGCAAGGGAGGAGGCAAATTACTGTTCAGTTTCACCAGAACCAAATCACAACAAATACAGCTGAGTCAGAATAAAACACCTTTGCCACATAGATGTAAATGTAATCTAAATTCAAATGGAACAGTACTGTGTTGTCTGGTAAGAGAGGCTCTGACAAGAATATTTTTTGAGAAGTTGAGAGCTTCTCCAACCTCTTAGTGATACCTAGAGACTTTCTATCTCATTTGTGTCCCAATAAGAGGTGGGAGATTTCTTGTTTATTTAAAACACCATGGTGAATAAAAATGCAATTGAAATGCTTTATAATGTAGCCTTAATACAGACATTGACCAGATGCCAGGTAGGTACAGCTGAGTAAAATATTAATACAGCCGAACCTGTTTCTTAAAGCTATCCGCTGCATTTTATTTCTGCAGGATGTTACAGATGCTTTATTTGCATCTTGGTGATAGATATTCAAGGAGCAGAAATATTATTTAAAAAGCTTGTAGGACTTCAGTTGTCATTTTTCCGAATAGAATCTATTCCCCCTGGTAGTTTATATCAGTGATCCTGTAAGTATCCTTGGAAATGTATGTATTCCTTTCTGCTTAGGTGTGCTCTCTATAATCTATCCTTTGCATGGTATCCAGGAAGCAATATCAAGTACCATGCTCAGACCTTAGACTTCAGACCACCAACTATAGGTTTCTGGTTGTTGATTTTGTCCCACAGTTCTTGCTTGAAAAAGGTAGATAACTTTTAGGAAAAAAAAAAAAAAACCAGACAGAAATATGTAGAGAAACTAAACGGTAGCACTAATGTTGAATCCGCAGGCCTTGTAACCTGTTTCATTTGTTTAAGAAGCTGCTTTTAATTATAATAGATACTGTGGCACTCAGGTAAACATTAGGGGCACTTGAAAACAGCAGCTAATAAGCAAAGGATCTGTAGAACTTTGATACATATAGCTGAACTCCTTTGAGCAGTTGCTTTGTTCTTGTCATAATGCTTGAAGTTAATGGACAACTGAAATAGTTGGCTGTGTGTGTCATACATTGAGTGAAGAGGACTGACTTAAAGCCATTAGTGTCCAGAAAAGAAAGACAAAGACAGAAATTATATTGCTTCCAGATGAATCCTGGCTTTTCCCCAAATTCCCTGTTAGCATGACAGGCTATAGGCAGGGCCATTAATCGGAAGGTCAGATAGCACAATTTTAGCCAGATTTTCTTGATTGAAAAGGCACTGGGAAAGTCTCTAGAATGTTACAGAATCTACAAAATACGTTTTTAAAACTGTTTTAATGGCTTGATGGCCTAAGTGACAATTCTACCTGTCATACTAAAAGGGAAAGTTAGCTTTCAACACCATGTATGGTGAAGTGCTAGAAGAGCCGTTATGCTGCAGTTTGAAAAAAGCACTTCATTATTTTTTTTTGTTTCTTCAGAATTCTCTAATGCGGTTAAAGTATAAACCTTAAAACTGCCTTCCATTACTACTGTTCTCGAATTGATTTAATGTCAGCTCTCAATAGCTTCTTTGCTCCTGAAGAAGTATTTTGTTAATAGATCTTTATCAGCATTTTCTCCTTAACCGTTTTAAAAAATATTAATTTAATAGTTAGATCGCCCACATTCTAATTATAGATTTTTAATTAATCTTCATCAATCATATTTACTATTAATATAAATAAGATGCATTTCAAAACAGTCCACTACTGATATCAAATACTAAATAAAAAACAGGTCCTTTAATATATGAAAACATGGAAAACTCCACTGTAGATCATTTGTGTGTTCCTGTAAAAAACATGTCTCAAACGCTTCTCTTTGATTAGCAGATGTGTCACCTAGTGCTTTTAGTATTGAAATCTGTACACAACCTGTTGTTTTTTGACTGTTGGCTTCTCCCACTTCTCGGTCACCAAACAGCCTGTGTATTTGCTGGGCATCTGTATAAAGCTGGTTTGGTAGGAGGCATGCCTCTCTACTTCAGTTTGCCAGTCTTGAAATTCTGAAGTTAGACTAGTGCTGAAATTAGATTGCAGAGAGAAGAAAAAATCTTAAAATCCTCTTTTTGCTAACCAATAAAAGTTACTCAGCCAAAAAACCTCATGTATTTATAGCCTCATGATTAACATGAGGCAATGTTTGCTCTCAGGCCTTTTGTCAGCTTTGTTCTCCTGTCACTACTTTTCATTCTTTACTCTCCTCCTGTCAGTAAATCCACAGGAACAATAACTGAAAGATCATTCTGTTAGTATAATAAATACTGTAATGCATCATTGCTTGAGCTGACTTATCTTCTGCTTGAAGCTTGAATGAATGTCCACAAGTTGCGGTAAATCTGTTTCTCTGTAATGGAGCAAACCCCAAATATTGCATAGCAAGAATCATTGAGCTAGAGTCACTACAGCTCTAATTCTTGTATCCTTGGGCTCTCAGCACATGTTGGATACCACTTGCAGTTTTGGATGAGAAATTGGACAGGCTACAATAATAAGTGGTCTAGTTAGTGCTGGCTGCAGAATAACTACTTCTACCAAACAAATGGTGTTTTGTTGTAAGAGGGGGAAATGCTACTGTTTTAGATTAAAATCTTTCATTTTCCCATTTTGGTTGCACACATTTTTCTCTACATTATGGAAGTACAATTCTGAGGAAAGCAGAGCAGATGTGCATTCAGGCAGTGGTATTTTGTTGTTTGACTTAGTGCAAGGAGAACTAGGTGACATTTTAAAGTTTGTGTTATGTAAGAGGTCAAGTAAAATAATCTAATAGTGCCTTTTAGCCTTGAAAATTAATTAACCTGTACTAAGGGTTTGTTAATGGATAAGCTTACTGAGACTTCCATTTCATTGTATTAGAATGTAAACAGTCTTTGTTAGTAATAGTCAATTAGTCTGGTTTGAAGAGATTCTGACACATTTGGGCCCAAAATAGGAAAAAAAGGCTGATGTAATGTTTACAGAAATACTCCTGATAAATTTTCTTACATATGGTGATGTCATGCATTTGGATGAATTGTGTTCGTAGTATGTCCAAACACTTTTTACGAAGTGGGAGAACTACCCTTTGTGCCACTCCTAAATAACCTAGCTATTTTTTAAACTTTGCATAAATAGATGTGACTTCACTGTTCATACAGCTTGTCATGAAAAATATCAGTGTCAACTGTTCCCTTTTTGCCTAGATATTGTACAACTGTCAAAGAAAATAATTGAATCCTTCCTTTCCCTTAATATTTACCAACTTAAGAGATTTTGTTGTCTGTTGAGCAATCTCAGAAGGAAATAAATGACTACATAGAATACAACTTCCAACTAAAAGACTCACTATCTTCCTTTTTATTTCTTAGGCCATTTTCCATCAGTGCAGTGAAATGGAGTGCTAGTGCCTGATGTGTTGGAAACTACACTGGTTTTCACTTGTTTTGCTTTTTACCTTTTGCTCTTATTTATCCTAAATAAAACTGTGAGTTGTCCTGAAGCATTTATCAGTTAAATGTGGCATTGTAATCAATTTTGTGAGTTTTTAAGCGAGAGGAAATGTCAACTTGCAACTGAGAGCATTCAGCACCGTACAGGATGGGGCCCATAGTGAAAGCTGAAATTTAAGGAATAAATATTCTACAATAGTTTTAAAGAATTGCTAGATTTCATTACAAATTTTTGTTTCAACTGGAGGAAAATTGTCACAGGTAGAGTCATGCACTTCACTCACAAGAGAAGAAACAATACATTTTTTTTAATCAGGCAGTGCGTTAAGAAAGTTCTATAGTAAATGTGACTGCTTTAACAAAAATCCATGGCAAGATACATTTGAGTATTTACTGCTTGTGAACAGGATCAGAGGGAATGGTCTGAGACCCTCCTGGTGAGTCATGAGGTTCAGAAGGGACCCTCTTACATTCTGAGCTCCTCAGAGGGGAGTTTAGATGCAGCTGGATCCGGATTTAGACCCAGACTCGGTGAATGATTTATGTCTTAAGGATTATATATGTGCAGTCTTTCCTTTATATCACTTAGGTAAGATTTCAATGTTTCAGCAAGCTTATTCCCAAATCATTTATCAAGTATTTGATACAATAAGGATGATTTTAGCATTTGTACTCAGGGACTTATCCTGATGTGCAGCCCATTGCTGTTCAGAGAGCTCAATGGACCCTGGGCTGTCCATAAGTATATGGAGTAAGATGATTGACTTGTAGTCATATTTGTATACTAAATACAGATATTATCTTCATCCAGATTTGTCTTGAGTAGGGCACTGACCAGCACTGTGGTTTGCAGAGTGCATTGCTCAGATTGGCCCTTGGCTATTCTGTTATGTCTCCCCTGAATCCGCTTCATACTAGATGCAACCGTCATGACCAGACCATCCATTAGGACCACCACTGGTGGTTATCACTCGAGCAGGTTTACAGGAAATGGAAGTAAGGTTGAGACAGAGAAGGAGAAGCACATTGTCACAAAAAGCATGGCAACAGGACAGGATGTACATAAGGATGTATCCTATTTTCATAGGATAAGGTGACTGCCCTGGGCAAATAATATACAGTAAGATGTATGTCCTGATTTTAGATAATGTTTTAATGAGAGTTTATAATTTGGAAAGCACTCCAAGCACATATATATTGCATCCAGAAAACAAGCCTGCAGTTTTCTGTGTGTTTTTCATTTTTACTCTCACGTGACAGCTTAACTTGTTACTACTTGATTATAATTAGGTACTTGATTTTCATCAACAATAATTTCTAAGTGAAGTACTTTATGTCTTTTTTTAAGTAGGCTTTGCTTAATACTGTGTGATTTCAGCCAAGGACATGAATTCCTCTGCCTCAGTTTATGTTTTCATACTATGAGTAATTTACCTAACTCAAATATAATATTTGGCATAAAAAAAATTCTTTCTAACATTTTAAGCTCCTACTGATTTTAGGAGTTAATTGAACTTATCCCCCATACTATGTTGCATTAACCTCTGAAATCCTGACTGAAATTGATGTTTCCGGCCTTGAAAAACCCCACTGTATCTTTTCTAACATCTTTCTTTTATTAGAATAGCAATCTGTTTTAATTTTGTTGAACAATTCTAATTTCAAAGTCACTGTTTGTTGAGTTTCTAACCTCTGAAGAGCTTCCCAGGATTAATCAAGCTTTGTCTGTGTAGAGAGTCTTTTGATTCTCCACTCCTCATACGGCTTCTCCTCAAGGCCCTTCACTATCTTTGTTGCCCTCCTTTGGGCATTCTCTGGTAGTGTAATGTCTTTCCTATATTGTGGCACCCAAAACTGCCCCCAGGGCTTGAGGTGAGGTTGCCCCAGTGCAGTGCAGAGCAGGACAATCCCCTCCCTTGCCTGGCTGGTGCTGCTGTCCCTGATGCCCCCCAGGACACGGCTGGCCCTGCTGGTTCCCAGGGCACTGCGGACTTATATTCAACCCGGACCCCCAGGTCACTTTCCACTCTCCGGCCCTGCTTCCCAGCATCTCATTGCCCCATCTGTATATGCATCTAGGATTGCCCCATCCCTTTTCTCAAAGGTTTGTATGGAAAGGGACAGAGAGATGAAGACTATCTGAGAAGTGTGACAAGGTACAAAAGAGGGAGGGACAGAGAATGGCCCTTTTCTTAGAAATTTGTATTCTGAAATGCAAACCACAGCAAAACAGTCCTAGGGAGTGTTTGGCAAGTGGAGCTCTACATATTTCTAAGTATTATGAGTTTTGAAAGAGTTGAGAGGTTGAAAGATTTCCCTTAAGTGGTCATTAGATACTGATTACCTGGAATATGATTTTTTTTAAACCACTTTTTCTGTGAGGTATTTTAATTGGGCAATGGCTTCATCTCTAGTAGTAGCATCTTGTGTATATGGCTATTTTGTATTTTTCACTGATTTTTATACACAAAGCGTTTTCTCAGAAACCGTTGTGATATACTTATGTAGAGATTTATGTCTTTTCTAATTCTGAGAGCTGAGCCTGAATCTAAGCATGGAGGAGAACAGCTTTTTTTATTCCAAAAGTCAAGTCAGCAGGCAATCATCATAGGAACTTTATTCTAAATGTTCTGTCCTACCCCAGCAGCAATGCTGGAATCCATGATGTAATTTCTTAATCAGCACTGTATCTGTTTTATAAACAGACATATCCTTTTGATAATTGAAAGGCTACATTCCAAGTTGTGGAAATATGAACAATGTTGCAGAACAGATATGAATGTAAGTTTAAAAGATGTGCTTTCTGAAATGCACAGTTACAAAGTTTGGTGGATTACACACAAAGAGATAGAAATAAATTTTTCTTCGTGGATTTTTTGTGTTGGTTTTGTTTTTCCTGAATGAGAGAAATTCATACAGATAGAAATCACAGGAGTATTTAAAATCTTAATTTCATTTGTTGTATCTGTCCATACATTCATATGTGTGTTTTGGGAGAAAGGGCAAAAAGGCAGGAAACACTGTGTACATATGTATTTGAATATAATATGTCTTGAGAAATGACCAAGGTGGCAAACTTTTAAGCTCAGATTTCTAAAATTGCTTGAGGCTCATCTGACTTTGATGCTGAAACCTGTTAGCAGTTTCCATTGACTTCAGTGAGAACAGAAATAAATTAATAGAAGAAGTTTTTGAAAATTAAATAGAATCTTTGCTGAACTGGGATTGAATAGCCTGACCTGGTTCTAATATGCTATTATTGAAAATTCAAGGTAAGCACAATTTTCTTAATAGTCAAAACTTGTTAAACACTTGACTATTCTTTTGTCTTCTTTTGAAAATCCTGCTGCCTGCCAGTGGGAAGCTGTACGTGCTTGTGCTGCTTAGAATGAGATGATTCCAATAGTGTGCTTTTCTTATTGGAATGACTCTGGGAAAGAGCCAAACTGCTATTGAAGATGCTCAACTGCCATGCTACTGAATTGCTCTCTTAGATATATTTCTTAAAAATCTCTGCCAGCATCTCAGAAGTGAAGAATTTTAAGAGGTATAAATTACAACTGCTATGTAATAAATTATATTGTTACATCAGTAGCTTGCTAAGCAAAGTAAACTACTTTGGGGGAATGAACTAGAGTAGTGTTTTGCTGAAGCTGTCCATTTAAAGGAGAATTATGCATAGTGCCCTTGTTTTGCCAGATTCAGACAACTACTCCAGAATCATAGATGTTTCAACAGCCTGAAGCATTTTCTTTTCCAAAAGTATGTAATGACATTTGTCCTTTTCCTCAGTGGCTTTTTTGAGACTGTTCTTACTTAGGATACCATGTTTAGAAATATTACAGACTTCAAAAATAAGAATTTAGATTATTTATTAGCTTGAATTTAAAGCACAGAAAGGTGGCTGGGTAACAAATACAGCCAGTTCTTGAGCTGACCAGTTGATTCCAGCAATGCTGGTTTCAGTAGCTGTCAGTAAATTCTGCCAGATTTAAAGTGCTGTGTTTTCTTCAGCTAAGACATGCCTCTGGTGAATTGCTCAGATTGAGGTTTCAGGGCCTTTTATACTACACTTAGGGATCGTTTAGTTTGGCTGTTTTCAGAACAGGTTAAAAGTATTGTAATCAAAGTGAAAAGGATGAACTCACAGATCTTGGTTTAGGAAAAAGCTCTCCCTTAATCCAGAAAAGTACATGAGAACTGATAGCATCAGTACATCTTATCCAAGACCTGAATCTTGCACACTCTTATGTACCCTCATAAAATGTTCATATTCCTATTGATATTGCAAGTAGGTGTCTCTTTGTAGGATCTCGACCTTATCATAGCTGTGGAAGTTACCCTTCTCTGGATAAATATTCCATTTGTTTTCTTATGGCTGGCAAACTCTCGACCTAGCTGATTACAGGCAGAAGTTACACAAAGTGTTCATTTATTTACCTTGAAAATACTGTCTCGTGGTTTTAAAACTTATGTCTCTGTAATTTTTCCTTGGTATAGTTCAAGCTGTTTATTATGTGGAAGAGTACCTAGTAGTACTTAGTATAAAAAAATGTGGATGTTTTGTAGAGGAAGTGACATCCACCCTAATTTACTGCAGCTTTAATTTTGAAAGACCTAACATTTACAGATACATTTATCAGAAATTGCTTCACAAATATATGTTTTTCCTCTGCTGTGCTAGAGTCCTTTTTTTTTAGATGTAAATGAAATGGGATTAAAAAAGTTTCACTCAAAATTAAAGGTACAAATTTGTGATCAGTGTTACATTCGACAGTAAAGTTCTCCATCTGTGTTATTGAAGTTTTTGTGTTAGTCATGAGTGCTCTGCCTGAGCTGACCTGAAACTGGATACACTATGGCTGAGTTTACGCAGTTCTATGTTGTGTGGGTTTGCTTGGATTGTTTGGGCTGGATTTGGGGTCCCTGTATTGCAACGTTTCTAACTTTTCTCCTCCCCATCAAAACTTCATTTTCTATTTCATAATGGCTGTGATTCTGCTTTCTCTGGGATATTTAATTACCTTGGATAATAAAGAGATGAACTAGATAATGAGCAAGTATTTTCAGTATTGTTCCCTCTTCCTGTCTCAGCATAGCAGGATACCTTACTTGCTTTTGTGATCTCTGACAAACATTGCTGAGCAGCCTGTGACACTGTAGCTGTGTTCCATCTGTACTCCTGGGCCATTTACACTCTCAGTGTGCAGGCTGAATTGGTTCTTCTGGTTCATGACCCTTCACTCATTCCTGTAGTATTTTAAGTGATTCAGCACTGTAGTGGAGGTTCAATAAGTATACTTTAATCCTTCCATCAGTTACTCAGAAGCGTCTTATAATGTGACAGGTACAGGTGCAAATGTCTTCACTCATATATAATTTCACTTACAGATCAATAACTATCTTACATATTAGAGTTATGATAGATTTCCTTGGAAAATTGCATTCACCAGTGTGGTGCAGTAGGGACTATAGAATGATATGAAGTATATAGCTTTTAATAAGGAATTTTCTTTTAATAGAGAAATGATCTGTTATTTAATTCTGTAATGAGATGGGTAGGCAAACAAGTTACTGCATCCATAAAGCAAAACCATGAACTAGCAGCACCACGCTGCAAACTGCAGGCTTGATTGCTCTTAACTCAAGGTAAATATTCCTTAGTAATTCCTTACTATTCCTTAGTAATGTGGTAACAATGGAGGAAGAGAAGCTGTAGTATGTAATATCCCTCTCCAGCTTACCGCATCCATGTGTTTACTTGTCCATGTTGTAATTGCTCTCTATACCTCAGTTTTTTTCTCTTGGTTTGTGATTAGGTAATTTCTCTAATAGCTCCTTGTTATTGTGGAAGAGCTGCACAACAGCCTTTGTATTTCACTCTGCTTCTGAAGTGTTTGTTCGCATCACATTCTTTTTCTAAGCAAATAAATGTTTGTTAACAGTGGAATAACAGTGACTGCTGTGGTGAGCTTGTGTGGGCATGGTTTTAGGAAGAGTTTTAAGGGAACCCAGAGGGTGTTTGAGCACTGGAACAGGCTCCCTAGGGACGCAGTCACAGCACAGCCTGACAGAGGCCAAGAACCATTTGGACAGTGCTCTCAGGCACATGGTGTGACTCTTGGGGATAGTGCTGTGCAGGGCCAAAAGTTGGACCTGAAGATTCTCATGGGTCCCTTCCAACTCAGCTTATTCTCTGATTCTATGACTATCCTGCTCTACACGTCTTGGAGCATGTGTGATCACACCCAGCATGACACATAGGACAGGGAGTCTCTTTTCCTTCCCCCATCCAGACTGTATCTGTATTGGCCCAACTTTCTGCTCTGACTTCTGTCATGGAGGATGTGTATTCTTATTCACAGTTCGTGCCTTTATGCCTCCAAGGGAGATGGTTTCCCTTGTTTTTTTGAACCAGGCTATAAATTTGGGATAGAAGCTTGAAGAAGATTGGATGTTCTGTTTGTAAATTAAAGATCACTAGTCTGATGTGGGGTTATGTCCTATAATTCTGAGATATGCATTGATGTAGAGAGGAAGGAACAGATTTCATTTTGCTTTTGAACTTTGCATTTTTTTTGGTATGAGCTTTCTATTGTACCCTCTAAAAATATAGAGGCTTCCCCACATTGGATCTTAGCCTCAAATTATTCTAGCATTTTTCAGATGCAGAGTTATGGGCACACACACAGAGCATGTGAGATTTTGTGGATAGGTATTCATAAAACTTAGGCAGTATTGCATGTGTGTATGTAAATGGTATAGATTTTGAATCCAAGTGATATACAAATTGTCAGTGAATAGGTTGCAGAACCTCCTGTCATTTATTTTTATACCTAATGGCTTTTTTTATATTCCATTTTCTACAAGTTTTCATTAAGCAGTGCATGTGAAGTGCTTCAACTTGACTTTGATGCACATTCAGTATCAGAAGGAAAGATCAGGCCTTTTATCTCTAAACTACAGATCAATTACCTTTCTAAACACTTACCTCATAATTTTCCTTTAAATAAAAAAGAAAAAAAAAGGTACTACAATCAACTGTATTAAAGACAAGAAAAATGAAAGTGGTTGGAAAAAATGGAAGCATCACCAAAGATAAGATATAAGGGACTGTGGACCTGCCATTATAGGATTAGATACTGGTGCACAATTATCACATATAGTGTAAAAGAAAAAATAGTACCTTAACATTTGGAAGTAAAAAAATTCCTTAATTTCTTGAAGCAAGAAGGTAGCTGGCTTGCTAATGAATTAAATATGTGACAGCTTTTAAGTGAAGCACAGCTGCTGAGTTGTCAGAGCAGGTGACTTTATCATCAGCAGATTTTGATGGTATTATGCTTAGGATGAAATAACCACTTGTTTCAAAAAACAGTCTCTAATATCCTATCTGAAGGTCAGTCTCATAGATTTCATTCCTTAATATTCTAGCTGACATTCCCATTTTCTGAAGTATGAGTCTTTAGAAACATAAGTCTTGGATATTGTAGTATCAAGAAGGCTACTATGTGCAGCATTGCAATTAGGTAGAGAAAATCCTCTTACTATTACATTTGTGAACTGTAAACCAAAAGTTCCAATTTTTGTTGCTGTTGTTTGTCCATTTTTACTGGGGCTCGCATAATAGTGCAGTCAGGTTCTAAATATGAGTGCTTTTTGATTCAGTGTTATAAGACTTTAAAAAAAGAATTCAGTAGAAATAGTGTTGGAGTTCAATGTAGGTAAAATACTAACATCCTCTTTCACAGCTCTCGGCTGTGTAGGTTCAACTTATGAGGTATTTTTCTTTTGGAGTGACATGACACTGAGTTATTGTTTCAGAAAGGCAGAAGAGAGACTGTTATTTTATTCATTTATATTCTAACTATATTAAACATGCTAGTTTAAAACAGAAGACTCCCCCTCTTCGAAACTAACAAAATAGTCAAATGCAGAAGAAGCTATTCAAAATTGTCTTTTAATAAAAGTTTAAAGTCTTCAAAATATATTTGCCCCTGGAGCAAACTTTTTTCATTTAATATTGTGTCTGTTAATTAGTGCTTCAAATTTGCAAATTCTTTATTGGTTTATATCAATGTAATACCCAAAGCTCATCTCATTGCCAGCTTTGAATGAAATATGATCCTGTTTATTCTATTAAAACGAAGGCTTGAAATTGTTACCCAAATGCCACAGGAATTCTTGCCATTTTCTCATCAAATTCCTCATCAGATTTTTTGTTAAAGTCACATTGTTTTAGATTTTGAGCCTTGGCATTTAAATGAAATTCAATGTGCCCCACTGGAGAAAACATCTGCAGGGACATATTATGTACAATATCCATTCCAATCAAGCAGGAGTGCACTGTGTGACTGAATGAGAAGCTTATTCTTACTCCACTTAGGTTTACCCTGATGTGGCTATTGAGTCAGTCTGTGACAAGAAATGTTTAGAAAATTAAACTAGCAGAACAGTAATTTTTTTTTAATACTCAGAGCAAATACTTCCAGTTGCACAATATTAATTTAAGAATGACATTTTAAAAAAGAACCTGGAGGAGTTTGGTGCCAAATTCCCTTAGAAATTCAATGGAACTTGGGAATTGGAGCCTCCAGGTTGCCTTGGTAAATCTCTCTGAGTGATTATTATAAAGGGTTTTCTTTGAATATGAAATCATGATCTACTGAAACTGAAGGGAGTAGAGAGGTGTTGGGGCAGAATGAAAAGAAAGAACAAAAAAATCAGTTCTGTAATACTATCACATATTTTAATAAGTTGCAGAAATTCTAGAAGCATGAGGTTAACCATCAGTAAAGATGGCCTGGAACAGCCTTTTTTTTTTTTTTCTTTTGGAGCAGCTGCCTTACACACTAAACCTGTCCTCTCCAGCTGGTGGGCAAAAAAGGCAGTGTGGAGGAGCAAGCCCTTCTACAGCAGATGTGGGTGTTTGTGGAACTTGATCCTTTTTTAAATGTAGAATTCTGACCAAAAGATAAAGAAGTTCCTATAGAATGTATTCATGGTGACAGAGTCCTATGACTTTTTAAAATCTAGAAGAGATGTGACAGTGGAGGCAAGCGGGGTCACTAAGGGCATTGCAAGAATTTATCTGTTTTTAGCACTAGAGGCCATGAAGACTACATCAAGAATACCATTTTTGTGCCCCTCACTACAGGAAGGACAATGATAAACAGGGACATGTTCAGCAGAGGTCTAGCAGGATGACCCAGGCTGTTGACAATGGGGCACAGTGGGATGGGAGAAACAATAGGCATAAATTGGAGAAAAAAAATAGAATTTCTGACTGGATGTAAGAGAATACTGTTTCCTCTTGAGGACCAAGCATTGGATTGGATTAGATTATGCAGAAAGACTGGGCAGTCTCCATCCATGGAAGTTTTTAACATCGTGTTAGATGAAGCCCTGTTTAACCTGATCTGACTTCAAAGCTGTCTCTGTTGTGAGCTTGAGTTTGGGCTAGAGACATCCTGAGGTCTCTTTCAACCTGAATTGTCCTATGATACAATTGGATTTGTAGAGGCAGTTCCATGTTTCTATTTAAAATCTCCCTCACTCCTTTCTTGTCCTTATCCTACCTGTTTATCTCAGTTTATTATTTAGAGTTATGTCAATGGATCTTCCAGTGGTGTATAGTTCCTTTCAAGAGCACTTCTGGAAGAACTGATTAGTAATGAAAAACAAAAACACAAAACCCCCTCCAACAAAAATCGCAACAAACCAGCAAGTACAGTCAGCAAAAGTTGTCCAATATGGTTACCAGACAGAGGGAATTCAATTAGTAGGGTACAGAGAAAAAAGAAAAAAGACTAATGATAATGAAACATTAAAGTTAGGGTAGAGTTCCAATTCTGTGTGTAGCTTTGTTTACAAAATATGCCTGTCTGATAAAAGCAGTTACATTAAAGCTTATAAACATATGATTAACCCAAGCAGTGCAGTTCTAAACTTCTCAGGTTCACGTCTGCTTCCTTCAAGTTTGATGAGACAAGAGAGTTGCACACTGAATTTGGAATTCAGTAAAGCTGTGCACCAAAAAGCAAAGGTGTTACTGAAAATATTCTGCTTGAAATCTCTTGCATTTGATACTCAGAAAGTATTCATGTAATGTTAACAGCTGATCCTAGCTGTCAGAGGAGCCATGCAGTACAAACACTTTCCTAGAAATTAGGTAGATCAGATAGGAATGGGGTAGATCAAAGCCCACTATAATGAGTACTCTGTGCTAATAGAAAAGAACTCTGGTACACACTATACCTAACTGCATGAAAAGGGTAATTTTAAGCATGAATTGTAACATATGGTCTTAAGAAGTATTCCTCTAATTCTTTTGTTTCTGATTTGAAAGGATTTGGAATCTCTGCTTTCACCCTATAGTGCAGGTGAGGTTTTTTTTTACAAACTATAGCTCTCTAGCTTACCACAAAAAGTGAAAATCTTTTTCTTTCATAATTTATATATAGATACATTGAGTAGAAATGAATGATGAAGAGGAAGTGTGAGTTATTCTAGCACCTGAGAAGTAAGACAAGTTGTTTGGGGCTTTTTGGTGCCCATGAAAGGACTGAAATAGTTGATTAGAAGTGATGTTCCTACTTGTTCTGCAACACCATTAAGGGAAAGTTGTGCTCTTTGGAGGGTGCAGTGTTAGTAGTTTTTAAAGAGAAATGTGAAGCATAGTGAAATAGGTCTGTAAATATTTTGTTCATAGTAGGACAAACAGGAGGAGAAGCATGAATTAAAATATTACCATGCTTGTTCAACAATTCAGTTCACTTCGGCTGGCAGAAGGAAAGTTGGCTGATGACATGATAAGTGAGTAAGTACAGCAAGGGTAGATTGTTTCTTTTTTCATAATGTTTCAGCCTTGCTGTATACTTCAATAGTACTGTTAAAAATGTAGTGCTAAAATAGGAGCAGATTCTTTGTTTTTTTCTGTCAGTGATTCCCCATTACATTTGCAGAGATGACATGTCAAAGACGAATTTCTGAACTGCTTCTTCAGCAATCTCAAATGGTCTCTGAATTTCAGGCTCAGATGCTTTTTAGCTCAAGCATAATTATCACAAATAACATTTTCAGTAGGTCTAACTCTGCTTTCAGTTACAGTCAGGTAATCTCCTTATCTTTTGTAGGCAGAATACAGGGAATTCTTTTCCTCATGGAATGATTCAATTTGGGGTTTGCATTTGTGTATAAAACTAATTCTTCATAATGCATGTGTTGAATTTGTCCTGATTTTCTTTGGCTGCAGTCTCTGCAAGGCTGACATGAGTAAAAATAGTATTTTAATAATTATTTATTTTTATTTGTTCATGGGTTAATAGATACGATTCTGAAGATATGAACTCTTATGTGAGGAGCAGACATAATAAATAAGCAATCACTATTTTCTCAGGCAGAGTACCTGTTCAAAACAGAAAGCTGCTAATACCACAGAGATAAAAGGATCATTTGCACTAATTTATGAAGCTAATTAATCAAATGAGCTGAGTGTATTAACCAGTTGGTGATGTTCTGCTGAGCAGGAACTGAAACAAAAACTTCCTCAGTCTTCTTTTTGTTATTGCTATGGCATACTTTGACTTACCTTGCGAGTTTCCTACAATAATAGCCCTTTCATAAACCCTGACAGCTTAAGCAGTTCAATAAACAAGAAATGTAAATGCTCTCAATATCCAGGCAGATTCCTCTTTAAGTCATAATGTTTTCTTAATGAATAACTGAGAATGAAAGACACAGTATGTGAAGACCCCTCTGGCTGTAAATATTATGGGTATGAAAATATTTTAAATAGTTAACACATGTTAATAATTAAGAACAGTAGGGATTTATCTGAATTTATAGCAAATTTGAAAAAATACTGATGTTCCGTGCAGCTTCAGAAGATTCAGAAGATTCTGCAGTGTAAAAATGTGTTTTTAATAAAATGGTGTAAATAATAATGTATGCAAAGGTTAGGATGGGACAGGTAATTGTGCAGTTTGCTAAGGGCAAGTGTTGGCATTCTGTGCCAGAGGGAGTGAGGTTATACAGCAGAAAGTTCTGAGGTAAGAAGAGAGAGGAAGTGATAGTAGTTCATCTGCTTATTTAGTGTTACTCTTGACAGTAGCTGACTGAAATAAATTTAGGAATCCCTGCTATCAAACATAAAACTCAATGAGATGAAATCCTGTTTGTCTGGATTCACCAGTATCTTCAATAACCTTTGTAGATTTGTTTTCCATTCACTTTTCATTCCTTCTTTTCTTGAACTTTAATTTCCTGCACCTTCTTGCTAAAAACTGCCTACTCTGTCAGTGACGAGTCATGCTGGTAAAGTGAGAGCACAAGAGCAGAATCTAAATAAAAAGGCCAGTTCTTTTTCCAGCCCAGTTAATTTCGCACCTTGGAAGATTGAAAGGAATAGCCTCTGTGATACCCTTTGAACATCTTGTCAGCTGACATGAATTGAAGCAACCCTAAAACTACTCAGCTCTGTTTTGTGGTCAAAGCTGAACAAAGTCAAGAAAGAAAAGCGTTCAAAAGTGGACTTCTGGATTTTGTGCCACCATGGAACACTCACTACATAACAAATACAACATGCCAAACCAGCATTTCCAAGAGTATCTTCACAAGAACTTGAAAAGAGGGTATTTTCTATAGAAGCAGCAGCCTGCAGCAGTGTTACTTCTCAAGAGCTCAGTGTAGAAGCTGCAGTCATCCTGACCTTGATAAGCAGCTCTGTTCCCCTGGGAAGGCGCATGCCAAAGGATTGAGCCTAGCTGTGAACACCTGTGTGTGGATGCCTCTCTTACTGCCCAGAAGGCTGGGTGGCAGTTGTGTTTTCTGAATGACTGATAAAGGCACAAATGTCTGCTCTATGGGTGTTTGGTTAGGTGTAGGCTGTTTTGTGTCCTGCTGCACTTTCTCAGAACTTTCTCTAAACTTTCCCACAGAGGAAACATGTGAATACTGAAGTGTGTGTGGTAGGGATGGATCCTGCTAGAAGAAGCAGTGGTCTCTGTATTTTTTTTCCCCCAAGCTGCTACATTAAAAAAAAAAAAAGAAATAGAAAAAAAACCTAGTTTGGTGATGATTTCCCACTAGCTTTCAGAAAGAGAGGTATCCCTAAGTTTTCATTATGTCTTTCAAGGTCTCTCCTTAACATTTAATGCTGACTAGTGCAGCAGTCATTCCCTTTTGGTGTTAAATCATTAACTGATGATATCCAGTTCATAGTTTCAAGGACATTTAATATTTTTTGCCTTTTTCCAATTTGTAGAATAGTTCCCCCCCCTGGCAATTCCCACACATTTTTATTGCATACTGAGTGGCCTCAATTCAAATGTCTTCTGTGAACTTGAGCATCTTTCAGGATCAAACCATGAGTTTCAGAAATAGTTACAATTTTAGGGATTAGTGCTTTTCAGTGAATAGAATACATTTTGTAAGTTATGTGTTGTGAGAGTTGCTGGTATCTTCTTAGAAACAGTTGCTTCAGATCAAAACCGTTTCCCACTCTGTTGTCCTTTACCATATCAAATAACAATTGAAACAGCAGCAGCAGCAGCCAATGAGCATGGATCAATGATATCTTCAGCCACTGCATTTGTGTAAGTTTAATCCATTTATGAGAAAATCAAGTTACTGCTGGCCTGTTTTTTCTTTACTGGAAACAATTGATAACATTACTTCAGAAGAAATTAATCCAGAGAATTAATTAGCAGAATCTAGTATCCAATAAATGTAGTCCTGAGAAAGATTTCATGGTGGTCAATTGTGACATTAAAGGGAAGGTAAAAAAGTAGGTACCACTAGCTGTTTTCCATAATCAAACAGAAGTGACAGAAAAGGAACAAATAGGATGACATTGACTTTGGAGAGAAGTAAATAGGTTGGTTCTTGTACCTGTCACAGAAAAGCTTTGAAAAAAATTTTTTCATGTTTTTGGCTTAGGCCCATAATTAAAGGCTTAAGTTTTTGGAAGAAATACTTCAAAAAACAAAAAGAAAAGATTGTTTCCAGACCACTGAGACCAGTGAGATTGATACTGCAGAAGCTGCGCTGGTGCTTAGGATCAAATTCAACCCAAGTCAACAGAAGAAAAACAAGTTAATGCTTCATCATTCCTGTGGCTTTTAGTAGGTTAAGATTTTGCGTTCACAGATGTGGACCTTACATCTGATTAGTTAATTCAATTTGGCTGATGAGGAGTAACCCCCTTTTAAAATTATTATTATTATTATTATTATTATTTTATTTTTATTATTGAATGATTACACTTAAAAATACAAATGGAGATCAGTATGCTATTTCATCAGGCTGTGTGTGTTACAGCCAAGTACTTTGAGCCAGATTTTCAAAGGTATTTAAGAGTCTGAACTTTCAGAGAGATGTCTAAGAGGATCTTTAGAGACTGTCTGCATGTTTAAGCAGCTAAATGACTTTAAATATCTCGGATTATTTTTGAAAGATTTAAGCAAGTGTTTAAGCAACTTCTTGAAGCAGGGTTTTAGTAAGAGTGAAGGTCTCTTAAAATCCTGAATAAGTCATATTTTTCAGGGGATGGGAGTTGTTCATGCAACTCTCAAACATGGAAGATGTTTCTAAAAATAGGTTGTGTTTCATTTAGAAACTCCTTTAAAACTGGCTTTTACTGCTTACTCCAGTACATGTAACTTAAGGGAAAAAGAACCACTTTCCAGATAGAAATTCTATTTTAGGCTATTTCTCTCTTGACCCATAGGCCTACATATCTCTGACTTAACTCTGTGGGCTGTAGCTTGTCACAGAGAATGATTCTGCTTTTGGCAGCTGTGCTCATTCAGCATGTTTGCTAACTTAGCAGCAAAGTGCTCCTGTATTTGCTTTGTCTTGGTTTCTGAGCAGTGACTTATTTACTGAAACATTTCTTTTTCTCTCTCTCTTTTTTTTTTCTTATTGGAATTGATTGTGTGAGTGAAATTCAGGATGTTGTGACTGCAGGATTGTATGCTGTCAGTTTTTCTAGAAGGTTTTATATGCTTGTAGGACCTTGTGTTTCACGCATTACTCTGACTAAAGTAAAGAACAAATTATATGGGGGAACATATGCTGTATCAATACTCACATTAGAAATCTTTCTGGTGCAGTCTTACTGGTAAAATCAGGGATTTTTAAGATATGTATATTTTTTGGTTGTATTTAAATTAGTAGTTGCTTTTTTCAGAAAAAAAAAATCCCTGAGGCATGTGTAAAATTAGTGGCTACATAAAGCTGAAGAATCAGATGTCTGCTGGGCAAATTGACAGAACTCATTAATCTTAGACGCAGTGTACTATAGAGTCTGTCCTTTCATGCACCTGCCCATGCCTAAAGTAATTACATGATGGCACTATTAATACTGAAGAGCTTGAGTGGGAATAGGGTTATCTTCTCTTCCTCGTAATTGATTGCTAGCTGATTAGTGGACAACATTTCTCCTACAGTATAATTGCCTTTCTGCTATTGTAGCCTCTCTAACCTGGGGGTTAGGCCATCTTACTGGTTTTGAGGCCCTGACAATAGCACCACAGCCCTCAAAGTAATGAACTGGAACTCAGTCACTGTGAATTCCCCAAACAGAAGATGACTAGTTAAATGTATTTCAATGATAGCATATTTTACAGCAATCAGATGACAGAAGATATGTTGCCTTCCCTCCTGCCTTCTCTTTCTACGAAGATATTTTCAAACCCTCTGATTCCTGTGTGGAAAAGCAGGCAGTTGACTTCTATTAAATCACATCTGTTGCTCGTATAAGGTTATTATCTAAAATGTATCAGAACTGTGTAATAAGTTTGTATGTTCTTCTGTGACCCTATAGAAATTTATATATTTGCTTCTTTAGAAGTAAACTGGTAATAAAGGATCATATGAATTCTGTAGTGGGGTCTCAGAGATCTGCTGCTGCCTTAACATGGTAATGTTCTCATATTCTGAAAGCTGACTCTGTGATATTTTTGTTGAAAGCTGGTAGATATCAGGCTGCTGCTTGGTTAAGTTGGGTATAGGAAGCACCTTTTTCTATGAAATTGCCTGGAGAGAGCAGATGATTTCCAGGGCTACATAGAGCTGCCTCAGTTCTCCTGCCCTCTGACTCTTGGTGCCACAAGACTCTTGTGGCCTGGGGACACAGGGACCTCCTGAGCAGGAGGTGTGCAGGTTCAGGAAGATGGAGGGGAAAGATTGCTCTGCAGGAGATGTGACAGATATGAAACTTAGGAGTAAGACATTAAATAAATGCTAATTTCCAGCCCCAGCTTTCTGATTACCTGAAAAATAACTCCTGCCTTTCATCACCCTTGCATCTTGCTATGTTTTTGTTTTGTATAACTTCACACCTAACCAGAGCCATATAAATCTTTGAGCTTTCTCACACTGGTACTGGACACAGATGGGATGGAACAGCAGTGGCACAGCAAAGAAATCTCTAATCTCTGTCTTAAGGCTGTGCTATATACTTCCTTGCTTGATTATCAGTTTCTTCTATGGTATACCCAAAAGGCTAATTTTATTAACATTTTCTAAAGACGTCTGATTGGTTCACTACAATTGCTTAGCTTAATCACTAAAGTGGGTGTCTAAATTTAAATTATGTAACCAGTTCTCTAGATCCCCATTTCCAAAGGTAATTAGGGTCAGTTAATATTACTCAGTATTATTTCCAGTATTCTGTCTATGAATCCAGCCAGAAGCATATTCCTAAGAGAAAATGCAAGAACGCACAGTTGTCCACTGTGTGACATAACTTGCTTGGAAGGACATTTCATTTTCTAACTTTTTAAAATTAGCAGGTACCCAAAAGAATGATGACTTGCCTTACGAATGAAACTAAACTGGTCAGAAATCTCAATGTCTTTGGCTTCAATCTCAATGGCTTCTGTCTTTCTTCTTGTGGCATGCCCTGTAAAATAATACAAATGTAGCTGAACTGATCAAGTACTTTGATGATTTTGTAGTAGCCTGTGGGCAGGGTAAATGTTCATATGGAAATCAAGTCCCATGCCAACTGACTTTAGTGAATGCTAGTTTAAGTCTCAGACAAGCTTTTTGTTTGCTAATGGATTTTTGCACCTGACGAGTGATCCTCAAAACAAACTTATGACAGATGTATAGCAGGTATAGAGAAACTATAGAAGAAAGACAAACTGAGCTTTGTGCACACTTAACTGGTGACATGACTGATTAAAAATTCGCTCCTCAGATCTAGAAAATGAGCCTCATGCAAACTGGAGCTGAGAGAAAAGCACTCCTGTGTGTGGTGTGTCTTTGCTTCATGGCATGACCAGCCTTTGAAAAATGGAAGTCCATGCATCTGTGTAGATTCCCCACACAAGCTCTCTTGCACTGCGGTGTTTAAAGGTGCGTGCCCTGGTTAGGTTTTACAAGGAGACACCACGGTTTATACTCTATGCCCTTATACACTATTCAGTTGAGTTGTCCTTTATGCATTCATCTGGGATTACAAACTGAGCCTCTGTCATTCTCAGTGAGTTAGCATTGGTATAAAAATGTCTAGCATACAAGCTCATGCAAATCACAGCATTTTTTAGCATTTACAGGAGCATGACAAGGGATTAGGGATGGATATTAGAGAGTCTTCGGGTCACAATAGAAGTCTGTTGTCAGGAAAGGGGAAAAGCCTCCTCAGTTTTTTCTCCTGATTTCCTTTGTTTTCTGCAAACATAAGCCAGCCTGTTCTTTGCACCATAAAATTTAAACCAGAAATCTTGAACTACATAATTCCTTAAAGCAGTCCTTATAGCTGTACAACTGTTAAAACATCATTTGTTGGATAGGAGGAGGAAGAACAGTCTTTCCCAGTAAATGCTAAAGACTTTTTAGAAAATATTAATCTAATATATGCATACACTTATTCCAAGTGGGCCTATATTATGTGTTGTAAAAAATATTGAAAATGTTAAGGTTGGAAAATGAAATCTTCAAGTCAGGAAATGCCAGCCTTAAGGTTGCCCCTATAAAAGCATTTCCCTGCTTTGTGGCAATGTTTCATGAACAGTCTTTAATTATTGGATCACATGCTGGTTTTTTCCTACAGGACCACTGCCTCATTCACTGCACAGATGGGTTATGTTCTCTGAGTTCAGCATTTTAGCTTTGGTGTTTCATGTGTGGTCCTAACTCATATTATCTGGGAAATACTCATATCCTGCTCTAATTAGAGAAAATTCCACTTCCACATGGGCTTATCTGGGCTGCTCACCACTGTCATGCAAAATACTTCTCAAATATGATACATTAATTTTCATGAAACCTGTAGAAGGGGAAGTTGTATGTTCTTTTTACAAAGGGTTGATTGTACCACAAAATGATGGTTATAGACTTACCCAGGAATAGTTGTGCAGGACCTGATTTTTTTCAGGATGCTTACTGGAGTATGTGGTAATGTTTATGTTTAGTGATAGAGTTCCTCTTGATTTTGGTCAGGTGTAGAAGCTTTTCACAGTTCCAGAAATTACAAATGAGATATTCAGAATGCCGAGGGCATGTTCTTTTCAGCCACTTGGGCTCTTAATGCAGTCACAGATTACTATAGCTAGAAAATCCAGAACAGGTTAAGAGGACATTCTTGTGTAGTGAAGACTCTTAACTGCAAGTCTCTAAAGCTACCCTTCAGTTGCACTTTAGCCCCTTTAAACAGAAATGAATTCCCAGGAAAAAACCAGAAGAGATGAAAGGCATTTTCAGTACCTCAGTGAATAAAATGATTTACAATGGTAAAACTAAAAAAAAAACCAAAACAAACAGACTGCAGCTCATGAGAAGCACTCCTTCTTAACCCATCTTTTTGCCAAGGTGATGTGAGAAAAATGTGTTTCAGAACCTCTGATCTGATTGGTTTAACATTATGATGTAAGTTAGACCCAGCTCATGAAAATCCCAGACTTGTAATTTCCAGTCTAACTGTGTGTTTGATTTCTTACCAATGCTACTCTTTGCATTAAATAATCCATCTTCTTTTATAATATTTGCTTCCCAAATTCATGCATTTACTCATTGAACCTACATCTAAGCTCCACAAAGGAACTTACAAGATCCTTTGGTAAAGGAGGAGTCAAATAAAGTTCTCATTTATTCATCTGTCTTGAGTATGAGATAATATTTCTTTTTTGCTATGCATCATAAGAATTGATTTTGCTGAATGAGAGGAAATGAGGAGATGTACATCAGGAGCATACTTAATGCTCTCCAGTGCTACTGGGCATTTAGTTTGCAACCTGAAGCAGATGTGGACATTAGAATGTTAACACCAAGGGGGGTTTTGTACTGATCCCTTCTCATTGATCTCAATAGAGATCTAATTAGTACATCAGTTTATGCTTTCAGATTATTTCAGTATAAGGAACATTTCTGTAAATCAACTGAATAAACTTTTGCAGTCAGAGATGGTAACTGTTAAGAGTAGTAGGTTGCCAACACACAACGAGGCATATGCCTTGTTAATAAAGAAAGATGCTTCTGTAGACATTTTGTATAGGAAATTTCAGCCCAAGCAGTTAAAGCTGGACATGGTGCCAAGGGAAGTGTCATGGGAAGTGCTGGGAAACCTTAACTACAGGTGACATTGGTGTCTCCACCTGTAGTAAATATTCTCTTCAACTATTTAAGCAATATTGTCCTTCACTATCATGTTTCTTATGTTGAATGTTTTGAAAGTGAGCCTGAAAATAACAAGATGAGCTCATTAGTAGATCAGGTGTTGCAGTGAATCCATGTGTTCAGTGCTAGTTCTCCTTCTTCAGTTTGATAGGGTTTCTTTTAGAGAGCAATTACATCTGATTGACATGTTTTCATGTGCCTCTAGCCTTGACTCCTTCTTACTAAACAATTCTAGATCAAGGACAGTGACTTTTCTACTGCCATTAACTAAAATCAGGATCCAGGAGAAAAAGTTAAATACCTTTTAAGATGCGACTTGAAACAAATTATAAAATATGTATAAAGGGGAATATATTTTGGTTTCATATACTGTAGTCATTGAAAGTCAAGTAAAAAACATAGTTTAAGGCATGGACATGAATTAAAATTAGGCAACAAATTCTGTATTTCTACTTCAGATGAGAAATATGAAGTAGAGGGCCAAATCCTATCAGTGAATGTGCATATAGCTTTTCCATATAGTTTGCACTATAGCTTTTCCATGTAATTTTCACTTTATCATTCACATTAAATTATGTACTTTGGTGGTGAAGTTTTTTACCAATAATGCTACTATATGTCCTGAAATCCTAATAAGTAAAAATGGCTTTTAAAAAAAATTAAATGTTTCACCGTTTAAAAAAAAGCATACTGGGAGACACCAAGTGTTCTTGCCTACTGGATTTCGCTTCTTATGGAAAAAGCCTTAATTTGAAAAGGATTAAGGGCTTAAAAATTAAACAAACAAAAATAATTCGTCCCTTACTAAATCCACTGTTGCAGAATGTTTGCTTTGAATTTGACTTTTTATTGTGTACTTGTGTTTGTTTTTGAGGCTTTTTTTTCAAATCTAAAATTTTATTTATGGGTTAAAATGAAACAGATGTCTACTCCCCTGCTCTCTTTGCACATCAGGGTCAAGAGATGGATTTTTACATCCTTTGCATGCACTTATTATGATTTGTTAGCAAAAATTATTTGGTTGAACTTGTGTTTTAATGAAGTTGATAGAATCTATCAGGGCTGTCCAATAAAGAGTTTTTGCCTGAACACAACAAGGAAATACAAAAATACCTACAATTGCTCTCCTTCCATTGTTCAATGGCTTTTTTCCCCCCTGATGCCTGTCTTGGGAAGCTGCTCAACAATTTGTGTTACTGAGGTGAACTGTTGTAAGTAAGTTGTTGCGCTGTAGCTTTTGTAGCTTTATTTAATGTGTCTCTTTCGCAGGCTAGCATATCTGGGACTTCTCTCTTCTCAGACCTTTTTGACTACTGGGTTATCCTGTTTGACTCAAATAACTAGTCAGGAGTGGCTTACAGATTTTATTTATGGTGATCGGCGTTCACAGTTTTGTTTTCTGCCTTGCACTAATTCACTGCTGAATACCAATTCTTAGCACTGGTATTGTGGTAGGACATATGGGATGATGATCAACTTCTTCTTCAAAGGAAATGCAGTTCCACCAGGGGTCTGCAGATGAAAAATGGGGTGATAAATAGAATGGAAAAATAACCAGAAACACTCCTTCTTCTTGCTGTTGGTCATATTCTATTGCAAGAAAAGCTCTGGTCTGTATATCTGGTGCATGTGAATGCAGATCCTTATATTATGTTTCATGCCTGTGTCTAATGAAGGTTTTAGAATTGGCTTCAGAACTGTAGGCGTGTAATGCACTTAAACTGTGGATTTCATGGATAGTCCAGGTCATGTGGCTGGAGTGGATGTTGACTAAATTATTCTACTTGGTGTCTGTCTTGCCCTGAGGATTTCAGTTCTTAAGGATTATTTATCCCTTTGATTTTTTATGTATCCACTTAAGAATATATAAGAATCCAACATAAAAAATAATGTATTGGCTTTGTCAAAACTGGAAATGTCAGGTTATATAATGCAAAGCAACAATGGCCCTGTTATTCATTTGATGTTTCTCATGGAATTATCTGGCATTATGAATTGTAGTAGCCCAATGTGGCCTTGCATTTTTCCCTGATCTGGTGCATTCCCATTTGTTTCAGTAGCCTCTTACTTTCCTCTCTGCTATTGCTCACACTCTGCCACTCAGTTAAGTTCTATGCTACAGTGGTGTTAGCAGCTACAGAGTATGCCAGGTGTACTTTTCTTTTTGACAACAAAAGTCCAGATGACACAACTTTTTTGTTTCTATGCATTTTTCCCTGAAAATTTTTTCCAGGATAAAATTAGTTATCTCTTGCCAGATTAGCAGTTTAATATGGTAATTAGCAAGTTCTGCCAAAATATCTGTTCCAGCAAGGAATTGCATTTGGGAGTTCTTCTGTTTTTTCCCTTAAGCACTGACCACAATACTTAATTAACTTTCCTTTCCATCATAAATTCTGGTGCAGGCAATGACCACTGTGTCTTCCCCCACACCTACATGTTCACTTATGATAAATTGTCCCATACACAGCCAATCTGGAGGCAGGTGCCTGTATGAATCTCAGGGGTTATGCATACTGTACTATCCACAGGGCTGATTAATAATGAGGTTTTCGGTGAACCCCCCTTCTTTATTCTGTGTTCATGCTTCAGTGAAATAGGGAGAAGTTTATGGTAGAATGAAAGGTTTCCTCCCTCTCAATTATACTTCTCATTTAAACTAATGTCTTTTGGAATTGATTTGCATGTGAATGCTGCAAGCTACCTGCACTTAACCACTTGACCCACAGGACCTTTCTTGTGCTGTATCGTAAACACAACCTTTGCCCCTTTCTTTTTTCTCAGGAACTCCTATGTTTGTATACCTTTGCCTCAGTATGTTACCTCTACCTGCATTTCCCCTTCCGTTCTTGTCAACACTACATTTCTAGTCAGCTCTAGATGAATTGCTGTTGCCCAACAGTTTGTGTAAAGGGTCTCTGTTTTGTTTGTAAATTTGCTTTTGAGGTTTTTACCCATAAAAATCACTAGAAGTTGTGCCCAATTTTTTTTAACTTCATGAAACACTTTTTAGGAGTCTGCCTGTACCTTAACACAAACATTTGTAAGCATTGTCATGAACCAAAATTTAATCCCAGAGCAATGAAACACCAAGCTATTATGCGTTCATGGAATAGATGCTGCAGTGCACATTATGCTGAATCTGCTAGGCTCCAATGTTGCTGCAAAGCACTGTAGTGCTGTGCAGATGCAGTAACCTGTATTTACACGGTAAACTAGAAGGACACAGTAACTCTAACACTAGTAGCTCAGGCCAATGCTGTTATGCAGTATTTACTTCTAGGTCGAGCTCTAGCTCACTTCAGAGTCTCTGCACCACACTCCTTGGAGGTGAGAGTCTATCCAGCAGATCAGATGATTTTGCATCTGAAGTGTAGACAAGGCCCAGGTTACTTTGGAAATGAAAAGTTACTTTCTCCCCAAATCTGGTCATTACACATTTCTGAAGGCATAACTTCTTCTTTATAAGGAAATCTTAACATGTCTCTGTTGACCTTTTATTTTCTTTTTAATTTTTTTTTTCTTTTTGCTTTTTCTTTTTTGTTTTGTTTTGGAGCTCTGATTACTAAATAGAATTAGGAATTAAGGATTCAAAGGGTGCCCTCAAATTAGGTTCTTAATTCTTTCCCTGTCTTAATATAACATTGTATTTTTGTTTGCTTTTGGATTTGTTTAAAAATGTTATGGATTCTGAACAGACAATTTCATTGCAGAGTTAGGAAAAATGCTTTTGTCTTTCTTTTATGGTGGCAACCTTTTGGTCGTCAAGTTGTGTGTGATTACAGCAAACACACAATTTTCATTTGAAGGAATTCCACAGTGCCTTGTTGAAATTTTCTGTAGCTGATCACCAGGGAAAAGAAAACTCTTGTTCCCTGGTTGTTTCCAGCACCAGAGAATTCAGTCTTTTCATTCAGTGTCAAGCATGCTGCAGGCCTGACCGGTTTTGATATACTGCTTCATCACCCTTTATCTTTTTCCTTAATGTTTGATCTCCAGGACTTTACATATTTCAGTTCTGTCCATGAACTATTGATTTTTAAGTAATTTTCTTATTTCCTGTTCAAGGCCTGTCTTTTTCTGTCAGCTTTTTTTTTTTTCCTTTTTTTCTGTTTCTGTTCCCACCACTCACATGTACAAGAGAATACTCAGGTGTGAACTTCCACGTAGTCATTGTTGTTCTTGGTTCAAAACCAAAACATCCATAACTAAATCAAGTTCAAATGTCTTGTCACTAGATTGACAGTGAATGTTTTAATTACTAAGATGTTCCAGAAGGGGAGGGGAAAAAAGCCTACTTGAAACAATAAACTTTGTTATCTTATACTGCCGTATGTGTCTTCATCATATAAAGCTGTCAATTTGACTTTCCCTCTTGAAAATATCCTCATGAAATTACTTGATAACTGGTGGAGGGTTAAACTGAAGTAGTATTTAACTACAGCTCATGATTCCTTTCATTTTGCTAGGCAGACTGTCACTAATGAGAAGTGTGATGTTTCAACTCTCTGCATTTTGCACTTATTATCCAGGTCTAGCTGCAGTTTTGTTGTTATCTTGCATTCAAAATAAAAGCAGGACATAGAAAAAAGTAGATGTCGTGCTGAGCCCAAACATCATCAAACAGAAGACTTTTTTATACTTAAAGGTTTCTCTCTGATCTTCAGATCGGCCCCATAAAAGCATAACAACAATTAATGCCAAGGGGGGTTTCTGCAATACTTTTGATAAAGACACTCTAAAGCAAGAAGAGTTATGGTAGGCGGTGTTGGTGTTGTTTCCTTGAAAACAGTCATATTCACAGGCCCTCAAAATGAGAGTAAGTGAATGAAGTAACCTTAGCTTGTTAAAAAAGATGCTGGATATTTTTAAGATGCTTCAGGATACTATATCATAGTGGCGTAGCAAGAGCAGCCTCTGCCTAGGAGAGGTGATTTTTTCCTGTTGAGGAACTTTCTAAAGGATGACGGAATCTTATGATATTCTCAGATTTTATTTATAAAATATTTGAGTGGAGTATCAATCACGAATATTCTGTTAGGAACTGGTGCTTACAGCCTGAAAATTTTAACAGCTATCAGTATGGGGTGTAATTTTAATTGCATGTAAAGGAACCTATTTGGTTTTACACTTGAAAAACCAAGAACTAATTCTTACCATTTGGGTACTATATCCATTTGATATGTCCATTTGAGTATCATAGTAGCAAGGTTTGGTTTTTGCCTCACTTAAAAAAGAGAGTTTTATTTATTTTTTTATTGCCTGATGCTTTTAATGATTGCAGTATTTGTTATGCAGGAAGGAGGTTCCAGTGATTTCCACTGCTGCAATCTGTGATTGGACTAAGTGTGAACCCATTTCTAGGAGAACTGCCCATGGTCTGTGTTATCAGCGAAGTTGTGTGTGCTACTGCCAGCGCTAGTGCAGACTCAGCTATGCTACTGTATGTGTCAGTAATGTTCAGATGGATCAAAATGCATTCCAGGCTGGGTTCGTGCTCTGCATTTACATACTCCTTCTAGGGAGAGCTTGGCAGTGAGCTGCACCTTCCCATCATATGCTTGAGTCTCCTTGTTGACATACTTTTCTTCTTAAGAATTTCTTTTCCTGATGTAGAATATATTTAAATGAGGATACAAAGTTAATGTTAGGCACTAAAGTAGCAAGGAACTTGCTTGTTGCAATTCAGAGTAAAATTTCTTCTCGCAAGTCACAAGTTGTGTAAAATGCTAATACATGAGGTTTTAATGAGATGCTTTTTGTTAAAACATATCTTGAAATCTGAATACAATAGTGAAATCTTTAATGTATTGGCTTCAAAGCTGTTTAGATGTTGACAGGTTCTTTAAAAAGTACACAACCTTTATGTGAAGGTTACCTGTTCAGTATATTTCATGGGGAGTTGATTAAAGCTACTATGTGTGAGAGCTGCCATACATTTAGGATAAACATCAGAAGCCATAGACCCCTGAAAATATAAGCTAAGGCAAGACCAGACAGCATCTGACCTATGTGAAGAAAGAACTATCATTGTAAAACAGATACAAAACCAGAAACTGGGAAATTCATCCTTGTGGAGGAGGAGGAGGGCATTTGAGTGCTACAGATGAAAGAAAGAGCAGACAGAGCCAGTATGGCAAAGACAGAGGGAAGATGGGCAGGAAATGAAGACAATATGACCCTGAAAGAAAGGTAGGAGGGAGCCCTTCAGCACAGGCTAGAGAAAAGCAACATACTGCACTGAGCATCTGCTGTTTTCCCACTGTGTTCAGGGGAACAGGACATATATATTTTTGAAAATAAATAGCTTTGCATCAAAGACATACTTGGCTCTGTCATCAGCTTCTCCATGTAAAAGGGAAAGGGAAAAGAATACATAAGACGCTGAACGTTTGCTACAGCTCTGATCAAAAAATACCATTATTTATCTCTCTTTGCCTGTACCAAGGAACATATGAGGCTGTTCAGGCTACCTGCTGAGGGCCTTATGGCAAATTTTACAAGGTATTTAAGCTCCTGAAGATGTAGAGGCACCTTTCTAAAAACACCCAGGATCCTAACACCCTTTGTAGACAGTGGCAATTAGATTCCCAGGTGTTTTAGAGAGATCCTATTTAAAGTCCCCTAGGTCTTTCAGTACGGTGGAAATCCTGTGGCTGGTCTCTAGTGCTGACAAATATATTGGTCTGTTCTCTCTATAGCTTATTCATTCCAGGTGAGAAGAGAAACCAGAGATGTATTTGTGAAAACAGCAAACAGGGCTTTAAGTGGAACCTTAACTATTGAATGGCTTTTTTAGTTTTTGCAGTTCTCTGGAGTCTTAATAGTAAAAACAAAAATCCCATCCACTCAGCTTCAAATATTGTGATACAGGATACTTGGGAATGACATAAAGTAGTCAGGAGTCAAATCCAAGAAGTGAGGTCTTCAGCAAGGAACATCAATAATGTACTTGTAAACAGCTTCTCAATGTATTGAAGCGCTGCCATCATTGACACAATCAACATGGCAGAGCTCTCATTGGACTTTCCTCTTCTTACTTTCCAAAATTATCTGTTTTGTGCAGAAGGCCATTTAAGTTGCAATAATTGTGTTTGGCTTTTTTATTTTCTGTGTGCAACCACATCTTGCCTAAGAATTAAGACAACTTAAAAATGGCAAATATTTATTCTTAGGGTAAGTGCACAGTGTTATCCCAAGTAGAATCTAAGGAATGCAGTTCTTAAAATTATTCATATGATTTACCCCAGACATCCTGTAAAAGTATGTAATACTCAGTATTCAAGACGGAGAAGAATACTGCAGTCTGGCCATTGGATGAAAGCTCATCATCTTTTCAGGAATTCTTGAGTGTTGGCTTGCTCATGGAAAGATGTAAGTCTCATCACTGTTACTTTTAACTGGAAGAATGCAGAGTATTTTGTTGTTTCCTAAAATATTTTAATTAGGTCTGCTTTCTTCATAGCTGTGACATCTCAGTAGTTTTGAACAGGAAAAAATGCTGAAGTTATTTTCTGTGTTAATATCAGTGGCTGCTGATTGCCATTTTGATTATATTACCAAATTTTGAAGGTCATCCTGTTCTTAGCAGTCCCATCAGAACAAAGTGCTAATGCTGACTTTTTTCCCAGACAATGCAGAGCTTTAAGTAGCACACTAAAGGAGTCCATCAAAACTTTATCCTCCACTGAGTATTATTGCACTTGTAAAGATAATATTAATACACATTTCTAATGCTCTATGGATCATTATCTGGCAGTGGACCAATAATTGGGTATAAAACATTAACAACTGAAAAGGAGTACTGATTCCTTTGGGCTTATAATTGTTGTTCATTACAAATTGCTACCAAAACAGGCCTGAGCTGATTCCTAGAGAATTAAGTAGATTTGGTTTAGTAATGTTTTCAGGTTTCTGAATAAATTATGGATGCATCTTGACTGTTAGAAGGAGCCACTGACATTATGAAACGGTAATGAACAGATCTGCAAGAGAAAAACAGCCTCAGCTGATCATCCTGTTCAAAACCTATTAAGGTCTGATGAAATGAGAAGATTTTTTCCTTCCATGTACAGATGTGCAACAAGTCATAAGTTGTGGACTTTAATAATATATTTTCTTCACAAGCAATAACACAGCAATTAGGATGTGCTTACTGAGGTAGAAATAATGGTAACTGCTGCACAGATTAGCTTTGCTAAAGGGAGCTTTCAGACATACAGTAAAACAACATATTCCAGGTTCCTGTTGGTGTGTAATTTCTACTTTATTTACTTATCATTTCAGTTAAAGAGGACTCCTGGCAGTAATGAGGCTACATAAATGCACATATAATACTATAAGATGTTACAATTGATATAAAAGATAAATCTAATGATTACCTATTATAATGACAGTGCAATCATTGGGTAAATTGTACAGTTCTGAGAAGTTCATGACTGCCAAAAATGCCCCTACATAGTGTATTATTTCTGAGCTTTTTCTTCTCCATGACTGTTTGTAAGAGATGTGTAATTCACTTGGAAGTGAGCTGCTAAACACAATGGCTCGCAAGTCTTCATCTAGTGCAGCAATACTTACAAATACTGTGGTAAATATGAAGATAACGTTCCTGAAAGTTTAGAGGGATTTTCTTGCTGGAAATTCACAGTATTTGTTACCACTGTGGTAAAAATGAAGATAACGTGACTGCCAAAATCAATCTCTTATACTGTAACTGCCTTAAAAATAAACTTGCAAAAATTGCCACGTACTGCAAGTTCCGTCAAAAGAAGGTATGTTCAAGTCCATCAGTGCTAACTCAGGGAAATGGATATTCGTATCTCTGAACCCCAGCAGAGTTTTAATCTTTAAAATCTGCAAGGCCTCTGATGCCTCAGATGTAGAACATTAAAAAAAACTGTCAAACAGAATTTAGTCATAGATTAAGCATAGAACATTTAGAATATGTGCTTACAGTAAAACATTTGTAAAATAGCAAATGTTAATTAAAATAAATTATGATTAAAAGGCAGTTCAGAAGTGTCAATTCTTTTTTCTTTTTACACTGGATGATAGTTCCTGAATCCTACCCTCTCCTCCTGTGAAGGCATTTATAGGATTATATATGTAATTTTGGATGCAAAGGCAACATAGGAAGTCTGTTACTGAGTGGTATGGAGATATTAAAGGCATTCTGTGCTGAGTAAGTTTTGATATTTGTGTAAGTGAAATATGTGAAAGAGAGCCAAAACTAAGATTTTAATAAACAAGTGACTAAAGCTGTTAAATGTTCTCTGTAACAGCTGAGCACTTGGTATTTAAAATCTAAGTGCTTACTAATTTAGGAAACTAAATATGAATTTACTAACTGTAACCATGTTGTGTTGTGAAATATTGGCCTTAAAGAAGGCATAGTGATTTGTAGTGGTGGTGGTTGTTATTATTTCTACTGTTTTTTAGGAGAGAACAAAGAGGACAGTAATTGATAGATTGTAGTAAGGTGTAGACTAGAAGTGACTGTAGATTCCATGGAGATTTTTGAGTAAACTCTTGAAATGAGTTGTAGAGAGGATGGATATGATGTGTTCATGCTTTCTGCTTTATGTAATAACAGTGCAGTGGATGAAACTGGACCTGGAATGGAAGGGTGCCAGCAGGATAGCACTCTTCTAGTCTATGAGAGGATATGAATGGGGAAGATTAGAAATTTGATTTTTATGATTGGTAGTTTACACATTTGATGGAAAGGGAAGGGAATGAAAGTTATGTAGAATGACAGGGGCTAGCCTCTTGGAGCTAAAGAGGAATATAAATATACTCCTTTTATTCAGGGGAAGTGTTCACATCTCCTTATTTTTCTGACAATGAGTTCTTTTCTACTATCCTTTTCCAGTCCTGGAAGGTCTAGATTGGGACTAGCTTTTTTCCTCCTCCATGAATACTTTTACAATGAAGGACACAAAAATAACATCCTCCTTGGAGATCTCTTGGAACAACTGCAGTCTCTCAAAAGAGAAATTTCTGGGGAGGAAAATGAAGGCAGCAAGGCTGATAAGAGGAATTGTTAAGATAATAAGCAATTGAGTAAAACTGCCTGAATTTTGTCTGATAAAGGTATCTATAGTCAATTACTGAATTAAGAAATGAGTATATGTATTGTTAAAGGGTATGACCTGAAGTCAGTGAACTTCAAATTTTTTAGGCACTGAGTTTGCATGTTTGACTGAAATGGTACACTCCTGCTCTCATTTACCGATCCCAGTACTTTGAGATTCAATTTAAACTGGTCAAAAGTCATCAAGGGAAACACAGGTTATATAGCTGTATCAGCCTGTTTTCCTTGGGAGCCTCCATTTCTGTTTGCATGACACAGGCATGCATGCATTTTTTACTGAAATGCCCATTTCAAGAGTTCTTTCCATGGTCCAGGACTTAATTACTGCTTTAAAAAATGCAGGACCCCCATCTTCCTTAACCAGTGACTTTTGTAGTATCTTTAGTGTCTCTGTAAGATTATATTAATGTCAAGAACAGTGAGCCAATTTTTATATGACAGCACGAAACTCTTCAAGCAACTCCTGGTGATTGGTAATGTCTTAAACTAATAGGCATAGAAAACTCCCTTGCTGCTTCCCTGAAGTGACAGTCATGTGATTGCCAGCTTTTGGCTGAAGCGAAGAAGATGCTGCCCTCACTTCCACACCAAGTTCTGTCTGGTTTGTGAGGTATAAACTGATTCTCCTTCATGTGTGTATATCTGGTGGTGTGGAACTATAGTATCAAGAAATGTAAGTTTACAATGAGGCATGACAACTTATCAGTACTTTAAGCTATAGATTACACCAGTGTACTGTGCCTGACTCAATCTTCCTGTGCTAAACCATGTCAGGATCTGAAATTCACTGTTCCATAAAATAGAATAGAGGAAGCCAAAATATCTGTGCACACAGGTATATGCATGTATGTAGCAAAAAAATTGTAAGTTATTTGGAGACTCTTAATAATCTCAGCCAAATTCCCTGGGAATAAGGTTTTTTTGCCAGGTTAGAATTCCAAGCGAAATGGCAGAAGCCCAGTCACTTGTGTCATTTACAGCCAGACCAGACAAAGCACCTCAGCATTTTAGAGCAGGAGGCACTCCTGCTCTGGCAGAACGATGTTATTACTAACCACTAAGTCTTGTGCATCTGTAAGATAAATTTTGCTCAATAAGGATGTGCCTCAGTTTGTAAAATCACTATTCACTTTCTAGAGTGTCCCTTCTTATTTTTTGAGATCAAAGCCATAAGATGCAAGAGGCAATAAATGCATTAGTATAAGTAGCCCTTTTCTAAAAGTTTAGGAATTAGAACTAACTCACATTGTATAAATCATACGGCATAATTATTGCATTTAAATGTTACATTACACTTATGTTTACATTAATTCTTAATAGGTCTGATTTTTTCCTTCTGAAAACATAATTGGAAACTGTATTTTCCCTCTTATTCTAATTAAAATATTTTAATAAATGTTTATTTAGATACTATGTCATGGAAGGTTGCAGCCTTGGCTGCCTAATGTAATGTAAAAATCAATTAGATGCAGACAAATATCTGGGTTTAATTTACAAAGACTAGATATCTGCCTGATCGCTGCTGTGTAGCAATATCCATAACATTTTATATATTAAAATAGTAATGATTAGTATTAATCTTGGACATGCTGAAGTATTTAGCTATTCATATATTCAAAGGTAATCTGTTTCCTTGAATGCAGCTTTTGAGTTGCCATATTGTATAATTTCTTTACCACAGTGTCTTCCATAGTGGTTTGAAAGCAATTTCTAACATGCATCATATACTCGAGATTTATTTTTCTCATGCAGAGATCAGCATGCAAACATTGCTGCATATGTAATTCTTGCAACTAATTACATGCATGCAAAACAATGCAAAAGATTTTAACACCGTGCAGCAATTAATATCTCTGCTAGTGTAAGAATGTTTCCTTCTTCCCATACTCTCTTCCTCCATCCCCCCCAACCATAAATCATTTCCAACCTGTCACAATGGATCTGTGCTGGCAAAGAAACAAGGGTAATGTTTCAATTTTCTCCATCTGGTAAGATATTTTCTGTTAGCTTTTCTCCCTATCTGTACTTATTGAATTTGCATGAAGAACTATGTATTGTAGACTCGTAAGATTTCCTGAAATAGAGTGGAGGAAGCACGACCTGTCTCCCACTAAATCCGAGGCTGTGTGAGATAGAGTAAATTCTGTCATGTTAATGTTGTTGAGAAGCTGAGGACCAGTCTGCCTTTCTGTACCTCTGGTGCGAAGGGAGGGATGCTGGCATACTGGGAGGGGGACTGGGATTGTGACTGTAGGCCTGTGAGTCTCTGTACTCTAAGCACATCATTCCAGTTTTCTCAGTTTACAAAATCAATTAAAAATTCCTTCCAAGAAAATGCTTCTTTGTTTTCCTAAATATCAGTCATTCCAGTGTCTGGTCTTTAGCATCTATACCCTTTTTGAGACTTAAACTGCAAGCTTGGTGGGTTACATAAACTTCATTTATTTTAGGTATATTATTAATTACTTTTAAAAAATAATTTCATGTGGGAAAAATCAATATCCTCTCAGAATACCAGATCCTGTGTTGATGATAGCCTTTGTGAACAGTTCTCTGCATTGCTGGGGAATTCTGCATTACATACATGCTCACAAATGATGTACAGTTTTGTTATGGCCATTATTAAAAATAAAAACTAATCTTTACTTGCACAGAGAGAAAATTTTGGGTCCTTTTGAAGGATCACATCCTGTACTTGTAGGAGCCATAGACAAAAGGAAATATCTGAATGTACAAAACAGTAAATGCTTTTTGAAGCTCCAGACCTTGAAGCATAGCACTCCTTGGGAGAGGGGTACAGCAAGGCATGGGTAGCGAATGTGGACTTGGCAATGAAGCTCTGATTAGTGCTACTACACCAACTCCAGGCCAAAAACACTCTCCTGGGAATCTGATTTATGTCCAAAGTGGAAGAATTTCTCCCTCTTCTTGCCCTTGTTCTGTACTTTCTAGCATCCAGCATTTATCTGAGGAATTTAGCCAATTTGCTCTACTTGTCAATCCAAGTATTCAATATTGAGTTGAAATTAAGAAATTACATTAAAAGTATGATGTAATTCAACACCCCAGTTATTTTTCATTTATTTTTAGTTTGCCTTTGGTTGTTTTAGCTGTCATGGGTACATTCAATTCATATTTTCAGGTTTTACATCATGTTTGAGAAATCTAGACACCTTTTTTAATGGAAGCTCAGATTCACATTTATTCATATGATTTCAACAGTTAGGACTTCAAGAAAAATAGCAAATATCACAAGATTCATAGGAAAATAATGAGAGTTGGCAAGACTATCAATTTCCTCTGAGCATACTTCCATTACAGTTAGGTTACTGGACATACTTATTTGTTATTGCAAGGCTTCCTCTCTGTGGAAAGAGCAGAGAGCCTTGATCTGAAAGGGAATAAAACCCAAGCAGAAGCAGACGTAAATGCTCTGTGAAAGAGCAGAGAGACAGTGTGCATGTGCATGCATGCCTCTGTCTCCACGAATAGTCAGCACTGAACATTGAAAACAAAATGCTGTTTGACTTAACAAGTAGGGAGAGTACTCAAATGTAGAGGCACAAAAACGTCCATGCAATTTCACAGCTAAATACACTACAATTATAATCTAATGCAATAACAATTTTAAGGGTCATTTCATGGTAAGAGATAAGATATCTTTTGAGTGTTAGAAAGCTCCCACCCAGCCATCACCTAAACAATAGTTATGGTTCCCTGAGAAGGGAAACATTTGGACCAAATTACTGATGCAGAGACAAAATACCTTTTCAATGTTTTCTTGATGTACCTGAAGTTCTCAGAATATAGACTTTAAAATCACACATCCCCATACTTACCTGGGGACTCAAATTCAACAGCCCTATCAAAAGAAAGTTAACCCTTCCCTATCTGTGGGTTTGATATCTAAGTCTTTTCTTATTTAAAGGTTAGTTATTGCTGTTGGTCTTTGTTTTTTCTTTAGCAGCTCCACATGTCTGGAAGAAAATTGTCTGTGTCCCAAGACATAGAGTTGTACAACTATTGATAAAGGGTAAATTTACTTTTTAATGAGGTCTAAGTATATGGCAAATAGTGTACTGTGCTTAAAACATGAGGACTTTGTGTAAAATCCTAACTAAAGACAAAAGTAACAGGAACATTCCTTTTATCCTGGAAGTTCAGTCTCAGCTTTTTCCTTTTTATGTGTTCGCAAAGTCTGTCTAAGTCTTATTTGTGATGATGTTCATTTCAGCCCCTTGTTTTGCTCTGTGGTCCAGCAGTGACTGGGAGCACTTCAGAGACAGCACACTTTCAGGTGCCACATTACAGCATCTCCTCTGGCTGATAAAAGAGAAGTATTAATAAGCTCCAAAAAAGCCTCATATCTAGTACTTTCACCACTGCAATGCTGTTCATTAACATGTTAGTAAGCATCAATAGATGCCTCCAAAAGAGACCAAAAGCAGCCAAAATAGAGCTGCTTCTTCCAAGCATAAGCAGTGGTATAGAAATACTAGATTTGAAAGGAGAGCTCCATTCTGTTTCATGGGTCTTTCAAAACAACGATATAAGTCATCGTTATTAAATCAAAAAGCCACCCTCTGTGCCTGCCAGCCTTTATGTCTGCCAATCAGATTTCTGGAATGCTGTGCTTTCACTTATAAAGCTAAAATATGTTATGATGGGTTGAGGAAGGGAGAAAAAAGGAGAAAAAAATTATTGAACTGAACAAAATATAAACTAGGAATTGTTAAAAAAGGTTTGTGAAGTATTTCACCAATTTTCAAAATTATGTACTCCAAGTTCTGCTGAGCTGTAGCTCTCATTTTCTGTTTATCCAAAGTATGTATTTCTTTTATTCAATATTTTGTCTTCCACAGAGAATGTTCACTGGCTTCTCAAAAGGAAAAATGAAATAGAAAGGGAGCAGTTGTAAGAAACGTTATGTAAAACAATGTGTGTGCATATGAGTAGAAGAGGAAAATGTGATGAAAATCATGTCAGTTTAAAACATTAAGGAATTATTAGAAAGTCATTGCATTAATTTAGAAAGATGTCTTCCAAAGTAATAGAAAGCGGGGGTTTGCTTTTCAGGAGTATAACTACTTGCCTTTCTAAATGCATGATCCCACTGGAAGTAGCTGAGATTTACAAGGCAGCTCTATATGTGTAGTGTAATGGATATTGCTGTTAGCTCAGGTAAAGCACTGAAATAGCCACCTGAGTTGTTGGCTCATCTGTGGTGCTTGTAATGTTGGTAGGTCCTAACTCTGTTAATTTCAAATGGGGTTCTGTTAGATGTTTCACACCATAGGAGCCAATAAAGATGGAAATGCATGTTATCTTGATCATATCACAGAATATTCTCAGCTGGAAGGGACCCAGAAGGATCATCAAGTCTAACTCTGTAGTGAATGGCTCATACAGGGATCAAACCTTGGCATTATTAGCGCCATACTCTAACCAGCTGAGCTAATCTCAGTTGTATACTGGGTTTGGACTTAGTAGTGTTTGACTGAAGAATTTACGAAGGCAAGATCCCAAATTCTTTCCTTTTTTAGAAAGTTATTTAGATTTTAAGATTGCTGTTGAAGTAAGTACTTACTAAATATTATCATCTCTAGCCAGTTTTATTCTTCGTCTACTGTGCAATGAGATTAAATTCCCAGGCAGATGTACAAACCCAAACCTGAAACATGGGCATGCCTGTGAGGGAGTGATGACAGAGTGTTACAGTCAGGACTATTCAAAGTATTGGTTTCTGAATGCTGCACAAATGCAGAAGCACCACTGAGAAGTTCAGGATCAAATTATGATCCCAGCTGTGCTGTCACTGCCAAAAGGGGAAGTTGCCTTTACCTCCCCAGGCTTCCTCCTAATTATGAAGCCCTGCCCCCTCCTACCATGGGCTCTGGTGCTTGTAAAATTCCTTGCTAAGTGTGACTGTGTAGGTGGATCCTTTCCTATCCACGTTGTTTACTGGGTCAGTTTTCCACTTTGTTGTGTAGCTGAAAGAGCCCAGGTCTAGGAGGAACCAAGACAGGAGTGTGTGGAGAGGAGCGCACAGTTGTGAGCAGATGGCAGAGTTGAGCTTTCCTTTTCCAACAGCAGTAACCAGGGGGGTCAGCTCATTGCCCTACGTGTAGCTTCACCCAAAGCTGCAGATTCACCTTTGACAAGGTTCAGTTGTGGTGGTTTTGTTTTTAACGTGCTCATAACTGATGCAGATATAATTACTTTTCCCAACATAGATTATCACATTGGAGATTGATGTATGATCTAATGAAGTGGGATAGTAAAGTTACTTTGTCTTATCTGTGATCAAGAATGAGAATGCTCTTTTTTTATTTTCACAGGCACTTTTTTGAACAAGCTGATTTGTGAAAGCTTTTAATTGTTTTTCACTTTCATGAGTGATAATGATCAACCAAATAACAACATGCGCAAAAAGGGTTGCTTTATTAAAAAACACCTGAAAGCTTGTGCTTAAAGTAAATGGTAAATTTCATTTTGAGAGAATGCTGTATCTGGGGAGCTGGAACTCGATCTCATGCTCTGTTCTTTTATCTAGCTAATCCACTGGGCAAATTCCTCATTTAACATATTTCAGCTTGAAGTACATTTCAGTAGTCAGACCGTGGACATCTCCAAGTCAGTTCCTTCCATTGCCTACAAAAGCCAATGGAAGGAGCCCTACTGAAGAAATAGTTATAAGAAAATACCAGAAAACCACACTAGATATAATTATGCTCTGAAAAAGTAGTTATATATTACAGTTTTTTTTGTGCCTTAAACTTTGTTGTCACATCTTGGAATTATATTCAGAATACTTTAAATTTAATTTATTCAATCAAAAGCCGAGAGAGTGTTGTTTATTGTGTGGATTATATCCATACTTACTGAAGAATTCACTAGCACTGAGGTCTAATTATTGTTTTTATCCATGCAGTGAGCTGTTTTGTTCATTGCTTTCTGACCACAGCCCAGCTGGAAATAATTTTATACTTTTGTAGGGTTTTGGTAACAAAACCAGAATTTTGTAAGGTGCATGCAAGTCTAGTACATTTGCGTAGCTTTTATCATTATGTTAGAATATTTTCTGGAAATACATTGTACCTTTCTTATTTCTTGAGAAAGCCAGTGATTTGTGGGATTTTGTCCTGTAATGGTGGCTGTCAGGCGCAGTGGTGACCTTCAGCATCATCCATGCAAACAAGGTCTGTGGCACAGAAACTCAGGAGGGATAAGGCAGACTCCAGAATTCTCCCCAGTAAAGTTACAGTTTTGGGGTGCAGGACAGCTTGTATAATTAAACCCAGCTTGCATTGGCTGCGCTTCTGGCTAGACCAGGAGAGAACAGGAGCAAGTTTCTTTAGTGCTTTCTTGAGGTTCATTTGCTGTGCTGCTGGGCTTGGGGAGAGAGGTCAGGCACCTGCTCCATCCTGGTATACCAGCATGGGTCTTTTCTATGTTGTAGCCATGTAAACAAAAGATGTTCTAGTACTTCCAAAATTATGGACTTTTTTATTGCAGAATATAGTCATATGAGATTATAAATTCAGCTGCTGGCTCTTTGTTGATATAATGTTTGAAATGGTCTTGTTCATAATAAGGACATTTGTTTTGTCTTCATTAAGCTGACTGCCATTTTTCATCCCAACATAATGTAAAGTCTCCTATATATGGGATTTCTGTAAACAAAGCAGTGCTTAGTTTTAAGAACTCTCAATAAACAACTATCAGACTCTTTAACAAGATGTTTTAAACTTCAGAAAAGTTTGACTTTTACATTTCCCAGATGCTTCCTTTCATTGTTGCTCCTATAGTTCTCCATTAATATCTCTGTTATGGTTTAAGACATTTTGATAGTTCATATTTTTAGCATTGAAGGTAATAGTTTTGAGAGTAATAGTTTATTATTTTCTGTAACTCTTCATTGTATGCATGTAGACATAATTTTGTTTTGCTGTATAAAGGACTGGCCATATTCCCTTATTTTATTGTTGTGCAAATTCAGGTTCCTGCCTGAATTTCCTTACTAGTCTTCCTTTTTTTTTTTCCACAGACAAAGCTCTCATAATTGGTGGAAACTGATTGACCCAAGGGCCTAAAAGCTTTTTTTTTCCTATAAAAAGGTACCAGAAGAATGCAGTATAGTTAATGTGGTGATTTGTCTTTGCAATTCATTTCAGTACCTTATCTGTGGGAGAACTGTAGTGCATGTGTTAATGTAGTACGTTTAAACATCAGCAGATGGGGCCCTTGTTTCCTTTGAAGAATGGTTTGTCTTTGAATTTTATTTTTAATGTCTGTGGCAAGAATGAATTTTTCTTGTTACAACATATTAAATTAATGTAGTCTTTGTAGCAGATAGGGATCTAAACGCAAATCAGAATGCCTTAACTTTAGTAGGAAGTGAGTGTTTCCAAATCTAACTGGAGATCTAATTTTCATGGATTGCCCTTATTTCTGTAACTGACTGAACAAAAACCTGTGCTTTGAATACCTCAGAAATTTTCTAGGGTTTGGAAACCAGCTGTTTTGCCTTGTGGTCGAATCTGTCTTTTAACTGTATTTCATAAATATTTCTAAAGGTAAAAGAATAAAGCAAATTCTGTGTCTTCTCCAGAACTGGCAGCACTTTTCGAAGTTATTTACAAAATGCAGTTTCCCTCCTCCAAAGGTGAAATAACATAAAGGTTGTATAAAAGTGAAGAAAAAGGCATTGTGGAAGGAAAGCAGAAATCACTGTAGAGACTAATGCTTTCTTTTAACTGAGGGTGCATGCAGCTTAGGGGAGCATATGTCTTAACTCAATTTCCTTGCTTTTGAAAGACTTGAGTTCTAAGTGAAATGGTTTCAATATTTGAATTTGGTCATTTTGTTTTTAAGCTTTGTTGTCCCCTTAATGATTCTGTTAGACCTAAAATACATGCATTTTATGTATAAGTAAAGAATGGTATGGAAGGCAAAGCAATATACTCTGATGTCTTAACCAATCTTATGAATGTGTCACAAATTTATACTGGTATTTTGCAAATAGGTGTCTCATAGTTTGGAATTACTTTCTCAGAGTTGTTAATCTTTCCAATCTAAATAAGAATCTTGTTTGAATGTGGCTATATAGTGGGTTTTTAACATAATGTATCAGAGAGGGCTAATCTTTCATATTATTAACTTGAAATGCCAAAATTGCTCCTTTTGTGTCATTGTAATCTGTCGTTTAAAGTGACTGCTACTTGCTTATGCCAGCTTCTTCATGTGGTTCATATGTGGGCTAATTATAGATTGCAGATTTGAGGGTTTTTTGGGGAAAAAAATCAGAATAACTAGTACATTGAAAAAATCCATAAGTCAAAAAAGAAGCCATGTCTGAAAGAGGAGTGCACAGTTTGCATTTATTGGATGTTGTACCACTATCAAAGGGTTGATACTAAGTGTTAAAGTACTGCAATTTTAAAATTGAAAATTGCATAACATGCAAGCAATTATTAGGTTAAAAACATCAGTTTGGTATATAATTTATTGTTGCTTATACCTAAAAGATTACATTTGTGCAGCCATGATTTACAGGTTTTCTTTATATTTACATATGAGACCTGTTATTAGCATTAATCACATTTTTGGTGTCTAATGGTGCAGACCATGCAAGGCCTGTCAAAAATTATTAACATTTTGATTCTATTTTTTAACTCAATTTTTGATGGAGGTATGATTTGTTTTCCAGAATATAATAGGGAGCAAACTTCAGAAGCATTTTACTGGTTGCTCATTTAGCTGATCTGGGTGCATATCTCATAAACAGTATGTCCCACTAAAAGATCATAGCATACCATTCTGCTTGAGTTAAAATTACTTTATCTGCATGATATGGTGTAATCTGAGCATCTCAATGCTTCCCTGTATTTTGTTCCTGATTTACTCTTATATTCCTCTCTATATTTATCTGGTCTGGACCAAACTGTTATGTTCTTTATACAGATTAAATGTAAGGAGGAATAATCCAATCAAATAATTTGAGTTGTACTAGATTTTTACTGGTGAAATTCCCATAATTTTTTTCCCCCTGAAGACATTGTGTATGGCAATGCTTTGATTCGAGGGAAAAATTGACTTGCACCCCATATGGACTCTATTGGCATTTTCTTCCAAAATGACAGCGCATTATTCTCGAGGGAAGTAAGAAATGACAATTTTATTTTGGCCACAAAACACTCAGGAAAATAATTTGCTATACAGTACATTTTTCTTTCTGTACATATGAAAACATATGATTTTAAGGTGTGCGTATAGTGTATCAAGACAGACAAAATGTTTAGGTCAACAATGAACTATTTCTTATATAAGTGTATTGAATAAAGAGAGACTTAGCTCCAAGGATACAGTACAGTTTTCTAATTTAAATTATTATTATAATGGCTTATTGATAATTTTTACTCAACACACACTAATTTTTGCATCTCTTTTCACCCATGTGTTCATCATGCAGATGATCAAATGGAATTTCACTTCCCCTTGCTCAAGTGGGGGAAGTAAAGAGGTTTAAACCTTTGAGCTGGAGGAAGGGAGGGAAAGAAAGTTAACTAAAAGGGAGGTTACTTTCTTTAGAAGTAGGGGGCTCTGCTTTAGTTGGGAACTGAGATAGTGCAGCTGTTGAAAGCAGCTTACAACTTTGGTCATGACTTGAGTGTCATTTGAAACTGTTCTGTACATTGTTAAGTATAAAAAAGTAAGTAAGGAAGGGAAGGGCCTTTGAAGAACCAGCTCCTTTTGGAAACAAATATATTTACGGTAGCTTTATCTAGGAATTTCTACACATATAAATAATAATCATTACTAAGCATCTGTGAGGCTATTTAGCTAATAGTACCTAGTGGATTTCCCAAATCTAGGGTTTATCTTGCAGCTTGGTGGTCTCTTTTTTTTTTTTTTTCCCCTGTTTGAAATGTATTAAGAAATGTGAATTAAAACATGAATTATAGAGGTTAATCATAAGGCTTTCTCTGTAACTCTTTTCAGGAAAAGTTCTTAGATGAATTTTTCTAATGGATGGTGATGTTGATGTTGGATGTTGGGCTCTGTCTTCTTGTAATGCCTGCACAGAATACACTAAATAAAACTGATACACAGATTCTCTCTCTCTTTTTTTTTTTTTTTTCTTTCTCTGGTCTATCCATTTGATGAGCAGGTCTGGGTGTGGTCGAGGTGTTCCTATGTGCTGCTTCTCTTGCTGAAGCATTGTAAAAACCCTTCCCACCAAAGGTAACAGATAATGGTTGTTTGATATAGCTCAGTGTGGGGTACATTTTGGAGCAAATAGGAATGTTCCATTTGTGGCATTTCTGAGGCTGGAGCTCTATGAGCAGGGTGGGAGCTTTAGGTGAGAAGGGCTTTTGTGGGATTTCCTAAAGGAGAGCACTATACGCTGGTGGTGTCACAAACTCTCAAACGCTGTGGGTCAAGAAGGGAGCCTCCTCCAGGTCAGAGTTCACATCTCGCTCCATCTCTGCACCTTTAATAGGGGAAGATCAGGTATATTCAGTATATCCTTTTTATTCCCTGCAAAACTCATTTATCTTAAAGGTGTATAAAAGGGACTAATATAAGAAAATACATGGTTTTCTGTACTTTTTTGAGTATATCAGCAGAGCAGGTTTTGCTTAGAGCTCCACGTTACTGGGTTTGGAAGCTTCCTCAGATCAGGAGTTCTAGCAAAGCTGGTTCCAGAGATGACATTTTTGTTGTGTGTCAGTGGATCCAGCAAAATGGCAGGCTTGAATTCCAGCAGCTCAACACCCTGCTCTTGCAGCTGGAGTTTAGGGAGTACTTAGTAGTGTTCCTGAGGAGCTTGTCTGATTTTCAGGGCAGTCTGTTGAAGACTGCAGAAAGTTTGACATAATTAATTCTAACTTTGGATGGTCTGACTTAAAACTTAATGTTTTAAAACTTTATGTACAGCATAGTTTCTTAGCATGATTTTCAACAGTGTTCTAAATGATTAGTGTTTGATATTTTGCAATACTTTAAATTAATAGATAATCTTTTACAACATTAACACTATCTTAATGAAGATTTTTTCTTGGGATTACAAACAGCTGCTGGAAGTACAGTTCATCTATCATTTATAATCTTTTATTATTAAATTTGCACCTGGCAATGCAGCTATAGTTAAAACTCTGTTAATTATGAGACCTGCATTTGGGAGGCCTATAGGCCTTTCATTTCCAATCTCATCAGGCTAGAATTTTGTATATAATCTTTTCACTTGGATGGATGTTTTTCTTCTTGGGTGGGTCAACATTTAACTTCTTCCTTCTCAGTAGATAGGTAAATACTCAAGAATTACTAGAAGGTGCCAAGTAAGAGAGGTATAGGATTTTATCTTATGCCTTTTTATACCAGTGTTTCTGAAGCTGTCCTTGCCTGGAATGGAAAAACAAATAACAGAATAGAGATGAAAAATACTTCATAATAAATGATTTAACATGTTTAACTTTTTTTTTTTTTCATTTGTGAATTGTCTGTGAGCTGCTTTGATTTTCTCAAATGAATTTGCTATTCAAAATTATTCACCAAATACTTTATCTGAATAATTTTTGGTCTGGAGATTGTTGGTAAGCAGATTGTTGCATATATTTGAATTTCTAATTTCAGATATCACACTGTATATGTTGATTAGATATAGTAACATCTATGTTTGCTATTTGAAAGAGAAGGTACTGGAACTCTTAAAATGCAATTCCAACTGGTGTTTGCAAATTCAGAATTATCAGTGAGTACATAGCGTCTGAATGGATGGGCTATTGATTGCTCCTTGAGTGTAAACTTGCTTGACAAAGTCTAAGTCTGATGTCTCTGTCAGAAACAGTTCTCACAGAAAATGACAACAAATTCACCAAAAAATTACTTATGTAAAAATTGGCATATTTTAAAAAGAGTATTAACTTAACCTTATTTTATTAATGTTTTTTGCTTTCAAGATCTGATAGTTGGTACAGTTTGCCTTTCTCAGAGAGCTGCCATTGGGAGGGAAGATCAGCCTGGAGACTGGTAAGAGGATTGGAAGAGTGTACAGGAGCTGGGTGAATAGAACTTGAAAGGAAAATTAAAATGTTTCATAGTAACAGAATAAGTAAACCGGTCAATTTAGGGGCCATGTTAAGCTGTCCAGGATTGCATTATTTTAGACTGACAAATCTAATGAAAAGTATAGGAAGGAAGGATGGGCAGAGAGAAAGGATTCACTGTATTGTTTTTATGTAGCAGTTTCATACAAACTATCTCTCAAACAGTTTACCAATAGTGAGATATTGCTGTGTGGAACTCAATACAATAGCTTTTATGTTTGTCACACAGGAAGATAGACAATATATGAGGAAAGAGATGGGCAAAATGATGAGTATTAGAGGAACAGTATGAGTTCTCTTGTAGGGAGAAAACCAGAAGAGCATAGGAGAATGTCTAAGTGTGAGTGGGATAATATGAACGATGGAGCTAGAGCTGGCCTGCTGAATCATCTAGTCTGACATCTGAAATATATCACAGCAGGGCTTGCTATATTAAAGATGTTAGCTGGCTTGCAATAGGAGTTAGTCACACAGATTCGCTTAATTTTGTGACTTTGAAAATTGTTATATTGTTTTGGAATAACATTTCACTGCATTTTTTTGCAATCACAAATGCTTTATCTGTCTTTTTTGGCGATGTACTCCATATCCAATGACTGAATTAAATACAGGCAAATTCTAAAGAGAAAGTTGAGGCTTGGTTTAAAAAGGAATAGTAATTTCTTAAGGAGGACCACTGTTTTTATCTAGGTGGGGTAATAAATTCCTGTGAAAGAAGGACCTCTAACTGTTATGTGTCACACTGATCTAGTAGAAGACAGGTGCAGGGGCCTTTAGGTGTAGTGGCCAAGTGGATTCCCAAAGTAAGTCCAGAAAAAAATTATCACTGAATGCATGTTTTGTTTTGCTTTAATAAGTAAATTGACAGTGATTGTAGTTGTTGTCACACTTCTAGATTGGAAAAAGTTCTCCTTTAAAGGGAATTTTGGATAGGGAAGGAATGTTTACGGCTCAGGGCTGATTTAAAGAGTTTTAATCTCATCAGTAGGGGAAAGATTAATTGTGGCCTGGGTTTACATACCTGTACAACTCCACAGAAGACAAAAGGAATAATGCTGACACAAATCAGCAGAATTTAGCTCCTTCTTACAGTAACAGGTGGCCAGCATACCAGAGGGTCCTGCCAAAATCCAGTGCAATACTGAAACTTGCACTTTTTCAGTCATTTCCTAGTGGGACACTGTTCCTCTACAGATTTGGGTTGTAAATTCCTATGCATTTTTTTAAAGTGCACTTTCCTGATAAGCCTTTTTTCTTCAGTTTTACGTGATCTTGAAGCTTTTGAGATGTTTCTAAGCACTTTTCTGAGTCTTTTTATGGACCTTTAGTAATAGTCTCTTTGCTGAATGTTTTGGGTGAATATTTGCAGTTTGGATGAATAGCTGAAGGTGCACCAAATGGCAGCATTCAGAGGTATTTGACCAAGAATGATTGACAGTGTCTGTAACTACTTATTATGTCAAAGCTTCAGCACACCGATTGATGGGAAATGATGTATAATAAATTAGAATGATCACACATCATTTCCCATCGATTGAAATGCCAAATCCTTTGATGGAGTAATGAGTTATGGCCAATACTACTCACTGTCTTAGTAGGAGATTGATTGCATATCCGTTCATCAATGTGATCAAACAGTTAAGGAATCCAAAGTACACATGTAGCAGACAAGTTCTACTATGCTTTCAGTGTAATGTGAGAGCAATAAAGTCAGTGTTGCTTCTGTGGTATTAGCAATGTAACCTGGGTATAAGTGAAACATGAGCAAACATGTAAATGTGGCCAAAGTCATTCAATACAGAAACTGTAAAGAAATGTAAGCTGATTCCCTCTGTTTTACACACCAACAGAAGACTAGGGATGGGGTTAAATTTACTAAAATTAGTTATGCAATGAATTCAAATTCGAAAGAAAGTACTAACTAATGAAAACTCAGTCCTGCTTTAATTTTTTCCTCAATTGAATGTCCTTGCAGAAATCAAACTTTATTTGCTCTGATCCAGGAAAGAGTAAGTAGAGGTGTATATCCAGAAAAGTACATGGCCCCCAAATTAGTAAAAAGGAAAGGAAAGTTTCTAGCAGCCTACTAAGAAATGCTTTAGAATTTTGTATTGTTCCTCTCTTCAGTAAAGTTCTCCATCTTCATCTCTACCTATATATTATAAAATTAGTGATTAGTACTGGCTAATCCTTCTTTCTCGGAATAGGTACTTCAAAGCAAACGCATGTATACACACACATATTGAAGAGTACTTAAAAGGCTGCACCATAATATCTTGTGCCTATTTCAGTGTCTTATGGCTTATATTCTCAGTTTCAGACACCCAGTTGTACTTCACGTATAGCTGTACTCTTCATTAGCCAAAAGAACCACCATCCATTGGCTAGCACCGTGATAAAGACAATGTAGCTGAGGCAGTTATGGCCTAGAACAACAGAAGAAGAAGACCTTTTTCAGGAGCTCCTGCATTGAATGCAGATGCCATTTATTTATTATTTATCTGTGAGAGAATTTTATGATGAGGAAATGAGGATTTGTTGTGTATTAAGTGAGTTTAAAACGTTTTTAAAATTGATTTCCATTTGAAAGAATAATATTAAAATGAGTATTTCTAGATTACATTTGCACAGTGAGGGCTGGTCAACAGAGCAATGACAGCAGTATGAGATCAGTGGATGGAAGATAACTTTAAAATAGGTACTGTTGCTGACTTGTCATAGCAGCAAGAGGCTTAATGTGGGCCAGTTAACCCTCCCTGTCATGAAGACTTTGCAACAGGCAGTCACTTTCAAAGTGCTAGAGCAAGATAGCTATCGAGATTGGAGATAGTAAATCTAAGCTCTCCTGAGCATCTTGACTGCTCTGCATTCACTGCTCTTACAGACTGTGTAACCTTTGCAGTGTGAAAGCAGCGTGGTCAATGCTGCAATACTGAGTCTGCAGGCAGGTATTTGTAAGTTAGGAAATGTTGGATTGTAGGTTGTGTGTGGTACTTAAAGGCTTTTAATTACATGATCACCTGCTGAATTCTTCTGCTGGTTTCTCTCTCATTCAATGCATTCCATGGGTAGCAATCACAGACAGCAGCAACTTTTTAATATCTTCTTAGTGGAAAAAGAGAAGCACATTTCTATGGTTACATGGATCTCCAACAATTACCCTGGGCCCCGACAAGAATTTGAAACCTGAAATGTTCTGAAATGTGATGAACTTTAGGCCTAAATGAGTACACAGTAGGAAAAGCTTTCCTGGCATGATTCACTTAACTGTGAGCTAGGTCAGATGGGTACCACAAATTGATCCAAGGCATCTTTCTCTTCTCCATCCAGGCTGCCTGGCACTGGGGCTTTCAGTACATTAAGGACAGTTTTTTACTTCCTTTGACTGGGCACAGACTCAGCTATAGATTACGGTGTTTGTCTGCAGATAATGTTTGACATTCTGTAATTGCTGACTGTTCACCAGAGACGGACCTTTCTTTATCCAGAAGTTTATAATAATGCAGAACCTTGGCAAAATGTACAGTGACATGGAAAGTTCTGTGGGTTAAGAACTTCCTTTTTATCCCAGTTCTAAAGTTTCCTCTAGCAGTGCCATTGTTGGAGCTTCTTATGGATGTCTCAAAAAAACCTTACTGTAAATAATTCCAGGAGCTATTACTGGTGTCAGCAGGATGAGCTAAAAATGTAGCAAGTTTATAATAATTAAAGAATTAACATTGAGAACCGATCTTTTAATCACATAATATATGTTCAGACACATGAATCACAACTTTTAAAATTCAGCTCTATAAGATGCAAACCCATCTATAAGATGCAAGAAGTAATGTTTCACTTATTGCCACTTGGCTTTCATCCATTTGCTTTGTTAGAAGCCATTCTCCTACATGGCTCATTAGCACAACAGCAGTGCAATGTACACAGTGCATAGCCTGTTCTTGAAAAACATGTGCCAGCTTCCACATTACTTTTTTATATTTTTATCCATAAGGAAAGACTAAAATATATGGAAATTGGTAGAATGGCTATGCTTTGGGTTTTTTATACCAATATAAGTCACAGCAAAATTTGACCTCAGATGTTTAACTTGCCTCCCATGAAAATCAATGTGTTTGGTACATCCAAGTTCTCATTTAAATGTACACTGAGACACTGAAGTACTTTTTCTAAAAGTGAATTTTTGACCAAGCTCAGTAAATTGTAACAGCTTCTGACCCTGTTACAATAAATACATAATTTATCACAAGTACTCTACTAAACACAATTTTTCTGAAGTATCTTGGAGAGGTAGTTACTTGCTATGCATATGCAGTTGCCACTTTTTAATATTTAAATATCCTGAAGTTTTACTTTTTTGTTCGAAATGGGAAAGGCACATCAGCTTTCATAGCTGAATCAAAATCAATGTTAAATAATTACAAATGAAAAAGTCATCTGAAGCTATCCAACATGTATTTTTATACATTATCTCAGAAGGTCAAAAGTAAGATTGAGAAAACATGCACGAATACAAATTGCTTTGCCATATTCAGGTTCCTGTGGGGTTCCTTTAGTTTTTATGGATGATTAAAAAACTCTTCAAATGATAGGGCTGCAGGAGGACAGAGCATCACGCAGCAACGTATGGTTCTGGAGAGCTACCCTGTTACCAGGCTCCCCATTATACAAACACCATTAAATTCCAGCCAGGTCACAGTATTATTGGGATTTAATTATAACTGAGACATACATTACAGGGATTTGAATTTCGGGATAGAGAAAAATGTGTAAAAATCTCATAAGCAGCTGAACTTAAGGAAAAAAAATTGGAATAAATTTAATTGCCATGCTATTATTTAGGTTGTCAGAGAAACCCAAGGTCTGATGAGGAAAACACATTGTGATAGATTAGTCAGGGTAGAGCACTGTGTTAGTGAGGCCACACTTCTTTGTCTACATACGCTAACAGCACCTTTGTCATTGCCCACTGGTGCTCCCCATGTAAGCATTAGGAAAACTTTTAGGCGGGGGATATTTTATTTTTGCAGGCATTTAAGGTAGGACCAGCTCAGAGAGAGAAAATGATGAAGTGCATGTTTTAAAATTCATAAATCCGTGATGAAACTGGTTTCCTCTTTCATCTGATTCTGTGATTCTTTTCCTGAGAATAAGTCTTGTGTCCTGCCAGCTCTCTGTAGAGTACCATGGAGTCTGTAGTTTTTTCAAAACAATTGCTTGGGAAAGTGTAGATCATTTACAGATGAAACCTCTCAGTTTTCAGTATGCAATAAAGTGCACACAGACAAGTTATGCAAGTACCTTTAAAAGCATTTTTTCAGTGCTATAATGATGCTCAAATTAATTCCAGTGATTTTATTAGAGATAAAAATTATTGGAAAACCTGATTTCTTCTATGATGCCTCTAAGACTATACCTAAGTGAAACATTTTTACTTCAGATCCAGAAATAAAAACTTCTGGCATTGCTCATCATTAGAATTTTTCCCCTCAGGCTTTGTCTTTATTAGCAGCTTAAGAGTATATTTAGCACTGTCATATGTGAAATCTCTTCTGTTTGCTAAACTAATATGGGATAAAATGTCTTTTTTTACAGTGTTACTCATTCATTATATAAAAATGAAAGAAACTACTTTAGTGCGTATATAGAACTACTCTCTATTTTTATGACAAAAGGGAGGTGACAATACACATCCCTTAGGCACCCAGGGGTATTATGTAAGAGTCATTAGTGTAATTGATATCCATATAAAGAGTGTTGTATCAAACATGATTAAAATGTGCAATATATTACAGAGGTTCCAGTGTTCCAGCTGCTTTGTTATAATCCTTCTTCTGATAGATATGTTTCTGCTTTCTTGTGAAAAATAAAATTATTTCAGAAGAAATTATCTTTTCCTACTTTACTAATTTTAGACACAATTTCTAAAAGGCATATCTTGGCCCATATATATGATTTTCTTTACTACAGCGAGCTGAACATTTACTGTAGGTCTACTCATGCAATAACAATTTAATCAAGAGAATTCCTTGTTTTATGAAGATTTTTATTAGGGATCATTTCCACAGACTTCTAATAGGCTTTACCAATTCTCAGAATAGAATAGGATAGTCTCTTGATGACATGCTACACTTTGTCAAAAAAACTAAACTTAGTAAAATAGATTTTATGTCTGCTTACACCTCTTTTACACTGGTAGTGCTGCATTTATTCTCTCTAGAGATGAGGAAGTGTACATTTCTAGACAGGAATTTTAACTTTCCATTCTTATATTTTTATTTGTTTGTGTTTTTTAAAGGAAATTTTACAGTACCTTTAATATCTAATTTTAATTATGTTACCCTTTACTCTGAATATTAAAGGAACATCTTCCTTCAAGTCTCTTCTTTAAAGACATTCTTTCAATGAAATTTTTCAGTGAATATCTGATATTAGAAACCAACCCCTAAAGTAAAAATCCTCCCATTTTCAAATATTATCCAGGGAGAAGGTGGTTGTCAGATAACAGTCAGCCTGCTGGGATAAGAATTCAAACTGCAGGGCACCCTAGTCAGAGGACAATGTTTCCTATGGTCATATCAGTTTCTAATGGACGACCAAGCATGAGTTTTCCACAATCATCTCTGCCCAAAGCTTGCTAGTCTCTGTAGAGCCAGCCATGCACGGTTCTGTAGCTCACACTGTCACAGTCTGTGCCTTTTCAGACTCAGGGCTCCCCAAACAGTGCCACACTGCTGTAGTCAATATGAAGCCGCCTGGCTGCCCTTCGCTGCCCTCGCCTGGGACACGAGCCGGCTCACCACAGGCTGCTGCTGGGGTGTTTCCAGCCGAGGTGAGCTGTTCCCGGCGAGCAGACGAGCGAGATCCCGGTGAATAAAGAGGCGTGACAAGGTTAAGGGTGCAGGACGGGGTCTCCTCCGTGGTCTCCGTTTATTATGGGGTCTGGATGCTGGGTGGTCGGGAGGGAGGACAAAGGAGAATCCCGAGGGCTGTCCCCGGGGCGGCCAATTATAAAGGGAATGGGTAAACCAATGAGGAGAGGGGCAGGGGGAGGGAATGAAGGTCCGAGGTCCAATTACAATAAAAAAGGGGAAGGTACAATGAACAATAACCAATAACATAATGAACTTAATTGAAGCTTCTGGAGGGGGGGGTGGATCCAGAGCCCTGGGCACGCCTTCCCTACCAGCCCTGGGGCAGGTCTTAGGCCCCTGGGTCCTGCCCCAGCCGAGCTCCTCCTTCTGCGGAGGTGGAGCTGGCCCAGGAAAGGGCTGCCACAAGGGATGGACCCTCCACACCACACAAAACATATTCTTCATTCTCTATCCACTTTAGATTGCAAGGTCTTCATTCTTTTCTAGGTATAAGCACTGAGTCCCTGCTGCCAATTGAAAGCACAACATTTACATGTGACTCTCATCATGTTTCTTGTCACAACCATCAGAGTTTAGAAATAAGCCACTGTTAATGGTCTTTTCTTGCTATTGCTGAATTAGTAGTTTCTAACTTTGCCAAACTTTCCTGTCTTAGCTGGCATTTTCCATGTCAGGCATCTGTCCTAAACACAGTATGTTTGATGACCAAGTTCTAACATTTAAATAATTTTCAAGTACAAGGTTATGAGGAGACAGTTTCTCTGTCTGCTTGAAGAATATTCTTGCTTGAAAAGTTGTTTTTCTGCCATGGATGTTGGAATTTGTCAGGGTTATGCTGGTGTGGAAATGTATCCTAAATATGTTTCTATTTTTGCTATTTACATTCCTTGAAAAACTTATTTGCACTGAACATGCCATAGTCCAGGCCTTTAGGGATACTGATCAGGATTGTCCCCACAGCTACAGGTACAACTGTGATGCTGGGCGTGGGAAATTTCTGCTGGAACAATCCAACAGAACATGGAGAAAAGCAGAAAAATATGCTGAACTCAGAGCTGTAAGCATGAGAAATGGAGGTGAAGAAGGAAAAAGAAACCTATTGTAGTGGAAATGAGATTTCAGTTGAAGAGAATGGATGTTAAGAAAGGAGTGCGGGAGTAGCATGGACGTGTCAGAGCAACAAGGAATAGAATGTGTTTTGAGGCAGCAGGACAATAGGTAGTCTTACTGTCAGAAGCTAGAGCTTCCTCCACAAACCTAGGTTTGAACCCCAGAGTCTTGGATTTCTTCCTGATTGTGCCATCAGCAAGTATTTGGCAGAGCCTATCTCCTTTGCCACCTGGATGCAAGTTAGGTCAGACGACTGTGCCCACCTTCTGGATTTTAGTGAGAGAAAAAATGGCTAATGGAATAAGGTAACCTTGCTGCCTCAACCATTGCCCTTCCCAGTTAATGTACAGAGATGGGATTGACAGTATTTTTAGCTTGCTGGTTTTAGTTAGGTTTGGTCTGCTTAGGCTGAGTTCACACACTCTGCACTGGTTCTTTTTCAAGGGTGCACTATTCACGATTTGTAAAATGTGTATTTTCCAAAGAAGCTTTATGCACATTTGCCAGGCATCTGTCACACAATAACAGATATTTCCTGTGTGCAAACATACTCAAAACCTGGAATCATTGTGCTTGAAAATTGAGAGGCTACCATGAACGAGATGATGAAAATATGAGCAGTAGAAAGGAAAGCCTTCACAGAGCAAATCTGCATGGGATGACTGTCAGCAAGAACTTTTGGCATTGCCAGGTCTCATACCTTGTTATTTTAACTCAAGTTATTTAATGGAATATTTACTATAACATTAGTGTAAGCAGGTTATAACCTATGCAGTTAAAATTTTTTTTTATATATATATGTATATATACATATATATATATATATTTGCAATACTATGTAAATAGTGAGTTCACTGTATGAGACAATGGTGGTATAATAACATCATTTGAAATATGATCCTTCTTTTACATGACTGAAGTTATTGATAATAGAGAACCTGTTTTGCAGCCAACACAGTGACTTTGTTGTGCAGTAATTGTATATATGCTGTAGTTTGCCAAGGACATATGTGATTGCCTGAGAGCTGTATTGCCCTCTGCTGTGGTAACCTAATTTCAAATCTGGTGCTTCTGATTTGCATTATGAATAAAGTGATACGGCAATGCTGCACAAGAGTGTGTATTGGGAGAGTGGCAGCTTTTCTTCTTCTCATGTATTCTGTGTTGAAGCTACTTCATGCATCATGTTTCTTTTTAATCTCAGCCCTAGTCAAATTTATGACAACAGTTGTAGGGGTGAAACAAGCAATCTGCAGGTCAGGTTCGATGGAGACAGAACTGGTGAGTGCACTTGCTCTCTTGTAAGCCTTTATTACTAAGTGTTTTCAAGAAAGAGAAATCCATGCTGGTCAGCTTCATTGCAAATTCTGGTCGTACAGTTAGAAGATGATGAAACAAGTAGTTTCTATTGACCAGTAGAATGAATGGCATATCTTTCAGCAGTGACTTTAATTCAGACAATTTTTTAATAAGTTGTTTTTTTTTTTTTTGTGTTGGCCACTTGATTATTACGTAAGGGTGCAGTTTCCAATGAAGGATTTTTAAGCAGGAAGCAACCACAAAATTTTGCCTTCCTATTGCTAGTCTGTGCTCCGCTCAGGATTCCAGTTGTTTTGGACACACAATAGGAAGTGCATGTCCAGATGTGTGCTTTGACAATCAGCTTGTCCCTGTGTTAGGTGAAATATCTTTGACACTTGAGGAAAGCCTGAGCTTCACATGCATGAAAGTATACACCTCTCTGGACTTAGAAATTGGGTTTTGAGAATATAACAAACTCGAATTAAATTGGTTTCATTTTGAAAAGTCAAACCCCATAAGACTTTAATACTTGGGTGTATGCTGATGAAATACCATGACTCTAAAGACTGTTAATATTCATGGAAGTCTGAAATAATTCATGACTTTCTGGAGTAATGTTAGATGATGTACGATGGTAAACAGTATCATTTACACTGAACCTTAAAAATTATTGACAAAGACAAGTTCCTAAACACTGGCTAAACCTTGTATTTGTTGTTATGATTTCTTGGTTTTATACTTCAAGCAGATTTTCAATTAACTCCACTGCATTCAGAGTAATTATTCATTTATTATAGTCAGTTTAGATATGGTAAAGATTAAAGGAGTAAAACAAATCATTTCAGTGACATAGGCTAGTGATACATTGTTATTATTCTGATTTCTTTGCCACTTGCATAAGGAAGATTTATACCATCCATTTTTGAGTGATTCCTTGTTAGCATATATTTTTATAGATATTTATTTGCTAAAATAAGGTGTTTTGATAAAGTAAGAAGCTATCTTGCTATCTTCCTCCCTCCCCATTCCTTTAGAAAATACAAATGTTCCTAGAGTAAAAGGAAAAGGATTGTGGATGTGAACAGCACACTTATACATGCAGTAAAATGTACTTGTCTATTAATAAAAAAAGTACAGAATGTGATGCACCGCTGTTCTAAGATAACTACATGTGTTCGATGTTGAGAAATTAATGGCACGGAGCAGATGCCTTCAGTCATCTAGGAAGTGTGGTTTCCCAGTGTACTGCAACTGCATGCCCTGCAGTGTGTCATCTCACTTATGAAGGGGTTTTACATGTTTATAAAAGTGTGTTAAACATTGGTAAAGTTTATTTTATGCATTATGCATAAAAGTTGTCATTAGGATTTAACAAAGCAGCTTGCAGAGAAAGATTACAAATAAAATCTCTGTATACAAAAACGATTTGGATGGTTTAGCTAGATGGTTCTGACTTAAAAAAAATTAACATTTCACTTACTGTACTCAAACATTCAGAGAAAGGAGAAAAACAGCACTAACTGAAAAGAGTGAAATATATGTTGTTATAGGACTGCCTGGCAGGATCACTATTACAGAGGTTCTTTTAGTATTTCCATCATAAATCCTCTTTATTCAGTGTAATATCGTGGTAATTTCAAATCACATTTGGCTTTAACTTGGCAAATAATCTGTCAACACAAAAATTCAGTTCATTTATATGTATACATGCATTTATTCTTACGTGTGCACAGACTATATCATGTTCACACGTGGCTGATATACAGATTTAAAAATAAGTAATGATTGTAAAGCTACACTTTTTTTGGTCCAGTTTGCCTAGCCATCAATTTAAAGAAGATTACAGACTGGATTTTCAGAAGCACTTAGCATTACCTTAAATGGTCACATTTAAGTTAATGGTAAAATTCCGATGACTTAAATTGCAGTAAAGTTAGGTCAATGCTGTTGAAAGTCTCACTCCATCCTTTCAAACTCTGTTTAGGGGTCTAGCTCTAGGTGTGTGGTATAAGTGACAGACTTATGGGCATAGTAACATTTTAGTGAAACTTCAAGGCGATTATTCAGAGTTTTTTTGTGTCTCTGTATGTTCTGTATGTATGACTAGATAAAAAGCCTAAAGCACTAATCTAGACACCTATATTAGATGTTTAATTGATTCAGTTGGGGGAAATTGTTTTCCTCTTTAAGAACAAACTTGAAAGGATGCTTTTATGTTGGATATAAATAAAGAGAAAAGACCCATTAGGAAGTGAAGGATGACACGAGTAAACAACATGGATGAATGTCATGGTTGGAGTTATATGGCAGCAGTATGAGAGGTGGAGGTATCAATAAGCATGTGGAAGAAACTCACTGACAATAATAAAAAGACACACTTTCAGCAGCCATACTTTTATTTTTATGATGCTGTGTATTCTGATTTTTTTCCAGTTGGGTATGTTCCTTTTTGCTGTATTTTCCACGGCCACATGCACCTGTGCCTAGTTAAGACATTATCTGTCAGATACTTTTATTTATATACTTTTTGCAAATTAGAACAGAAGTTCTCCAAAGATCAAGAAGGTGCTTGGAGCACCTTCTGTATGAGATGGGCTGAGAGAGTTGGAGTTTTTTAGCCTGGAGAAGGCTCTGGGGTTACCTCACAGCACCTTCCAGTACCTAAAGAGGGCCTACAAGAGAGCTGGAGAGGGACTTTTTGCAAGTGCATGTAGCGATAGGACAAGGGGGAATGGCTTCATACTGAGCTTGTAATCATGTGTAATGCAGTACACACTAAAAGCTCTGGGTTTAACTTTGTACTTCTTGAATGCAAGATTGTCTTCTGTGCCTTATGTCTCTCCCTGGTAGGCTGCAATGAAATTAAGAGACCAGGTCAGTCTTTCCTCCACGCATTGCGAGTTTAAAACAATCTGTGAGTGTAATTAATGCAACTTTATTTTTCCTTAGTATTGTATCATAACTTGAAATTTCACATTGGGTTCTGTTGCAAAGATCAAAAACATTATATTGGGAAAATTCAAAGCAAGAAATCCAGAGAAAATATTTGCTACTCAAGAGACCATTGGAATACAAGTTATCACAGGTCCAGACGGCATGGTACTGAGAGGGTTTATGAGTTTTTTTACCTGTAGAACACCATTCATATCTAATCTGGAGTGGCTACCAGTTAAACCTCATGCTAACTTAGACACCTCCAAACTGCTCTGTGGCCACCAGTTAAACCTCATGCTAACTTAGACTCCTCCAAACTGCTCTGTGGCCTGCAGGAAACATTCAAATTCAATGTTCAAGTAATTTCTGCCACTGTCCAAGCCCAACTTCTTCTCTAACTTATTAATGGCCACTCCTTGCAGTTCCCCACCTGTGAGGCATTCCAGGATTTTCTGGGATCCCAAATATAATTAGTAGCAAGGATTATGTAAATTATGATGTGTGTGGGATGCCACATTGCTATGAATTTCCATGGAGCTGATTGCCTGTCATTCTGCAGAAAACTGTTGATCTTCAGAACGTACCATTCTGGCTACTTTGCTTACTCTTTACAACAATAGGTACTTGATGAAACTAGAGCTTCAGATGCATTTCAGGAAAAACTGACCTACAGGACTAGGAGATAGTGCTGTTTGTGTCACAGAACCTTTCATTATCCTGGCCAGTAATTATGCAAAAGGCAACATCTTTGCCATCCATGCATTTATTCCTTTTGTGCTGCTATCAAGAGACTAAGTAGGGGAGGAAATTTACTATATGTGTTTCTATTTTCATGTTTTCTGAGTAAGAAATTACAATGCCTAGTAAACAGAGCAGGTTCTTTTTACTCATTATGGACTATTGTGTGAAAATGCTTTGCTGACTTCAGAGGAAAACCCATAAATTTGTTAGATGTGTTTTGCTAAGTGTATATTTGACCCACAGTGAAAATAATTTCTACAAGTGACTTCTGAAGAATAAATGGGAGTTATATGTTATTTCAGCTCTGGAAATTGCAATTTGGGTGGTTGTTTGATTTGACCCATGACATAATAAATGAGCATGTGTGTGTTAAAATGACAGAGACTCATCAGGCCAGGATCAACAACACAGATAGGCTGTGCTAGTACGTGTTACCTGTAGGAAGTTTAATTTTCTTGTTTCTCAGCCCCCCACAGAATATTGTACACTGCTTTGTTTGTTCCTCAGCGTATATGAAATAGTGATGGGTTAGTAAACCATTTATGGTATTTTTTTAATGATTTAGGATGGAATTTCATGTGCTTACCAGATCAACACTTCACACAATGAAAAAACAATGGGTGATTTTTCTGGTCTTTGCTGATGTCTTGACCCTAGGGATTGCTGAAGGTAAAAACAATCTCTAGTATAAACAGAGATAACAGCACTAAACTGAGTAACAGCTGCTGAAGAACTGCTCCACTAACCATGCCAAAGAGATATTTCATATTCTTGCTGTGTTTCTTCTTTGGCCTGTTCTGCATAGTACTCATGCACTGGCATCAGGTGGTCAAGGTATTGTAGTGATCTGAGGAGCTGCTGGTAACAAGGACATTTTCAGCTGTGTATTAAGATAGTCTTTAGACTGCTGGCATGACACAGAATGTAAAAATATCTGAAAGTGACGTTATTTTGGTCTAGTTTTCATAAACCAGAATTGCGTTCTCTGCTTGAGCCATTTTATCTTTATTTTATCATTTCTTAATTCTTCTGCTAATCAGAGATTTTTGTGTTTTGCGAAAGAGAGGAACTTGCAGCAATCAGTATTGTGTCTTGCGACATTTTTTCTTTGTGAAGTGGAATTAACTGCCTAACAAAAAGCAGAGATTGCCCTCAACTACTATAGACTAGGACATCAGCGGTCAAATGAGGTCTTGGCAGCTTGCCATAAAACAGGCTGCCTAAAATTCTGGATAATCTCCCCCATCATCACACATCTTGTAAAAGATCTGGTCATCCTTATAGAGCCCCAAAAGCACAAAGAAATAGTTTGGTAAAGATCCAAACATGAGCATATTATGCAATTGTTGGGCATTAATTTTGATAGTATTATAATCACCTTTCTGATTGCGCTACAATAAATAGAGACTCAGAGTCAAAAATAGCAAAATCTATTTTTCCCTCTCTTTGCAGGCATAGATATGTGAGAATGATTTCTTTATAGAAACCATGACTAAGGGGAGGGATTGAGGAGGTGAAAATGGGCAGATACTGATTCTGCACCAAAAAGTATGGTTTTTAACATTGAATTATTGCCTTTCATTTGATGCTCAAGAATAACATTTTTTGTAGGGGAACTGACACTATATAACTCAAGTTAATACATCTAAGCATGTCTTAAATTGTACTTCAGTTAAAAAAAACCACATTAACTATGTTTAATTATCCAGCTCGTGGTATCAGTAACCATGTGAAGACAAAATACAGCTCTTCTTATCAGAGAACAAACAATACTCACTAACAGAAGGAGAAGAAAGATAGTTGTTGGTTCATGATTCTGTCATAAGTGGTGTATTGTGCCCCTGTAACAGGAGTTTTGGTTCCCCAGACCATTTCCATCAGCATATTTAATAAGAGACATCTTGCCGAATTCCACATCCTTCCTTTTGTGGACACGAAATAAAAAGAAATCCAATACATGGACAAAAGAAGCTGCAGCTAAAATGTAGTACTCTTGACTTTTTCCAGCAGAATCTGCGAGCTAAACACTGCTAGGTCAGTCTAGAATGACCCATTGCCAGAGTTTCAGATTAATATGTACTTTCTAATCTGTTGGACTTTAAGGAGACAGCTTTTGTATCTCTTGTTGCAGACTGAATACGATTTGTCTGTACCATAGGAGCACAATTAGCTTAAATGTATTACAACAAATTGTATACTGGGAATATTACAGGCTCTTGCCTTTTGCCTTGTATCTAGTAGGTGACATAAATGCTAAGCTACCTGTTGAATTAAATGGGGTTAGGGTTGCCTCATGGTTTATATTACAGACCACCTACCTGATGTTAAAACACAGAACAGCAGCAGCCTGAATGACTCGGCGAGCAGAGTTGCTATTAAAGCATTAATGGTTTCTATCTGTAATCCATATTACATGATGATGAGAACAGTGAGATTAATGAAAACATTCAATGTTAATTTCTGTGGTTTTACTAAATAACAGTCAATTTATAGTTTCAGTGTTGAAATCAAAGTAATGTTAAGTCATAAACTAGAACCAAGTTTACAGTATTGGAATTACTTTCTCTGCACATTGGTCTCTTAATCCACTTCGAGAGAGTTCCAGGGCTGGAAAATTTTTCAAATGAGTAAAATTCTCTCTAGCATATTGTTTTGGTTTTGCTTTTTTTTTTAATGAAAAGAAATGTCTAGTTATTGTAACAGCAACAGCACCTATCTTGGAAGTAGCTGATATTACTTTTCTGTCTGTAATCTGCAGTAAGATGATTCTAGATTTCAGGAAAAATGCTGCAGAAATCTATTTCTTATTTAATTTCTACTGTTCTTTTGAACGGCGGTTTGCAGAATGCATCTGGGTGTACAGCTAATGACCCATGAGCAATAAGCAACTGTTTAAGTAAAATGCACTAGGAAAAAGCTTTTACCAAACAGCATTTTAATATTTTAAATAGATTTTCCATTGCAGGCTCTTTGTAACTGGATTAGTCCTCTGATGTGTTCTGACAGAGCTGTTGTTAGGGATACTCCATTAACTTTGTCTGTCATCTTATTTTCCCCAGTATCCGGCATAACACCCTTATATTTCATAATTTGTATTGCTATCAGTGCTGATTTGTAAATGTGCAAATTATAATTAACAACGGCCACTACTTCTATTAAATATTAAATCATTCTTGCAGCCTATATTTTCCACAGCAGATGGAGCCCTGTGGTATGCAAATAGACTTTCCTTAAGTAGTCAGCAGTTTTTAGCAAAATTTTGGCTTTAAAAATGCTTCCTTTTTTTGTTTGCTTTATGTTTTCTCTTGCATTTAGGTTAATATTTATTCACTGCAGATTCTCTTTCTCCCCATAAGAATTTCATGGACTATTACATTCTAGCACTGAGGTTTTGTTTCACTTCATTAATAGCTCCTTAATCATATAGCTTGCTTCTAAAGTACAAATGCTTGTTATTTGTACTTATGCTGCAGTATTGCATAAGAGGCATTTAGTTATATTTTAATATGTATAGCAGAAGCAAAAATGCTGGGTACACCAACATCGTTTTTAATATGAAAACCAATTTACATACACAGTTTTTTTTCCTCAGAATAAGCAAAAGCATTTATGGTTTTATATTGTGTCTTAAACATTCCATTAAATGTCATCAGCTGATTCAGGAAAATGTATTGCAAAATTACTAGAGAACTGTAAAATGTGTAAATGTAATGAATGCTTAGGGCATAGAAGGGATTGAAAGTCCAACATATATCAGGTAACTATAAAACAGCAAGAAACATCGATAGAACATTACATTTTTCTAATGTGTAGTACCTTAAGCAGGAAACTCTTATTTTTGGTGTTTACTGCTGTGCTGTTTTATTAAAGAACACTGATCCAGGGTTAACATAGCCTCTCTAATACCAAGAGAAATCTGAAAGGCAAGCAGCATCATTCAGGAAATGATTTCACTATCCACTCGAGCAATTGCAAATGAAGATTTTTCAAATGATTGACTATGAGATTGTATCCTAAATAAGGGCAACCCATTTTTTTCCCACATTTTTTAAATGGACACATGAACATGGAGCTCAAGGACATTAACTGCCACATTAACCAAAGAATAATGCAAACTTCTCTGAATGAACATCTCAGTGAGCTGAAATGGCCTCAGCAATACAGAAATGAATTGTAACAAGTTAGGGTCTTGTCTTCCTGCTGCTTTAGTAGGAGTTGGAATTAGCATGCTAAGTGGGATCAGCAGCAGTAAGCAACTGGATTGGAGTAGCCTGGAATCCATGCTGGGAATGCATATTGATAGTGTGATACCTGTCACAACACTGAGGTACCATTTAATCTTAGGTATTGATATATATTAAACTGAAGTTAGAAGTGATGTGGAATAGAATTCTGGGCTGTTATGCCAGCTCATCCGAGCAGGAGCAGCTCTGGCCACTCAAATCCTTTACATCTATCAAGAAGGTACTTTTTAAGTGTATTCCACAGAAGGAGTAATTCAGATAACAGGGCAGAAACTGATGCCAATCATTTGGGGAAAGTTTTATATCAGGTTTATTGTTAATGTTAAGAAGAAATATGATTTGAAGATGCTGCTGGGACAAAAAGGGAAGGTAAGTTTTAAAAAGTGAGCAGCAAGCAGAGCAGGCTTGCCATAGGTGAACTTTTGTTCAATAACCACACCATGACATGCAGGGGAGCATAGATAGATTTTAAACCAGTGGAAGTACTAGGAGCAGTCTGCTTGTGGCAGCCTGAAACTGTCTGTGGATTGACTTACATGTAAACCAAGGGATTTATTGTTTGCAGAACTTGGGCCTGAGAGAATGGCAATTTCACCAATAGGCTTCAGTCTGTGCTTTCCCAGAATTCTGCTTTTACATACAGAGGATAGTCTTGATGAGTTTGGTGTTTTCATATATATTCTACTGCAGAGAGAGGTTCAAGGCGGCAGAAATTGGGCCACTTCATTGAAATGAAGAGGGTCCACGTACATTTAAGAATTACAGAAAGTTGAAAGCCAGCAAAATTTCCACCAGAGTCAGGGTAATATTTGATGTAAACAGTGTATTCAATGACATATCTAAAGCGTTTTCTTGTGAAAGGAACTTCATAGGAACTTCCATGAGCTTTCAAAGCATGTTCACTCCAGAAACTGTTGTGCTGTGCATAGGAAATAGTTGTATCCTCCTTTATCTCCTTAGCACACTGCAACTGCTGTTCCTCACATGTGCAGCTCTGCCCCTGCTTTGAACTCCAGAACTACTGCTTGGTAGTTCTGCCCTCTCTGCACAGCTTTGCCCCTTGGCTTTTGATATCAGCCCTGCTCTTTGAGTCCACCTCGTTAGAGCAAAGAAATTTACTTGCTCAGGTAACTGGGCACGGCTGCACTTCAGCACATCAACTTTTGTGAAATGGACCTGATGATTTCTGTGTGTGCAGGACACTTGGTACTGATGATTTGGTGCCTTTCAGTGAAATATATAATTGACAGAGATGTTGGACTGTACATAGATATAATTTTCCTGCATGCTTCCCTCCCTCTGAAGCCAGAGTTCTGGCACCTCTGAAAATGTGATCTATAGTGCTAATGAAAGAATTTATAGGCAACTGAACATCTCTTAATATCAGATCAAAAGAAGACATCAGAGAAGAGAGCCTACTTTCTTGAGGTTCAGAAACACAGTTGAGTCAAAGCCATTAGACTACTTCTATTTAGAGTCAGAGGAAATGCCCTCTGGAGAAGCTAAGGAAACATTCAGTCATTGATATCCCACTTAAGCCTTATTTAAAGTCTGTCTAAGGAGGAACTAATATTTTGTCTGTGAAACTGTAGTATTTTTCTTCTAGGAGTAGCTAGTTAGTATTTTAATTATGTTGAACAATTTAAATGGCTATATTTCTTCATTCCTTTCATGAAACCTTATTGTTCTCAATGTGGGAGATTTGGATGTTATACATTCTCCAGGAAATACTCTTAAAATATCAATTTAAAGAGTGTCTTTGAGGCTTAAAATAAATCACTGGTAAGAGCTGTTCATCAATGCCCTTGAAATCATTCAGTGCTTTTTGGGGGTTAATCAGTTATGTTGGATGTGCAATCTACAGGTATTTACAATGAGGAGAAGGAGAAACAGGACTACTAAGCACCCATTTCCCCTGTCCACCAGTCCTGAAGCTTTATTCATTCTTGGCTGTGGAGTGATTGGAAAAACTTAGAAAAAGCTTAGAAAAATTAGGAAAGATATTAGCACTTGTGGGTAGTAGTGGTGAATGTAAGAGAAAATGGTCATTCTGCCTGGCCAATTCCACACCTGAGATTCACAGCCTCCATTAGGAGCCTCAAGAACTCAAGGTTCGATCTCCTTTTTTGCAGCTGGACCGTAAAGGATCATGTCTGTAGTTGTTATACTGTGCCTCCACATCCTTGTCTATTACTCTAATAAAAGAATTTTGCTTCTCCACACAGAATAAAATGGTGCCAGTGTTTTGGGTTTCTTCCACCCTGCAAGGCAAATTAATTTTTTATTCCTCTGTCTCTAAACTGATATGCGTTGGAAAGGAGGGCAGGCTGTAGATTTCCAGCTGTTTGTTGAGTATATACATAGGCAGTATCTTTGCATGACCAAAAAATTTGGATATCTGGGGGGAAAAAAGTTAGTGGCACAATATTTAGAATTCTGTGACCCATAGTGAGAACAAGAGCAGATCTAAATATAAATGTCTTAAATTTCTGAATTTTACATCTAAATCTAATACAATTGAAATAAGGACCTACTGAAAGAGGGTACAGCATAAACGCATTTCACTAGACCACATCTAACCATAAAACATCTAACATGTAGTCTGGGGTTCTGATATCCAAGGCTGAAATTCTTTTTTTTAGTAATTGTTTTTAGTAATTAGTAATTTACTAATACTTTAGTAGTATTAAAAGCATAGAGCACGACATAAGGATACTATTTAAAAAGGGGACAGTTCTATAGTGGTGTGGAATTTTACACTTGATAATAGTCCAGTGAATATGAACTTTAAATTGTCAGCTTTCCCTGAGAAGTAAAAAATGAGAGTTAAATGCCTAAGCAAAGTGCATACATAATATCAGTCATGTAGAAATGTTCTGAATAGTAGACAAACTCTTCATTGCTTTCATGTTGATTAAAACTATAGGTTTGTTCTAAGTGATAATGGTAATGAAGTGTGTTGAAATCCAGAAGATCTCAACAAGGACAAGATCTTTACAAGGACAGAACATCATTATTCCTTGCCTTGGACGTATTGTTTGTAGGTTTCTAAAGTGGCTTAGATTTTGATCAGGAATTTTCAAATTTGAGAATCTCAGCTCTACTTAAAGAGCGTGGTTGATGCATCTGTGGTAAATTTTATCATACAGCATTTTTGTTTAATTAGATTGTGAACTCTCAATGACTTCCTGAGAGTAAATTTTCTTGAGAGGAGAATTAGAAAACATTAGATGAGGTAGAGGACTTGAGAATACTTGTCCAGAAGAGATTGATAAGAACATAACTAGGACAGCTGTGAGCTGTGCTTTAAAATTGTAAATGATGCTAGTAAGTGATTTTCACTTCTGATTTTAAATAGTCTCAGAAATTGTCTTCTACCAAAGCTTCTTTCAATTAAATTTTGTTTAGTAATCAGAACCACTGCATATGAAGCCTTCTGAAGCTCATTACATACAAGGCGAGGGTGAGAGTTGGATTTGCTCATCTTTTAGAAGAGAAGGCTAAGGGGATATCTTATTGCTGTCTACAGCTACCTCATGGGCGATCTAGAAAACACAGAGACAGACTCTTCTCAGAGAGATGAAGTGGCAGGATGAGAGGCAGCAGATAAAAGTTAGGATATAAAATATTTTCATTAAATATTAGGATCTTTTTTTCCCATGAGAGTGATTACATACTGGAACAAGTTACCCTGCTTCCTTGTAGATATTTAGATCTTGACTGAGCCTTGTCTTGTTGACTCTTGTTTTGAGTATGAGAGCATGAGGTGACCTTCTGTGGTGATTTCCAACACAAATTATTCTGTGGTTCTACTCTGTGCTGTATTTGGAGTTTGAAGAGAGCACTTTGGCACACTCAAATTCTTTCAAGACTCAGTTTTGCAAATTTTCTTTCCATTCTCTTAGACTTGTACCAGCATTTAGGACCAGCTGAGGTGTACAGGTTGTGCAGGAAGTGGTTCTGTAAACTTCCTAGAAGATAGACTGCTATACTAAGGCCAAGTCTTAAGACTACATAATAAGATGCAGAATAATGGAGGATGAGGGACAGGAAATGGGAGTAGACTCTCTAAGCAGCACAGACAGCACTAATCCCCTGGGTCTAGCAACCCCCTCAGAATCAAGAGGAGCCTCAGTGACAGTTCTGTCCCTTCTGGTGATATGAGGCGAGGCTATGTGAAGCATGAAGCAGGGCTGGTGCAGTAGTCACTGGGATACAGTAAGTAGGTTTGAGCGTCAGGAATTATCCTGGAAGTTGTATAGAAGGAAATGCCCTTCTTAAAGGCCTGTGGGAAGGGCATTTCATTTCCTCTTGGGAGAGGAAGGTTTCCTTCTTGGTTACCAACATAGTTTCTCAGAGCCAGAACTATCTTCAGTGAGTGTTCATCGCACATGTTGAGATAACTGACGAACAGCTTAGCCACAAGAGGATATCACTGACATGGGGTTGATTTATGTTTTGATGCTAGTGGTGGTGTCCAGGTCACAACTAGAATCTTCGTTTTCTGCTGATGAGAAGAGATTTGGGTTGTGCAGATGATAACACAAAACTGACAGTCAGCTGTCCCAGCTATTCCCAGAGCAGCAAAGAGAAGAAAGGAGACCTGGAAGCCTGGAAATATTAGTAACAATAGAAGTACTAGACAGTACTTACTCTTCCTCAAGAAATTGGAAGTCCAGCTGTGATGATAACTCAGCAAACTCTTCTCCAGCTTTATTCCAAAATATTGTGCTAGTTTTTCAGGTTTTCTGTAGATACAGAAAAGGGGATGTTAACCCATGTCTCCTTGATAGTACTTCCTGTGTTTTCTGTTCTTTGAATGGTGTACTGGCCTGATTATCTCTGCTGTGCAATAGTGCTGAAGCTTTTGAGCTATGTTTCATTGAATCATAAGGTAATTTACTGCCTGTTGTGCAGTGGGAGGAAGATGAACACTTCAAGTCCTAAGCCACCATAAAATGCCATTGTAAATACATGCAAAAAGTCCACTTTAGTGTTCTGAGACTGCGTAACTAAAATACTAGTAATTTTGTATAGTTTTGGAAGGCATTTTAATTAAGGCAACATCAGTTTGAACTTCCTTTACCACTGAAAGACACTGACATCTGATGAAAGCGCAGATGTTGGGACACAAAAAGATTTCTAGAGGGTGGCAGGGTTACCTTCTGGATACAGGTATTAGAAGGGCCAGCTGGGGTGATTCACAGCTGGATCTGCTGCTGCCCACTAACAATAAAGGTTTGGTTGATGATGTGATAATCAATGATTATGGCTCTAGTGACCATGATGCAGTGGAGTTCAATATCCTGAGGGAAATGAGGAAGGACAGTGGCAGAGTGAAGTCTCTGGACCTCAGGACACTCAGCTTCAGTTAAGGAAAGTAGTGGTCAGATCCCATGTGATGCAACTCTGAAGTGGAAACATGCGCAGGACAGGGGACACCTTTTAAGGACAGTGTCATGCGCGCACAAGAGCACCCATCCCAGTGCTCAGAACAAGTGGATGTGTTGGCTAAGCAGGGAACTAATGGCAGAGGTCCAAAGTGCAGATGTTCCTCTGGTAAACCCCTGGAGATGTCTGCATGGGTTTTTTAAAAGAATACCACACAGACTATTCTGACATAGTGGAAAATAATAGTCGCACTATGTGGAAGGATCTATCCCAACTCTTTCATCTCAATTTCTGCAAATTCTGTAGAGAAATTTGGCACTGTCCATCTGTACTGCTTTAGTTTCTCTGACAATGTCTTTGCAGCATACCAGTCTATGTTATTCCTTAATTTGGTTTGCTTACTAAGGGCCATGTATCTGTACCATGAAATACTAGGTAATGTGAAAATGACTGAGAAGACAGAGGCTGTGTTTCTTCCAGATTGGAAGGAGAACTACAACAAGATGGTGCTGCTGAAAAGTCCTGCTGCTATGCAGAGTTATTCCATATGCACAACTGCACTGCCATTGTTTTAAAGCTTCTGTATTTTAAACCTTTGCAATACACTTTCCTTACTGTTGAAATCCAGTTGCACTTGTTTTTGCTTTGACTGCTTGCCACTGCCGGTTATTATCAGCCAAACAACTTGCACTATTAGCTTCCTAGCATTAGGAAAACATAAAGTATAGTGCACAAATCCTGTAGGCCAAATACCTTCTGAGGGCACTGTTCATGCTGAATCCTGAGTGCTTTGCTATAGCAATCAGGATTTGGCCCTACTTGCCCTTGATATTAATCTTGTCCTCTACCCACTAGGCATTGTATGAGATGTAAATGATTTGTTTCCATTCATCAAATTCACAAGGTATGCCTATATCTGTGAAACAGATTTTTAAAACAAATATAGCAGAGTTCATAATCTGTATAAAAAAAGGAAAAGCATCCATGTATTAGGCCATCAAGAGTCAAAAGCATAATTTGAAATGATAAACGTATCCATTTTAAGTTACACATTACTTTGCATAGTTAATATCACTATAATTAGTCATAGTTCCTGTAATTTATTGAAAAAGATGCTCAGCCCCTCTAGTGTACTACAGTGATGAATGTTGGAAGTGCAACTTTGGAAGCAGGAATCAAGAAAATTAGTAACAGTTGGAGAATTAGCATGTAAATCAATAATATCCTTTCTCTTGCATCTTGAAAACTGAGGGCATACATCACACACTACATAATGAAAGGGAGGGCAGAAGTTAGAATTGTAACCTCTTTTACACTACTAGGTCTGCTTTTACTGTTTAAAATAATTTCAAACGTTAGAGTAAATCTCTAGTAAATATTTAAACTATGTATAACTAGTCACAAATAAATTAAGCTGATTTTATGCATTCTCTCTAATTAGAAGGGCACAGCATTTGTTGAAACGTGATTAGTATTATTCATTAAGCAAAAAATTCTCATTTGTATCTTATTATCACTATTCTGCATAAACCAACACAATTTGTCATGAACTCCCTCATTTGCTGTATCCTCAAAAAGCAGATTATGCTTATTTTTCATTTGGACAGTGGAAAATCAAGCCAGGTGTTTGGCAGCACCAGAGTGTTCAGGTGTAACTGTGCCAGTGATGGTACATTACTAGCAGCGTGGATGAAGAATGAGGCATGGAGAATCTTGGGACTGAGGTGCCTTGAGGCCCATCCCTTTAGAGTGGTCCTGCTGATGAGACAGGTGGTGTTGCATAGGACTGAAAAAAAAGAGAGAAATGTTTTTGTAAAGTCAGTCTTTCACCTTCAAGTGGAAATGAGAGGTGCTGCACCATAATGCCTGGACATGTTTGTGACTAAAGTCTCTATGGTAGACACTTTTGTATTAAAGTTTTCTAAAGCTGAAAAATTCCTGATGGTGCAAAGAGGTCTCTGTCCCTGTCACTGTCTGAAAGGGATCTGCACAATATTGCATGGGCAGTATTACGTACTTATATACACAAATACTTACATGTGACCTTGATTGTAGTATATTATGCAGGATAACTAATTCACTGTATGCATATTTTTCCCCTTCTTTTCTCTCATTTCTTTTTAAGCTTTGAAGAACGTCTCTTTACATATGCCATATTTAATTCTGCCCTCATTCACATGTGTGTGAACCATCAGTAATACTGCTGAGCTCAGTGGTGCTGAGTCAGTGTAGGGTGGGTTGGAACAGAGTAGCAGGCTTTCTACATCAGCTCACTGTGTTGTGGATTAAAAACTATGTGAACCCTGCATCACAAGGATTGGGCTCTTCTTCTGACTTTGTCACTAACTATCATGTGGTTTCTTTTGTGCCTTTAAACTGAGATTCTAGGGATCATGGTATCCAAAAGAATATATTCACCAACAATGGTAGGGGCAAAAAGTACTGAAAAATTATGAGGCATTGTTATTTCTACATTGGATTGATGAGAATATTGAAGGAATCATCTAGATGTTAGGACTGTCTTTCCTACAGCATGTTTTTCACTTCTGTTGGAATTTGGTTGTAAGGCAGAGGGTTAAGTTGTTTTAGGGCCTTTGATAAAGACATGTACGGATCAAGAACTGTTTTGGCTATATAGAGAGCTAGATCCATCTCTCTGGATGGCAGATTGCTTGAATTTTTCACTGTTTTCTTAAGCTTAGATGGTTGTGAGCGGCCCAGGCAGTTCTAGACAGCATAGTAAGTGGTATCCCTCCCTGTAAATGGTAGCATGGGAACCATGCTAAGACCTATGTACTTATTCTTTACAGTTCCCTTTTATGCCTTTGGCAATAAGTTGCTTCTTTACGAAATTGGACTCTCACAAAAATTTTACATTGAATCTGATATCTGGTCCTACATTTGAAGCAAGGAAACAACGAGACAGCCTCATCTATATTATGATACGGAAATCTCTTGACAATCTTGCAAGTATGACATGAAATTTTCATTCCAAGATAAAAGCAGAGGAAAAGTTATTTCCAACATAACCCAAAAACAATGAAAAGTCTTATGCAGAGCAATAGTGAAAAGGAGGGGCTTTTTATAAGGTCATGCTAAAATAATGAAAGCATAGTTACAGACATAAATCCCACATCTTGCCACTTGAAAATTCATTAATATTATATATTTTTGCCATTGCTCATCTATATCTTGTCTATGAGTTTCTATGACTAGCTTATTCCATTTTACTGAATATGTACTTGTGAAATACAAATCCAAACTATGAATAGCTTAAATAGCTAGTAAGAGAAACAATTACATTTTCTTTCTCTCTAACATGCAATTTTAATTTTCATAATTCTATAAAAACATATCCCCCACAATGCATGCCTGCCAGGAGGCCTGAAATCTGCAGGCTATGGCCTCTCGGGCTGTTTTCCAATGACTCATTTTTAATTTTATAGAAGCATTATCTCTAGCTAGTAAATTAACAACAGCCTATAGTGCACACACACTGTCATCCATCTGCTTAAGGCTCTTGTCATTTGACACCAGTCTTGTATCTATAGACTTCATCTAGTATTCAAAAGCTATCAACCCTGCCTCCAAGATAGCCCACCTTCTGGCTCCAGGCTAGAAGAGTGACTCTCCATTTCCAAGTCTAATGAACACATAGCTAGCAGCAGTTTTTCCATTAAGGATCTAGTCTTCTTAGAAAACAGACAATATTGGAATTACTTGGATCCAGAACGGCATGGAAAGTGTTGAAGGGTGTTCCTTAGGCAGCTTGACTTCTGTTTCTGGCACTTTTTCTGTCGAGCAGAATATTCAGTGTTACCTCCTGCTTGCAATATGTTGGACATCAGTGTTTATGCCACTGCATTTTGAGGAGTGGAGTGTATTGATGGATGAAATTCTTTTTATTATCTTTCAAATTAGGAACACTATTTCTAGGGAGTTTTAAAAAAAGCAGGTAGTATCAAAAATCTCATGACTGGTATGAATCCCTCAAATAAGAGAGAGCCATGTGCATGAATATATCCAACCATTGTATGGTTGGAGAGGAGCAACTATTTCACAGTTGCTGAATTTTGTTTTATTCCAAATTTGGCTGCAAATGAGGTAATTTGTATTCTTGCAAATAATTTCTGAGTAAACTGTTGTCTTCTGTGAAGAAATGGTAAGGATTTAACAGAAAATTGTGTCTCCTGGACAAACTTCAGTCATCACAGGATAGAAAAAGGTCACAACACCTACTGCTCAATCAAGGTTAGGGAACTTATTCCACAAGTAATTGAAGAAAAGGGGCTTTTGTTCTAGACTCAAAGGACATAATTTTTTTAGATTTTCTTTTCTGGATTATGATAGATGTAGTTGTCATGGACAAGTGAGAAGAATTGACATGAGTCATAGGAAGTTGTAGTTAGGGATGAAACATAGGTGATACCAGCATTTAAAAAATCCAGGAAGGCAGGGAAGGTAGTTTATCCTTTTATTTTCCCTCTGCCCACAAGCTTGGCCATTTGTTTGTGATTTTTTTGTCCGATAATCTATGCAGTGAAAAATTTATCTGCCCTGATGGTTTTTTTTTTTGTGTACCTCACAGAAAATCTCTTTTATTCATGTGTCCTGTGTCCTTCCACAGGGATGGAAGGTGTTCATGGCACTTGCAATAATCGGAGCTCTCAAAGACATATGATCAAGAACAGTAACTTTGCTTTTGCTGACTGTGGGAAGTACAGTCTACATTACATACTAGTTTATCACTCAAGTAATTATGCTTTAACTTATGATAGATCCAGAATGAGGTTCAGCTATGGTCAGCTGAGGAGTGAGGCTGAGGGAGAACCTAAAGGCTTAAGAAAATCAGCTTATTCTGAACCTTGATGTGAAAACAGTGTAGCTGTATTTCTGTGGACTCCTGCTGATGACCTGTGTCATGTTTCACAAATTTAAGGTCTTAACACTCTGCCATCAGTTACTATTTTTTACTGAGTTATCTTTGAGTGAGTCAGTCTTTAACTGGTATTGTGAGACTTTTTTGCTTTCTTTTGAATATAAAGGATCGAGTTTTTTTGAGGAATATGGTAACTGTTTAACAAAAATAATGTTAACTATGTATTTTATTTAATAACATTATCATCTGCATGAACCATTTTCTTGTAATTTTTAAGAATACAAGCAGTATCTTTAAAATACTTTTAAAAAGTATCTTTAAAATTCTTGTGTGTGCATTACATATGAAACTGCCCTAGATTAAGAAATATATGAGATTATTTTTTATTATTATTTATTTATTTTTATTTCTGTTGGGTAGTGTTTTATCAAATGCTTAACTTCAGTACATAATGAGATAATTTAAAATAAAAAGCCCCTTATGCTTAGTCTTTGCAATATGTGACGACAGCATCAAATTTGAAGAGAAATGGCCGTTGATTTCTGCTCTTAAAGAAAATAAGATTTGTATGTAAACAATTTAAAATAAATTGCTAATTTGCTTCCAATTATATAGTATATAAAGCATTAGTAATGGAAGCAAATTAGGCATGATTTTTATTTATACATTATCAATTGGGAAAATTGGCCCTTCACCAAATGGGCCCTTCACTCTGTAAGCATTTGCTTAATTCCTTACCTTTAGGCATCTAATTAATCCTCCTGAAGTCAGGGGGACAAATTCTGTGATTGTGGTTTAGAAGCCATAACTGTCTACAGGTTTAGCGACCAAACAAAAACTTAAACTCAGCCTGGAAGGCACACAGAGAAAATGCCACAGGGTGCCAAAGCAACGTGGGGATTGCAGTGCACTGTGCAATGCTTCCTTGCCAAATACATTGTGAATTTGTCAGACTTGGCTTTTGGCTGTGAAGGCCAAATAGTTTTCCAGTATCCTTCTCTAGGTAAGCAAGCAGGTGTTTATATCTTCATTTTGCAATTGCAGGAAGAGGTTTGCTAAAGGCTGCCAACTCAAGGACCTGTTACTGGAGTGAAGGTTAGAACAGAGAAACTCTTGGTTCCTGGTTCTGCATTCAGTTCACAGCAAAATGCCATTCTCCAAGAAAATTTGTGGAAATACGTACATAAATTATAATTATAAACATGTAGCTTATTATAAATATGTAGCAGTATGTATGCACTGGTAGACAATGAGTATTAAAGAAAGAATAACTAATCCTGTCTGATGGTCTGCAAGACTTCGTATGGTGCTTTAGAAATAATAATCCATTCTGTAAAAGATTGTTGTACTGGATAACTTTTGCCACGTAGGACTGCATCCCCATACAGTACTGGATCTTCCAGGGGATCTTTTATGTACTGTTTGTGTTACTTGCTGCCAGTTGTTTCAGCAGCGTGAGTTTGTCAAGGCAGGTAACAGACACTGTATTCTGCTTTTCAATTTATAAATGAACAAATGATATTTCTAATTGTTAAAAGTGGAATATGGATGAAAAATAAATTCTAAATTTCTATTTTTGTGGGTCACCATTGCTTATGTAGATAATAGGATATTATTATTATTATTAGTAGTAGCAGTAGCAGCAATAGTAGTATTTCCATGGTATGAAATGCTGTTGGATTTGATTATTTTTTAAAATAGAGACACTTACCAGACAAGGCATTGATGTCATCCACTGACTTTGCCACTTGGTTTTGCAAGGGTCTGACGATGCAGGATAAGAAGAGAAGGGGCTCTCTGATGCAGAGGCCGCTGAGGCTGTAAACAGGTTGGATGGTGTATCGGGCCCAAAGGATAAAGGGTGTGACTGAATAGCAGTGGTACTTGGTATACAAAAAAACTGGAAGCAGCTTTTGTTAGAGAGGCAGCTTTTTAGGTATTCCATCACAAAGTATTCTAAATTCATTTCCAGAATGTTACCTTTGTGTATGTGGATTTTGCTTTATTGAAAACATTTTATGGCCATTCAAGTACCTTATAGGAGAAGAGAACTTTAAAAAAACCCAAGATCTCTTCAGCTCCATCTTTTATAATCAAATCTGCTTCAGTCTACCTGGACATTGTATCTGTAAATTTTCCTATAAAACAGCCTATGTTGATTTTTTCCCAGCTGTCTGTATGTTTAAGTGCAGCAATAATCACGAGGTATATGCTCAAAAGTTTGGGAAATCTTTATAGAGATTAGAAAGTACAACACTGGATTTTAAGGACTCAGTGTAAGAAGTACCTTTGCTAGTCCATTATTTTATTAGTTGTTAGCCAAATTGTCTTGTATGAAATCAATGCTTTAAAAATGAACCCATGGAATAGGCAGCTGTAATTTCATAACTAGCAAATTATGTATTCAGTATTTGTGCAGTAAGATAGTCAGTAAATAATGATATTCAGTAAACAACACTGATTATCAAGGGTACTAAATTTTTAAAAAATCCCAAGAAAAATCTTGAAAAGATGTTCTGTTCATGAAAAGAATACTGTAGGAGAAATATTTTTTAAAAATAGAATGAACAACACACTATTTCAAGGTAGTAAAAAAACTTTCAACCTCTGTCCCTTTCATTCTTTGCCCAAAACTCATGGTCTGTGCAGTCTGAAATTTTTCAGTCTTCAGCCTCTGACAAGCTGATGGTAAAAATTAACAATGTCTCCTTATCCTTCATATACACTTCAGAAACACAGGCAAAGAAACACTCATTCCTTTACAAACTGGAAGTCTCTGCCTGCCTCAACTACATTCCAAAGCTCCTGTGACTACTGATTTTTGCCTGTTTATAGGATTACAGGCTTAGTGATACATCCATTGCATCCTTTCTGAAAAATATTCCAAAATTATATACTTGAATTGAACTACTACCCCTGAGTAAATTATATGTTTAGAGACGTAGGTCAGAGATGAAATTGTACTCTAGGTCTTAACTGTTCCTTTTCAGTAAGAGCTCACGTGAGATTCACACAGACTTGGACGACAAATTACTTAAGGTCTCTAGATTGTTGACCCATTCTCTAAGGAATAACTTTGTTTTCAGTATAGAGTTCGCTGTTTTTCAAGAATTTTTAGATGTATGGACTCATGTAAATAAAAATTTAAAGCTACAGATGTCTATATATAGCTTATTTTCAGGTTTTCCTTATCAAAAATTCAAATTAATGTCTTTTGATTATGTTTGAAATGCTGCAATAGTAGGGTAGAGGACATTGAAGTAGGTCTTCTCTAGCTGAAGCTTTATCCTTGTTGTGGCAGAAAATTTTTGCCCTTCAGTCTGTCTAGGATCCCTTTTTGTCCATTTCATATTTAATAATTTTCATAATCTGAAATATATAGCTGAGTAGTGAAACAAGGCTGAGAAAACACTATTTGGAAACAACGGCTGAGTGCCCATAATTTCTATGATGTTCAGGACAATATATCTGTATTTTAATCAGCTGGCTGTAAATGAAGAAGCATGCCATTGTATGATTAATGAAAAGTGCTGGGTTTAAAGTTATGGTAACATATGTACGGTAGAGATTTAAACTGTTCTGTGTAGCTATTCAAGTCTGCTATTAACATCAGCAGCGTTGCAGTGAGATTGGACTGCCTGTACAACCCTCAGTGTAAGGAAATGTGCTTTTATTCAGTGAGGGTACAATGACACTGCAAAGTGAAGTGAGCATGATTTAACTGTGGACATCATGCTATGGCTCCTATTAACCATTAAGTTATCATTTCCATAAACCCGAATGTTTTGGCAGGGAAAACAATTGCTGTAGAGAGAAAAAAGTCAGACTTTACACAGATCAGTTCAATAAGCAGGAGTTCTTGATGTGTTGTAGGGCAGTGGCTTCCCAACTCTTGGGACAAATTGCAGTTTGATTGACTGCCAATAAGTGAGATCATACTCGTATCTTTTTTATTTGTTTATTTTTAATTTGTGGGCTAAGACTGTGCTCATTAAAGTGAGGAACTCCACACTTCTTTTAGCCAAGTGTTACCATATTCTATATAATGAATTGTGTACACTTGTATCCTTTTCAGTCGTTCATCTAATTTTCCTTGGAATTGCATGAAATACTTCATTATTTAAGTGTTTTTCCAATCTGTACTATTTATTCTTCTGGTACAAACCTGCATTTGATTACACTCACATAGTAGATGGTTGTCCTTTTTATGTGGAAGTGAACTTTTTGCCCTTATTTTTTGCTTTGTTTGCTTTGTTTTGACAAATGAAATAGTTGACGAAGATAAATGAAATGATTGACCAAGCAAATGAATTAAAGTTATTTTCCGTATTTTGGGATTTATAATGACTTCAATGAATTTGAATTCCTGTAGAACTTTACAGCTTTATGTTGTTTTCTGGTCTTACCATAGAGTAGAACATATTTTCATTATCTATTTTTAGCAAAATAAGTAAATTTTTTCTTTGTTTCTTTTTTGTTAATAGTGACATGGTCCTCATTTTTCTTCTTCAAATTTTGGTGGATTAATTCTTGAGTTTATTAGGGATTTACTGAGAAGATCTGTTCTGGTGGCAGATAGATACCAGTGGCATAATGCTTTGGACACAAGGCTAAGCAATATCAGATTGCTGAGGCCTGTGACAGTTAAAATATCCAGATCGTGTCTGTAAATGTTTTCACTTTTGAAAATGTAAACTTTTAGCATTAATGCTGCCATTACCAGAATGTTGCTGGCATTGCTCCTGTGTTAGAAGATAATTACTGGACTCGTTCCTGACATGTAACGCTTGTTTTTTTCCAGGGACGTGGGTGGATGAACACACAGAGCTCATTGCTGAACTACTGAAGGTGGGTAAGTTCTGTTGCCTTCTTTGATACTGTGTAGCTTTCAAAATATGGAAGGACTTGATGGAGAAAGCTTCTGTGCAGTTCACATTACTAGAGGAATTTGTTTATTATACTTTGCACTGAGGTTGTTCCTATTCTTGTGTGCCTGATAAACAGTTTGATTTTTGATGGCTTTTTAGGCTTTTCAAATGACCTACATGAAACTTTTTGTTTTGATTTCTACTGACTAAGGTGTTTCTTAAGTTATTTCCTGCTTTGCCACTCTGTAAAAACATACGAAATTCACCTTAGCTGGGAGGACTATCACAGGTGCTATGAACCACCTAACACTTCATAATAAATGCATTTCCCAGATAGAGACTAAAGAATCCATTGAGAGTTTTGGTGTATCTTCTATCTAGATGGAGAGCTAATGCTGTAGACCTGGCCTATAACAAATGGAAAGAAAAAGGAATTACAGTGTAATCCAGGAATCATTTCTTCACCTAGTTGTACACACATTTCCCACCTTTCTGTCCTTTGTCCTTTATGGTTCTTCCTCTGTGTTGAAGATGATCCTATGCATTGCCCCAAAAGCATTATTTTCCGCTTAATGAAGTGCCACACTTTCTTCTATGCAGTGCAGAAGCGTATGTTTGGAGCTTTGGTGTACTGCCAGCTCCATTTGCTGTGTGGAGGGGAAGGAAATGCACAGAAGTACCATCCTTTTCAAGGCTTTCATTCCCCACAGAATGAATTAACAAGTCTGAAAGCAGCTGGGCTTGCTCCTGCTGTAAGAATGGTAGATTCAGAAGTGTCACCATCCCTGCCCAGGCCATGAGTTTCAGTCTAACTACCTAATTACAGTTCCTTCTTTAGACTCCATCAAAAAGGAAAGTTAAAAAGCAAATCAGAAAATTTTAGAATGTTTTGGAATTAGAAAAAAATCAAGTGACTGTCAACTGGACTTTCGTTAGTCCTAATTTATAACAACAATGTAATTGCAAAGAATTAAGTAGAATACTTGAACACCCATGAAAGACATTTTGCACTGCATATATTGTTGAGTTAATGTGAAATACCTGTTTAAATCAGCTCTTTCTGTAGTTTCCTTGTCATACTTCTTAATGTCAGCAACATCTGCAATGGAATTGCAATGTGGATCAGTGCAGATTATCACCAGTTAATAAAGAGTCAAAAACATGTTCTAGGTAGCACAATCTCTTCAGTTTATTTCTACAGATAATCTACTCATATGTTTTCAATAAAAACTTACATTAAATACAAAAGATATGTACAGCGCGATATGTGAATTACTTTATTTTTGGCATAGCATTTGATTGTCCAAGATCAAATCCTACAGCTTGACCTCCTCTTCTGAGCTGAGCTCCAAATATTCCTTGTTTATTTAGCACTGCTGTAAAGAAAGATTTGAGCTTTCACTTTGACACAGATCTTACAAGGGAAGTACTCTTAACTTTATGTGCATCCCTATAATGAAGAATGAAAATATGAAATTATTCAATTCAGAGGATCATTCCTTATAGACATTACTCTCAGACTGAGTAGGGATCATGGTGGAATTTTTCCTCTTGATAGTGTCATTTTATGTTGTCATTAAAAAAATAAAAATTTCAATAATTTCAGCTGCAAGTTTTTGGATGCACTACCAACTCATTAAGCGTGAACTGTAGTTTTCAGAACAATCTCAAAGATTGTCCAGAAATGACAACAGAAGAAAAGGAAACCTTATTCCCCAACCCTAGAGGCAATTTTGAAAATACAATTCCAGTTATTATTGGATCTTATTATCTATACAAGGCTTCTGCCTTACCTTTGTTACCACAAGAAATACTTTTTCTGAGCGTACTGTTTCTGAAGATGATATTTGTCCCTGATTGATTGCCTTTGAGATGGTGACACTTCTCATTTAATGGAAATATTATAGTGCTTTGAACACTGAGCTCCAGCAGGCTCTAGGGCATGAAGACCAGCGCTACAAGTTATGTAGCATTTGAATGAGGGACAGATGGCCTGCCTCAGTCTCTGCAAGTGTTCCCCACAAGGCTATTAGCTTTGTTTAGTTCTGAGTAACAGGTCAGCTTTTGCTATCAGTCCTGCAGCCATGATAGAAACAGGCCTAACAATTTAACATTTAGTTAGCACCGGCTTTGTGTTCTCTGTGACCTCTTGAAGTACTTTCAGAGTAAGTGCAAACACTTCGGGTGAATATCGTAGAGCCAAAGAACCCACTGGTTTCAAGGAAGGGCTCTTAGGATCAGAGGTCTTTGTAGTAATTTGTGAACCCAAACTATCTGATAGTCAAGGTTTTAAATCAGTGTAACTTTCCGCTGGTACCCAATAATAATTAGTTTTTAGTAATATAAGAATTACTAGTAAAATCAGTATTCATTGCATCGTCGGGGGTATATATTGGTAGTTGCTGCTGTGTGTGAGCACATGATGTCTTTGGCCTTAGAGCAGCGCACTGTCCCTGTGAGAGCGGCTGCCTAAATGCGCTGCGCGCACGTGTGTGCAGTGCATCCAGCTCTGCCAGGAGTCCTAGGTGATACAAATGGATGTGTTCCTAGCGATATGTCAAGACATCATAATACAACATCTTACTGATTTAATGGGCATTTTGCTACATTCCACGTGCCTGAAATAGAAAAGACCAGACTCTTGTGTTGTTTTGTTTCCAAGTCTTTATCTCTGCCAGGACATAGAAGTAGTCAGAGCTCAGTGGACTATTTATGAGCACTGAGTCGTCTGAACGCTCAGTAACTCAGTGTGAAACCAGAAGCAGCATTGCATAAGCATTGACAATATGGAGCAAAATGCACTTAGATTAAAAAATAAACAAGATCAGGGTGTTTCCTGCATACGGTAGACTTAGCCATTTCAGAAATGAAAATAAGCAGATTTCTGAGGTTCCGAGTGCAAATCTAGGTGGAACCATTTGAATTTACAAAACAAATAAATAAATAAAATATCCCCAAATGAAGCCCTGCTTGAAGGACTGAACATGCCAGTAGCAAGTTTTGCTTCAGACTCCAAGAGATAAAGTACATTAGCTTGTATCAGTTAGTCTAATTTATTCAGTGTCATTGCTATATCACAACCTTCTGTTTGATTTTCTTATAAACTAATAATTTCCTGAATGAACTAATACTGCCATAGCCACTAGTACCTCTGCCTTGTAGAAGTTTTTTATTGTTGTGTATGCAACTAAATTGAAATATCTTTCACTTGAAATATTGACTTTAATATCTCATTTGAAAAATTCATGAAGCCTTTGATGTTAAATCCATACTCAATTTAGCCAAATGCCATTAGAATATGCAATATGCCTGAATACAGAGAGCATTATTGTCTGTGTTTCTGCAGAAGAATTACATTTTATGACTGTAACGTCAAGATCTTTTTTGGATTTGTTCATGAAGAAAAGAAAGAAAAAGGCAGCACATTAGAAGCAAAATGAAAAGTGGTATTGATTAGGCTCTCATTTACCCTCTCTTTGCTTGAATCCCTAAATGCATGGAAATAAGGGTTGTGCCACAGCAAGTAACAATGCTCTGTAATGAATGGAACAATCTTTGGAAAATTAGTGTAAACACGTATGATAGTGCACAGATGTTGCTCCTAGTAACTGTCATACATTTATTTTACATCTCCATTTACATACATCTTTTTATTTCCTAATAGTATCATAATAGAAACACGACAATAGTTAATGATTTCATAAAACATGGAATGTAAAGCTGAGAGGTAGAACATTAATTGAAACCTATAGCTATAGTACATTAGAATTACATCTCCTAAATGACTCCTGATAAAAATATCCCTCTGTTACAGAGAAAGACAAAGACAGGTAAAAAACTAGGCTTTCAACAAATTAATTTTTTTTTCCAGTAAAACAGACTGGCAAATGTTGCAAAATCTCCTGAGTGCTAATAGAATGGTATTTGCCTTTAGTAATTTATGGGCACTTTTCCTCCAGCTATCGATCACAGTTGAAAAAAGTAAACTGCATTAACATTTTAGGCAATAATGGCTCCAGAAAATGTTTGATTTTTATCACTACCAAAACTAATGTCACGCAACTTGGTTCTTCAGCAGAAGTGGGAGAGCTGAGTGCATGCAGCCTGTAGCGTGCCTATACAAGTGCCCAGATCTGACTGAACAAACTGGGTGTTAACCAATGTTTCGAGGTTGTTATGTTATCCCAAAACATAAAAAGTCAGCTAATGGCACAAGTCAGGAGGTTGCTGTGCGGCAGTGTGATGCTGTGCCCACAGCACCTCGGGGTCTCGGAGGATTGCAATGACCTCCGCGCTGCAGGGGCCGAGGGAGAGCTGCTCTCTGCCACCATCTGCTGGCCAGTGCCTGCCACACCGACTGCCTCCCCTCTGCCGCCGGCTGCCGAGCCTATTGCCTCGGCCCAGGGGACCATCGCAGACGTTTTAAGCAAGCTCACACTGGAAAAATAGCACATTTTAACATTTCCAAAGGGCAACTGGACCTTAACGAGCTTATGTAGATTTATATTAAAGTGGACGGTGCAATATGCCAGACTAAGGGAGCTGAAAGCTCTGTGAATACATCCAGAGCATTAGTGCCTGGGATTTTATGCTTGGAATTAGGGGAAAGTGTTTTGGCCAATGATGATGACTCATGTTGTCAGATAGTCCTGAATGCTCTAGAAATATGTGGTATACAGGATGATGACTGGACTTGAATTTCTGCAGAATATTTGTTTATTACGAGAGGAAACAGTTTCTTTCCAATAGTTAACACTTTCAAAATGCCAGTGTTACTCTCAACAGCTGAACTTACTGCTTTATTATGGGGAAGCAGTGTTGTAAAGTAGAATGACTTTGAAAGTGAAATTACATTTGAAGTTTCAGATTTTAGGTTAGATTTCTGGCTTTACCATAGGCTTTTACCATTTGCAGAAATCTGTGATTTACAAAAGTGAGTTTAATGAAACTTCTTCTTACATTAGTGTTACTGTAGATGACAACATAGCACAATAGATTGATACTTGATTTCTCTATAATTAATTTTGACAACAATGAACACATGGAATTAGTGTACAAACTGAAACTGTAATCTTTCACATTCCTTTCATTGCTCAGGTTATTCCCTACTTTTATGTCTTTGGAGCAATGAAATTGTATTGCTGTTTGGTCATATGTTAAATTAATTGTGACAAGTTAAAATAGATGTTAAAGCGAACATCCTACAAATTAATTAACAGTTGATTAGTACAGTTTATATTTTTTCATAAGAAGAGGAATCTTTTATATTCTCAGTAGTAATGAAAGTTAAGTATTTCCACATACTGGAAGAAATTTGTAAGTTGAAGATCATGTAAATTATATGATCTGTATTATGTAGAACCAAATTAATATCCTTGTTTGTATTTTAAACAAATGTGCAAACATTTCTTGGAGATCTCATACCCTAGTGCTTTTTCTTCAACTCCAAAAAAAGAACATCAGAACCTCTGTGCCTCAAAAGATTATTTTTTACATTATGCCAAAAAAAATAAATGAAATAGTCTGAAGTATATATTAGGATGTAGCATATAGTTTATATGTGTGCCGCTGGATCTGATACAAGTGAATAAAAACTTATTAGAGAAATCCATTTGCTATGCCTGAAGCCTTTACAGTGAACAGTTTTACAGATCTCATTTTTCAGATCTGAATTTTATTTCAGAAGCTTTGCAGTATGCTGACTAATGAAGAATTGTGAGAAAGAACACAAAAGTAGCATCAAAAAGAAAGTAACTTTCAATTGCAATTTAGAAATATCGCACAAATCAGCATGTGGTTATACACCTGTGCGTATCAAACATGAAAACAAATTGCATCCTTTTTTTTGGATCACCTACTCAATGGTGTTGAATTTCTGACTTTTAGTTTCAACCAGGTAAGATAAGGTGGCCTGTTCAGCCCGTGTTATTAAAGAAATTGGTTCACCTATTTGATTTCATGTCATTGTAGTTCCAACCATTCATTTATTCAATAAACAGTTTGGTATGTTCTGAGAAATAATGAATATTGATTAAAAAATCGATCACTTATTAAGAAGCAGTCTAAGGGAAATTGTTTATCCAATCAATTTTAATTTTTGATTTGTTATTTATATTTTCCAATTTAATCCACCCCTCCCTTAGGCTCCCAAACTACCAAGCAAATCAGGAGGAAGGGCAGAGTGATGCTGGCAGCAACTGTGCAAAGAACACAAAACCTAATGCATTCGTTTCAGATTAGACTGGTGGAAATTGGCCATAATAAAGGAGACTGTGATTGAGAACTGTGGATACATTACCTCATGCACCTTTGGCTACTGGACTGAAACTTTAACTTTTAATATGATTTATTAGGCTCTCTGCTTCCTACCTATTACATCTGTTAACTCTGACACTGTCAAAACACAATAGTTACAAAAATATTGCAGGTTTCATCTAAGCTGGCAGAGGTTCTGGGCATGGAGGCTGAATGCACAGGGCAGTGAGAGAGACCTGTACAAGAACTCTGGAACATTTATCCTTTCTCTTGATGAGACCTAGGCCATGAACAGAGGTGCTGAATATCCCTTTTTGCAAGGGAACAGACAAACCAACTGCTCTGTTTCATTTGAATGTGTGCAGTGATTCCAGTTTCATTGTTCATTACAGTAATGAAGAAAACTTCCTTGATACATACAGGCAGTAGATAAATATTTCTCCCTCCCTGGTGACTAGTTTAGTCTCTTTGGGATTTTACTGTAGAAGTTGGAAAAAATTTATCTTAGTTCAGCCTTTGAATTTTCCTGAGCGAGGAATCTAACTTCACCACCATTGTGTGTGACCAAATGTAGTTCTCCTTTTTATAAAGCGAAAGTGTGCTAATCTCTTCATATTTAAAGTTGGTATTAACTATACTTTGCTTACCTGATGTTCTCCCATACCTAACTTCATGTCAGAATCCTATTTTTTAAGGAGATACATGTGTAAAGAATGGGGTAGTTATTTTAGGGATTAAAAGTTTCCTTGAAGCTCTTTCTTTCATGGGGAAGGATGTGGAAACACTACCTGCAATGTGTCACACTGCTTTTGTGGGCCTCGAGTTGGTAAATAAAAACTCACTTTCTTGTAAATAGATGAACATTGTGAATGCATGAGAAAGAGCCAAATAGGCAGAACCAAAGGCCAGGGCTATGTAGTCTGAGATCTACTGGGGAAGGAGAGTGTCTTTTGTGGAGGATATCCTACAAAGGACGGAGATCCAGTCCTTGCATGTATTTCAGCCTCTGTGGAAACCCAAGGCTCTAAGGTATGATTAGCAGTGTTAAGTAATCAAACCTTATGCATACTAATTGTGTTGTTAGTCTTTCAAATATGGAAGAGTAAGGGAAGAACTGATTTTTTTTCCAGTAAACATATTTTATGGGAGTTGAGAGTTCAAATTATACATAAAAACAAAAGTACTGTTACCTGGCTTGTGTACTCTTCTTGCCTTTTAAAATTCTGTGGGAAACTTTGACTGGCCATGTTTATGATCGGTCTTATGGAGAGGTTTTAAAGTTAGCTTTATCTGTTATATTTCCTGGCATTCTGCATCTTCATGGCTTCTCTCTTTCCTCTTAATTTGTATCTTCTTTCATCAGTTTTTAAGGCGATGAGGTATGACTTGCCTTTCATTTCATTCAGAAAAAACTGTGATCTACTCTGTCGTTGAAATAAAAAAACCTCCATGTTTTAAAATATCATTTTAATGCTTAAAACATAGAGATTGTAGCGTAAGAAACCATGAACAGGATGAAGCTAAGTACAACATTTGCATTACTGTTAAAAAAATACTCAAAGATAGCAATACTTTGTTTTGCAACTGGGGGATGTACACAACAGGCCTCCCTAAGGTGTCTCATGGATCCAGGTCTACTCTCTGATGATAGAGCAGCAGATAGCAATCAAAAGTTTTTGGCTGACACCAGTCGAGAAGAGTTTGCAAGCACTTGGATGATTAACTTTAGAATTCAGAAGATCTTGATAAGTATTGGGGGGAAACAAAACGAGGGTTTAATTACAGGATACATGATCAGAACCCTCAGATTTAAAATCTGGGAGAAAATTACTCCTTGTAGTATGAAACCTGAGATTCAATACTCTGCCTGAGTTTTGGTCAAGATAAAAACTTGTGAAACAGAACAAACAAGCCCCCTTGAAACTCCTGGATTTACCTAGCTAAGAGAAGGTAGGGGGTGAATAATATAAGTTCTAAATGATTGCTATGATTAGGATGGTGACCAGTTGTTCTCTATGTTCACTAAGTGTGGGGCAAGATGTTCTTCAGTGTGTAGGAAGAGAAATTTGTATCGCAGATAAGGAAAGAAGCAATCTTTCATTCTATGATGCTAATTAAGGGATGGGAGCAGCTATTTTAGGATGCTGAGTAATTGTTACAATTTTTAAGAAACAGGTTATACAGATGTTTATAGATCATACCTTATTTGTATTAGACCCTTCTTTGAAGTGCAGAACTGCACTGGTTGGCCTACTGAGCTTCTTTTCCTCTCTTCCCTGATAGCATTCCTTGATTAATTTAACTGTTGATTACTCTGAATAAGAAATGGTTAAATAATTTGAAGACTATAAACTACTACTACTACTACCCATCATTTTTGTTTCATTCATTTCATTGCATTCCTGTACTTGGGGGCAGATGTATACATGGCATTAATGAAAAGATCTGAGTATCTGATAAGGGAAGGTAAGATATAAGGACAGTTTGGTACAGAGCAAGTTAGAATCAGGTGTTTCTGTGTGTTTATCATCAGACTAATAGTGTGAAAAGTTGGATGCAGACACCCAGCCGTTATTCCATGAAACCTTTCTCTCCTGTTGCCAAAAAAGGTAATCAATATTGGTTCTGCCCAAAGTTTCATCTGATGTCATCTCTGAGCAATCACTAAATATTCAGGAGGAGTAAGACAGTATTGAATTGCTTCACACATCTGAAAAATGAGCTGCACTCAGTATAATACATTGAAAGAGACCACAGAAGTGTTGCACAGAACCTCAGTTTTCCAAAGAACAGGTATTTCTATAGGTAACCATGAAAACAGATCTAGAGATGAAAGTTCTCTAAGCTCTCTTCCACGTTTGCAAAAGATTTTGATTAACTTGGAGCAGCAGTAAGCTTTATTTAAAGGTAAAGCCCAAACACTCTATATATTTGCCAGTTCATGGCTAGTTAAATTTAATTGCATTACATTGCCTCAAAACAAACATAACAGCCTGGAGAACTGTCCACTCTTTATGTTAAAGGAAAGCATGAGTTTGAACTGAAAGTCTCATAGAAAAGCAGTGATGATTGATTTTCCAGGGCAATTGTTCTTTTGGAAGACTTATATATGCATTCATACTTCTCTCTCATGACTTTGCCAATACTTCCGGAAGGGTTTTTCCCACAAGGACTCCCATGTGTAATGCAGAATAATCCTGTGGCAGCCACTCCTGAGTGTAAGCAGGGCCTGTTTCGTTTACAGCATCAGGTTAAAGTGTAGTGTCGTTAACTGATGTTGCGATGATTTTGAGTAATTTTAAGAAGTTCTTTGTGTTAACTTCTTCATGAAAATGTGAAGAGCTGGTGAGAAAGTACATTTGTTATTAGTGAACAACCTTGATTCATTAGGGCCCTGTGTGTCACTCTCTATGTACTAAAGGAGTCTTGACCCCTTAACATGTGATGTGACTGGCTGTGAATTGTTCTGGTTTATCATATTTTCTGCATTATTCTAATGTTCTTGGTATGAATGGAATTGCATCCCCTTTTGCTTGACAGCAAAGACAAACATCAAGCTGTCCAGAAGATAGAGTGCCATTTTATTCCTCTTTTGAAATTCTTGATGGGATGGGCACAACATCAGCAAACACTCAAGAAAAAACCTCCTGACCCTCCAATTATTCTTGCTGACATTTTTATAATAATTTCTATTTCAAGAAATATTGAGTCCTTTGTGTCAGAACAAAAACAAAACCAAAAAAACCAGACAATGACCTGAAACTTTATTTAATCGTTATTTGGTCAGAACCTGAATTTAACAGTAGTCCTGATTTAAATTAAATTAGTGCTCAGAATGTTATGTTTCCCCACTACAATCCTTAAAATTTAAGCAAAGCATATTCTGCAAGAATCATTATGTTAAAATGGCTATTTATGATTGTTTTAAACCAAATGGTTTGAACCAGCTTTATTCCCAGTCTCACATTAAATATCATGCACACTGCTGCTGTATAATTGTGGCTACACATTTTAGAATGTTCCTTATGTGTACAGAATAGAGAAAAATCATATTACCGTGTTATTCAACATGAAAAACTATTAAAGCCGGCAATTCAAATATGCCTTTTTGAGACTATTGAATTAACAGAGTTAGATTAAAATATAAATGAACTCGTTAGGTAATATTTTATTTTCAAAACCCATTTCCTTTTTATATTATTTATACAGTTGGTGTGTTTGACCAAGAGAATTGATACATTGTCCTCAACAGGGTAAATATCCACCGTGATTACTCCTTCAATTGCCAAAGCTATCTTTCTCCTTTCAGATAAAGCAGTATTTAAGAAAATAAGTCCATTGTTGTTTCTCCAAGCACTGTGCTATATCCCAAAGACGAGCCTGTCCTTCCTGTTTCTGTGCAAAATCATGAAGCTCATACTCTGTGCCTACAGTAACTTTTTGCAAGCGCAGTGTGTTAAACCAGCCTCTCCCTCTGTGCCTGCGCCCTGTCAGACAGGAGGTTGCCAGGCTCTACTGCCACCTGCTAACGCCAAGCTGTGCACAATGGATTCTTTGGAGTTCATGGCTGAGTATCCTGATAACAAGATAAAAATAATGCATGGTGTTAAAAACATCAGAGGCTCAATTTAAACGGATGGAAAGGATAGTGTTTATTCACATTCCGAGGCACAAAACTGTGTATGTTCACTACACACTTCGGGTGCTTAATAAGCTCAAGTCCCAATGAATTGGTTCTTGACAGTTATGAATGGTAGACTGGCTGCATTAAAGCAATGAGGGAGCTAACAGCAGGTTTGCAACTGGGTTTGAATAAATCATCAACCAAACATATAACAGCATTGTAACAGTAGGCCAAAACCTCTCCAGCCATGTGATTGCTAGTTGCCAGGAGACCATGAATCTTGGGCATTCTGAAAATATTGAAATAATTTTAGCTGTCTCAAATTTATAGAATCTCTGGAAAAATCTAATACATTTAAATATATTAAAATATATTTACTTTGTCAGGGTACATGTAAAGCTTTTAGACAAAATATGGTTTTTTAACTAAAACAGGTTTTTTGCACATTGATTTGCTTTCTTTTGCATGATTTATAATGTATTTAGAAAGAATATTTGCAAAATGTGATGTAGTATTTAAAATCTTGACTGCAGTAACTCTATATCTCTAATGAACAGATGCAAAATTATTGTTGGCCTCTTAGGTGTCCATTCTGCCATTTCTTTTGCTTACATGGGTAACTTTATGCTTTAAAGGGGTCCAATGGAGGTCAAATGAACTGCTTTTGTGTTCAAATTTAATTGCATTAACAAGCCTTTAAAAGCTGAGATCTAATACTCTGTTTGCAATTACATTTCCTGCAAAATTATGTCAGTGGTAGAAGCATTGCATCCAATCCAGTCTTTTTGTCCTCTTTTTCAGAAGGAATTTTGCCAGAGGTGTATCTGTGCTATCCACAGATACAATGGATATGTGATAGGCCTGATTTACAGTGGGATTTTTAGGCTGTCTTCTAGTTTTGTAGACTGAATGTTGAACTTGATTGAATTGGATTACATAGATATTTTGTTGTCTGATGTCGCAAAGAGGAGAGAGTCAGAATGACTCTTCGTAGGCTGCTCATCTGGTTCACAAGCCATCTCCTGGAAAAGCAGCAATTAGTGCTCACCACCAGAACTTGCCGCACAACTCGGTATAAGTGTGGGAGACCTCAGAGACTGTTCAGAACAGCTGCAGGATGAAGTTTTCTCTTTTCTAGTTCTGCCACGGATTTTCTTGGTATGACTTTGGACAATTGCTTAGTTTTATTGGTAATAGGGAACACTTCCCTTCCTCGCAGGGGTCAGGAGAAAAAAGTTATTTGCTGATGGTAAGGCTGTTGTATTTTGTGATTATAAGGCCACAATTAGTTGTTAACTTATACTAAAATAAATAACAGGAAAACCATCTGATGATTCATGAAGTATAAATTCATGGTGTATTTAAATTCTGCCTTAAGCAGATATAATGAATACACCAATGATATTCCTCTTGTAAACTGAAATATACAGACATAAGAATTTCTTTCAACACAATATGTTTTTGCAAGCATTCAATCAAATGAGTTTTGGTTTTTTTTAGAAGAATTCCCCTTCTGTAAGAGAGCAACATCATAAAATAGGCACTAGGCAAAGCTTGGGAGAGAGAAATGGAGTGAGTGAAACTAAGGGCATGTGAAGAACAGTCACTATCCAGCAACAGCAGCAAAACAGTTTCAATTTTCTGGATTATTAATTCAAATTCACACGCACATGCCAGTTAAAATTAAAGGCCTTTTTTTACGGCTCTAGTTTAAATTAAAGATTATATTCTGCTCCACAAGTCTGAATTAAATAGCTTATTTTGCACACCAAGCTCTCATTTTAAAGCTAATAAAGAAAAGACATAGCATGTACGTGCAAGCTTAAGACAGGAAGGGTCTAAATTACTACACCTGTTTCACTTGGGAGCTACTTTATTAGTGTTACAAAACTTGGCTTTCAATTTGGCAGTCAGAAGCACATTTAGAACAAGCATTTCTTTGTTTTGACAGAAAGGCTATGGTAAATGAATGACGTTTGAGCGAGGTGTGAAATGTGAAGGTACAAAATTAACTGGTAAGATAATTACTGTTCTAATTCTGCATAAACAAGCATTTTGAAAATCATTAATAGTTCAGGGAAATAATGTTAGTGATTAAATAAGGTGGTTTGCATCACTGAGCACAACTAAGCTGCTTTAATTACATTTGAAAGCAAGGGAAAGTAGCTAATTAAAATTAGCACAGGGTTCCTGAATGACCAGCATTGCATTGTTGCCCTAACCTGTTTAATTGCTTGTTTATTAATAATATGTCTTTATTTTCCCCTCTTCTGCATTTAGCAAAATTATTAAAGAAGCTAAAATGTGTAAAGAGAATCTATATATACTTATCAGGATATGCAATGCAGATGTAACCCAGGGAATTACTTACAAGGAAACATAATTCAAAAGTCATAACTTTTCTTCATATTAATAATGTTTTCTTCCTGAGTCACATTCCTATGTCAATCACGTCCATGAACAAGAAAAATGGTCTTTGGCACAATTGCTGAATTGCAGCATTTTGTAGCTTTATTTGCTTTATTTTTAAAATTGCTCGAATCATTAGCTAAAATATAGGTAATAAATCTAAGACTAATCAATAATAAATCATGGAAAACATGAGCAAAAATGTAATCTAAATTAGAAGAAAGCTTTATATTATCTCAGGCTTTTTTTAACACAACTTGTGTGAAATTTACCAGCTGCAATAGGTAGGTCTGTTCTTGGAAAAGTCAAAGCTCAGTATCCCAAGGTTTCCACCATATTTGTCCTGCAGTTAAGGAACATCTGTATTAGATGTCTGACTTTCTCTTCCTAGTCCATCATAAGGTGTTTTAAGTTATACTTTATTAGCATAAACCTATAGGGAATAGTTGGGAGAGTTGTTCATCTACAAGCAAATATACAGTATAATACAATGAAGACAACTAACTAAAAATAGAGTAAAATGCTAATTTATTTTTTCATATTTAACCATAATCAAGTCAAGTTAAAGCAGACATTATGTTTTCCACGTTGATTTAGTATTTATAGTGTACCTCTGATGTGAAAGGCTCAGATGCATAATAATTTACATACATATACATTTTAAACAGTAAAAATTCATAAAAATGTGAAGTTCTATATGGAAAGGTAGCAGATCCCTATGAAAGCAGGTTAAATCATGGGAATTATGCTTATGGAACTGATAAGCAATTAAAATAAGGAGTTAATTTTAACTTCATGAATATTAGAGAATATTCAGCAGACAGTACATACATTATTTTATAGGTGCATATTTTTATGAACAAAGAGGAGGGTTCTGCTCTGTATTATAGGACAGTAAAGAAAGATCCAAGTCACAGATTTCAATGATACTTTTCTGCTTCAAGTCTACACAAACTATGTGATCAGCATTTTGAGCCATAGTATATGGCACAAATACCTTTGAAGGTTGTAGAGAGATAGTATTGGTAGCTTTCACATGATTGTTGTGTCAAAGGGATACATGACAACTTTTTTAGTGATCAATGTAGTGTATAATTAATGGTGGCATTTCTTTGTGTTCTGGCAATGGATAAATAGAATTTTTGTATTCCTTTTTAATTGCAAGATTCCCTGGCCTTCTGTTAGGCCCTGGTCATCACAATTTTGATTAAAACCTTTCCTTAACCTTTCCATAATCTATTTCCTCAAATTAATATCTGTAAAATTGTAAAAGCTATAACCCCCCCACTCTATAAAGAAGAGACTAGCAAAATTTATCAGACATTATTCCCGTAAGTGATGTAAATTATTCCTCTTCCTATTTATTCTATTCCTATGACCACTTTTATTCATGTAGGGTTCTGGTGAAAGTGTCCCGATAGGTTTAAGTTGCAATGGTTTAAGATTTTGCAGTGCCCAAAGGGTCTACCATACCCCTGTTTTGTAAGCCCCTACTCCATTGTTGGGATAGATCCCCTCCCACCTGCCGTAGTCCATAGCAGTGTTTTCAGACTCAGAAGGACTGTGGGCCTGCCTTCATTTGCAGGAGCCTATTACTCACATCTCTTCTGCAAGGAGGAAAGCTCACTGAGAACATGGGAAGCTTTGCTCCTACATCTACCAGAGCCTTACTGGAGTTCACCGGTCCCCACCCAAAACATGACTTACCACCTACTGCTAATGGGAAAACATTTTGTCCTCCTTTACACAAGGTGCTTTTTTCTTAGTTTTCAGAAAATTGATATGACATGTGAATAATATTGCTAATAGAAATTTTTAAGATGGGTAGTGAATGAGATTTTGGAAGATGTTTTTTGTTTCCTATGTCTTTTTTCCAGGTTATACTAAACCTGAAGAAGTTCTCTGCTTTGGGAAGTTTGTGTTTTTGAAGTATCTAAATAGGCCACAATATTTTAATTGTTTAACTTTGAAATACCCTGGAGTTGTAGTTGTAAGTGCTCTTAATCCTATTTATAGAAATAATCCCACTCAGTTGCTCAAGGCACAGAGGAAACAGTGACTTGAACTAGGATCTAACACATCCACATCTAATGCTGTTATTGCTGGCCAATACTGTCTTTCTTCCTCTGCAAGCCAGGACTTATTGGTTTCCTTTTATCCTCTGTGAGGACATGAGAGCACACTACAGAAAAAAGTAAGCCTTTTATGGAATAATTTATTCCTCTGACATGTGCTAGCACTAGATCTACTTTGCGATTGAATTTTATTGACATGGAGAAAGGGCCAGTCCTAAAATGTGATGAGACCCTGCAGGAAGTTTCAACCAGTCAGATGCTTGCTTACAACCTAATAGAGGCAGAGAAATAAATGTTTGAAGCCAGAAGATGTGATTGACTGATCTAGAGACAGACTTGCTTCTGATATTTAGTGAGGTAAGCAAAATACTTCCACCATACACTGGAAGCCTTGTATGGTACAGCATGGCTGCTACGTGCTTGTAGCTTTCTATTTTATGGAAACTCAGATTTACAGGGGAACAGGGATTTGATTGCACGTTATGTATTGATAATGCCAATTTAAAATTAGAATAAAAACAAATAAATAACTCCAGTTTTTATAACCATAAACAATTAAGGATAACAATTTTTGTGGCATCCACCTCTATTTAGCATTAATGAAAAACATGATCATCTTGTAGAACATCCCAACAGAGGAGTCACAAGAACTTAGCAGAGGGTGTTAGCAGTAAGTGTAATCTGATTAAGTGTGGCATTTCACTGTGTTATGGCAGTTGTGTTATAGCAATGTGTAGAGGGGGGGTTTAATTGTTAAAACTGCCATTTCACTTGCCCCTTTCCTTCATCATGGTCACTGCAATCATGACTGAAACCTTTCATTAACCTTCCTCAATTTAATTCAATGCTTTGAGCTAACAGCATTAAAACATGAGATGTACAAAATGTGCCATTTTACACAGTGAAGTGCCTCACCTCCCTGCTCTCTGTAGTTGGGGAAAAAGGTACAATACTTACTGGCTTGCTGAACGCATGTTTTAAAGGCATGTTTTTGAGCGCTCTGAAGAGGCAGGCTTGCGATGTAAGTCATGGGTTTTTTCCCCTTTTACAGCACAGATAAGCACTGACAAACTGCATTTTGAGCTGATGAAGGGTGTATAACTGGCAAAACATAGTGCCAGCAATAATAAAGCTTGGTGAGAGATGAAATAAAAATTAATTGCAGCACACAACATCACAATGATCTGGAAAACACAGTTCTGATGGGATAACTGTATCATCCTAACACCAACAAATGACTCAAAACACCTTACAAAGACAGGCTCTCTGCAGCCAGTCTGTGACCTGAAGAGAAGCAGAAATTTGGAGAAAGGAGAGATTAGCAAAATCCTGAATAGTGTTGGAAGTCTAGCAGTTTTTATAGTAGAGAGAGGTCAAATAAACAAACATGCTTCTTGTATCAACCAGTTTAGACTGGTTAAAGTCAGTAGAGTTAGTGGCATCCCATGTGTCCTTCATTGCTCTTTGGGGAAAAACCCTTTCTAGGTCGTGTAGCTGATAAACTGAGTGCACCTGTCAGCAAAGTGTGAGCATAAATAATCTACCACTGGCCAATTTTTGCCAGTGTTCTTAGCACCTTTAATCCAGATTTCAGGTCTTGCCAAGAAGCAGTGATGATTATGCAGCAGATGATTCATGACCAGACCTCTCTGCCTTGCACTGTTGCAGCCTCACCTTGAGTTCTGGGGGCAGTTTGGGGCATCACAATATAAGAACAATAGAAAGCTATTAGTGAGCATCCAAAGGAGAACAGCAGAGATGGTGGGTGAAGGGCCTTGAGGGGAAGCCATATGAGGAGAGGCTGAGGTCACTTGGTCTGTTCAGCCTGGAGTAGACTGAGGGGACACCTCATTGCAGTTACAACTTCCTGACGAGGGGAAGAGGAGGGGCAGGCAGTGATCTCTTGTCTGAGGTAACCAGTGACAGGACACAAGGAAACAGCATAAAGCTGTGTCAGGGGAGGTTTATGTTGGGTGTTGGGAAAACATTCTTCCCCCAGAGGATGGTTGGGCACTGGAACAGGCTCCCCAGGGAAGTGGTCACGGCGCCAGCCCGACAGAGTTTAGGAAGACTTTGTACAAAGCCCTCAGGGGCATGGTGGGATGGGGGATGGGGCATGGTTCTTGGGGCTGCCCAGTGCAGAGCCAGTTGGACTTTGATGATCCTTGTGGATTTCTTCCAGCTCAGGATTCTATGCTTCTATGATTCTATTTGTTTCCAAAAAAGGGGAAGCAAATATCCAGAGTTTCATATTTTGTAGTCTTTAAGAGTTTGGCAATATATTGCAGGCTCAAAGTGCAGTAATATATATGATATATTCTGAAACAATACTACAACTGTATTTCAAATAAATATCTACTTCTGATCTAACTGTATTTCAAATAAATATAATCTACTTCTGATCTAGAGGAAAAAAACCACATAAATAAAATAGCTTATGTACAATCCTATTTAAGTGTAGTGGAAGTGACAGTGAAAGATAAGAATCTGTGTCTTTTGGACAGGGTGGCTAATTATAATAAAGCATATGGTTATATGCAACATCAGGAGGGATTGTGTACAAATGCCCAGGTTAAAACAACCCTTTTTAACAGCCAGCTGTTAAACAGCCAGCAGGCTCTCCTTCTCCCAGATACAGACAGAGCCATATCAACCTGTAATTTCAGGACTGTAGAAATAAGAGATAATATTGGGCAGTACAAGAAAGAACTAGAAAGAATGGCATGTATTCTATGTAATGCAAGTGAATATGAATCACTTGTGGCATTCTGTACCTTAGTTTGGCAACCAAGTCAATACATAGGTCTTCCCAAGCTGAGACCTAATGACATAACAAAAAAACCTCATCCTCTGACTCATGATCCTAATTCATTCCATTTGTAACCTGAGCAAAATAAGCTGAGAGTGAAAACAAGTCATATCCTCATTTCAAGAAGGACCTGTGAAACTGTTTGCAATGTGTAGGCATAATAAGTTTATGCCTTGCTATTTTCACAACATAAGCTTGTGAGATTCAAATCAGACTGCATCATCTAACAAGACAAATTTCCTTTCAGTGTAGTGGAGAGACTCTAATGAAACAAACATGAATGGATTTTGAGACTTTGATTCGCATAACTTCCTCTCATATGAATGTGATGGGGGCAAATGGAAGAACTCTGACTTTATTTGGTCTGGATTTTGTTCATAGAGAAAATAATTAAAACCCCCAAACATTATGGAAACTGACACAGCCATAACAACTTGTGCCCTGTTTCTACCATAACCGTGTATTACAGGAATTATCTGTGTAAGGTAAGAAATTAGTGCATACATGTGATAATATCAGTTGACTCTCACTGGATTTGGAAAGCCAAATCAAAAAATGTCCAATCTAAACAAATTAAAGACAATTTGAGGATGGTTGTTTGAATGCCAGTCAGAAGAAAAGAACAAGTAATCATGAATTATAAATCAATCAAAATGAAAAAGTTCACCTTCTAGAAGGCATAAGAATTGCCAATGCAATCTGCAGAAATGACTGGAGAAAAGTTAGTGCTCTAATAAGTAACATCAGGAGAACTGCTTTGATAGGGAATCGAAGAATGGGAGAAGTATCATCTGAGCACGGAGAACTGGTAGGCTCAATTGAGAAGAACCACATGAAACCCTGCCATTTTTTGGCGAGTTGTCACTTAACAGATTGAGTACATGATAAGCCTAGAAACAGCAAGGGCATGTTGACTGATTTGCATACCAGAGCTTAGATAATTTCCATAGTAAAATTTGAGTTACTTTTTTTGTGTTCTGGATGTTAACAGTGAGTGTCTAAGAGGTGCTCTTAATCACTATTTTCTCTCTAGTCTATTGCCTAGCTCTTATGCCTAATCCTACACTTTTGGAAATTGTTGGTCGAGCTCCGATAGTATTAAGCAATTACTAGCAATTTCTCAGAGCTGTACTGAGTTGTTTTAATTATTATCTTATATGTCAAATCCATTTGTGATAGTCAATTTTTGTTGCCATGTGCCTACCAGTATATGTATTTGTAATCAGCCTACTAGCCCATCTTCAAAACAAATGAAAAAGAAATTATTATTTAGCATTCAACCCTATCAGCCCTTTTAGATTTTCTACTTGTTTCTGTAACAGTAGCAGGAGCAGCAAAGTTGGGGTATTTTTTCATAGACCTATAGGGGCATATCTGTTCTGAAATCACCTGGCTTTGGGGCATTAAGTAGGACCTTTAACATTGTTATTTGTGTTTAATTTTACATAGCATTGAAATGTTACCTTGCCCTAAGCTGTGGAAGTCACTGCTATCCTTTCCAGTAGCACTTTTTAGCACCCTGTCCTTGACTTCATAATCCTCAAATGCCAAGCTTGGAAATCTGCTTCTGGCAGAACAAGATCTCTTCATCTTTGGGGTCACGTTCCAGGCTTTTGTTCAGTCACAAGTTTAGTTTGGATTTATCTTCAGTATGTCTACTTGAATATTCAAAAAATCATCAGCTAGTCTAATTTGTTTTTTTTAAAGTCATGTAAAAGACTGATTTGCTTTGACAGGTGGATCAGAAACAGAATTGTAGCTATTTTATCTGGACCTAATTAAACAACCTTCATTACTGGCAGGTATGTGTTTATGATGACTAGAAATTAGCTTGATTGGAATTAAAACTCAAAATATAAGGCATTGAATTGACTTGTTTTTGAAAAATAAATGGTTTAAAAATATATCTGTGAAATACGTTTTTAAGTGCAGCAAGTGCGTGTCTAAATTTTAAATCATGCCCAATTCCACTTTGTATTTTATGTTAATGACACTTGTCACAGGTATTCATGAGAATATTGCCAACACATATAAAATGGCACCACACTAGTTCAGAATTACGAGACTTTAATAAAACATTAGGAACAGTCCTTTTTTCTACTTGCAGGCACAGAAATTCTGCAATATTTTGTGTGGTGTATTTGGGATGAATTTCAGTAATGTAAATGAGGCCAGCATGAGACAGGTGCAATGCTTATGCCCTGGGAAAGGGGTTTAGTGGATCTTAAAGTAATGCATGTATGTTGGTCCTGTTTGCCTTCAAAGAGCCCAGTTACTTCCAACTGGTGAAATAAATTCTATGTCTGTTGAATTAAGGGAACATTTCTCTCACTGCCCATTGCAACTCCAGCCTGTGGAATAGATGTCACACCTCCTCAGTGTCACTGGAATGGCATGCTAATGTCATTAAATCCTATTATAAGTTCTCTTTGCCCTATTTGCCTTCTCCTGTGGTGAATCCAGGCATAACTTTTTAGTGAAGTCTTCCAGTAACCCTGGCTGTTCACCCAGTCCAATATGCTGCCTGAGGATTTCAACACCTATCTTAGAGAAACCTAAGTGTACACATGCAGATGAAATATTTGAGTGCATATTGCACTTTTAAGGACTGCTATATCACAGTTTTCTACAGCTGCTCTGATTGTGGAGGGTTTAGAGCAAGGCATCTTGGGAGAGATTTTTCAGAGCAATTGAAGTATTGCTCTGAGTAAGTACTACGCAGCTGATTCAACAGCCTTTGGTGTGGCTATTACATAGCTGTAAAGAAGAGAGTATCACAGAGAACAAGCCAAATAAATAAATACAAGCCAAATAAATAAACAATACAAATAAATAAAAAATAAATTTCTTTTAAATAAAAATAATAGAGGAGGAATGTTATGTATTCCAAATCGAAAAATAAGTTTATCTCAGTTTATGAACCTAAAATGCTGCAAGGTATTTTAAAAAGTCCAAATGATATTTCCATGAGTCACTTTCTATTTTTCCTATAGAAAACAGGTGTAAAAAATCCTTTGTTAGAAAGGTGGCTTCTTCGGACAGGATATCTGGTGAAGTTTAAGCTATTATGGTTATTGTCAACATTGATATAAGAATAGAATATTCTCCCTTTCATCATCAGATGGTGCCATTTGTAAGACAAGTAAGGACTGTGTTTTGCTAATTATACCCTTTAAATTGTGTCATGTAAGGGGATGCAGCGCTAATGCTAGTTACATGAACAGGAAACATAATTTGTCTTTCTGAAGGACAAAAATACATACATGCAAATCCTTAGGCTCTCTTTAGTTAAGAAGAGGCATAAAGCATGACCATAAAATCAAATTCTAGCTCTATGAATCCATAGTGCAGTTCTGCTGGATGAAATCAGGTCCATTTTATCAGTTACTGTTACCAATTTAACAATTGGTGATGTGTTTGGACTTTGGAATTTCCACAATATGTCTAATTTAATGTCCCAGGATGAGAGTATATAATAATAGAACACATTACACTTTAAATCAAGAATGAAAATAACTGAAACATAGGAACTGCTTTCTCAGTCAATGACTGCACTGTTGGAATAGCCCTCAATGAGCTGAAATGTCTTCTGTCTTTCTGCCTTTTCCCAAGAAGAACTTTTTACTTGTCTAAGGTAAGTGCACATATTAGTCAGTCCAAAATTGTTGGGTAGGTCCTGTTAACACAATGACTTTTCTGTGTAAATTTGTATGCTTGAAACTAGGACAAAAGGTCTTTATAGGGCTATCTGTAGAGCAGTGAATAAACTGCAAAATATTTCTCCTCAGAGAACTTTTGGACTGAGAAAGTCCAGCAACTACCATCAGTAAAAATTATCTGTGGATAAAATATCACTTTGGAACATGTTTCTGTAAGGCACTATCACAAATGCAAAATGAGAGTTAGGCAATAATGTGCTGATCTAGGCAAGAGCCTTGTGTTTTGATTTTGTCTCTGTTGCTGGATGAGTCAGGGAGTTTGTGCCATCTGTGTGGTTCTGTCCCCAGTCGATACGAATGGCAGTTCTACCTGCTTGCTTTTGTAATGGGCTTTGAGATCTGTCTGTATGCACTAAGGATCATTTTCACACAGTGACAGTAAGAAGCAACAATGCCTGCTTTGGAATGCACATGTTTTTTCATCGTTTATTAGAAATTTAATGTGCCTACACATCCTTGCTGGGCTGTGAAGAAGGGTATTTCACATAACATTTTTCTGGGTTAACTTACAAGCCTGGTCTTTGTGCAATCACAAATACCTGTTTGCAAAATTCCTGTGCATTAATTGTATTCTCTATCACACTGGTCAGTGCCTGTGAACCTTATTCAGTAATGGCTTGTGCACTAGTTAACAGGGAATTCATTTAGGAAGGGAAAGGAAACAAACCAGCAAAGAGTGTACATACCATTAGTTTTGTCCCTCAGATGTTTCTTTTCCCATATGCATTCAGCTAACTGTACCAGCCTATGATCAATGTGCAGACCATGAAAACAGACAAAACCAGCTGAAAAAGCAGGTTTCCTCTTTAAGAAAAAGGAAAACTTTCCAATTGATTTAGTGCTTCATAAATTAGCCTAGGGACACCTTTAAATTGTGCTCTTATTATGCATACAGAATTCTACTCACCTAATAATTTTGCTATTCAATTAAAAAAAAAATGTTTTGAATAGCAACCAAACATGCCATAAAAATATACTATCCACATTCTACAAAGAGTGAAAATGTAAATGAATGGATAGAAAATGTCCCCAGTATGATTTCTTTCTTGTTGACTTTCCAATTTAATTTTTCAGGGGAAAAAAAGATGTACTGGGAAATAGAATGCATGATCTACAAGTAGGAGTTTAGGAAGTCATTATATACCCATTAGTTATGTGCATTTATTAAATCTGTCTGGTAAAATTAAGGGAGCTAAAATTTTATGTATTTATTTCTATCTGGTGTACCTTGTATATCTTGTATGCCAGTCAGCATTTAAGATAAGCAAATTAACTGATCGTATCGAAGAACAGAAGCCTTGAACGAGGAAGGATATACCCACTGAAGAAACTCTCCTGAGATTCTATAGCTGTGGTCCCTGGGTGAATTTGGGATATTATCCATTTTCATTTAATGATCAAAGTCTTTTATGACTATCTTTCAAAAACTATAGGAAGTACAAACAACTACTTTCTCAGTATTTTCATTCAAGCTCTAGGAAATCCTTTAGACTACCCTGGAAAGGAGCACTGAATCTGTCTATAGTTTCAATGTTTGGCCAGTGCACAGTCCTAAGGGCCTTTACTATGACTATAACACCAGATATTCATCCCCAAGGCACACAATGGTGAGAATATTTATTTACTTAGATACTATCTTAATCAAAGCAAAGCCACAAGAGCTCTTTAGACTGCATATCTTGGCCTGAGTCTATCCAGTAAGGGCCCTAGGGCTTTTAGTAAGTATCCAAAACCTTCTTACATTAACCAGTTCTCCCAGTTTAGACTTACAAATACTCATGGCAGATGTCAGGATTTACATCTTGAATTTTTACTGGTCAAAAAGATAATACAAATAGATAGAAGGAATAGTAGATTTTTATTTTATTCCTTTCCCATAGGAAAGGGGATTGGAGACTTCTGCCACTAATGCTCTTTGCTTTCAGTGTGTCTGCTTTTTATTATTGTAGCATCCAAATGAGCACAAGGAAATGGAAAGCAATGGACAAGTAAGCATTTGTTTGTCACATCCCACTTTGTTCACTCTGGCATGGTGAAATATAAACTTAGTAGGGCTAGAACTAAATTTTTTTTAAATGAATGCTCCAAAGATCCTATGAATGGATGCTATGAGTCTTGCCTTGGTCATCTGTCTAAAGATTTGGTAGAAGTGTTTTCTGAGTATAGATGTGAAAGTCTCAGTTTGGAAAGAAAGAATCAGTGAGGTTACAGAAAATGCAGGTTCCGTCACACACTGCCACTTCCAGGCCCCTTTCCCTGCAGGCTAGAAAGAACCAAATGAAAGTGGCCATGATAATGAGGCTGATGTCATAACAGGATGGAGATATTGCTAAAGCTGGAAACAGTCCCCAAATGTTTCACGTATTCCAGTGGGAATAAAATGATTGTGGGCTTTCTGGTGTGTGTTATCAGCAGCAATACGGATCTGGTTCAAAACCCAAAAGATTTCCCTGGAAATCAGCAAATCCATCAATCTGAGCCTTTTCTAAGTAAACAGGACAAAGGACACAGCATTATTTAAAAGAACCTCTGAAAGAAAGAAGTCTTACTTCTGGCAGACACTGCCTTAGTTTATATGGATAGTAGGTTGAAAAAATACCCTGTAGTCCTAGAAGTGCATTCTTCGGACTTTTGCACATTTTTTAGAGTTACCTCTGTCGAAGGAGAAAATGGGAAATGATCAACAAATTATTATGGATACCCTGTTTCCGGCACACCCTTCCCTTCCTTTTAGGCATTTCTTTTGCAGTTCATCTGTGATTAAGGCAGGGAGCTTACAAGTGAAGTTTCAACCCTGTTTTGTAGGTTTTCTGGCATCTAAAGAAAAGTGTTCCCTATCCTCTTCATTCCTTAGGTTTCCATGCATCGCAGGGTGCCACTGCCTTGGGTTGGGATGGCCAGTGTAGGTATGCAGCTGGTAGCCTTGCCCTTGTTATGCAGAGTATGTCTTGCTGTTGTTGCTGCTCCTTCTGTGTCTCCCTCCTTGTGCTTCTGCTGCTTTGCTCCTGTGCCTTGTGGCCCCAGTGAATGGCTGCTGTGTGACATGATCAGAATGATCATGGGGAAACTTGGTGCTCAGTCATGAATAATTGGGCTTCTTAGGGGTGGTTTGGCTGCCGGCCTGTAGACATCCCTCCTCTTTCTTCGACCCAGAGAATGTTTAAGCCATTTAAAGAGAATAGAACAGCCTCAATGAGCACTGCTGAGAAAGACTTGCCTCTGAGGATCTTATCTTATGAGGGTCCTGGGAGGAGGGAGACCTAAGTTCAGTCATTAGTCCAAATCACACGGGGGAATCAGCAGTGTGTCCTAAGTATTACAGCAATGTCTAGATTTTCTGGGCTGAGTGGCAGCAACACAGAGCCTTTAGATTGCAGTGTGGGCTGGGCAGTGCTGTACCGACAGCTATCTGATGAACTCTTTAGTGGGGATGGGCAGGTGTCTAATTTTTGAAGGCTGTCAGGTCCAGGTGTGGATCAGTCACCAAGCTGCTTCACGTGGTTGTGTTTAAGCAGTTTCCAGCCTTGCTACCAGTAGAAATTTGGGGGCTTTTGTGAAGGTATTGAAACAGAACAGTGATTTTCAAGAATCCCAGTGGTGCTTAGAGAATATATTTAAGTATCTAAATCACTTTTATGCTCAGACTGTGTTTCCAATAAGGAAGTAAGAGCTTCCTGGTTTTACCTGATGTCTACCTGGCAGCCTGAAAATGCTGTAATGCTCCTCAAGAGGGCTCATCACTAAGAGATGCAGAATTGCAAGGAATAAAATCTTCCTTCTTCTACCCCTCTTTGTAAGGTCTAAGCTGGCTGTGAGACAAAGACCAAAGAATTCCTCTGAATTAATTCCTCCTTCAAGTCTTACAGCTGTGACAAAGCCAGAAGTATTTTAGGATGGCATGCAAACCATAGTTCTCCTTTGCTCTGAATGATCAGCACTGTGATGCTCATTTACCAGAGGGACAGAAAACAGGATTCCAATAATGTAAATTCTGTCTGAAAATGAAGGACTCTGATGAAGGTACATCAGCTGAATGCATTAGGTTTACGGTGATCCTTTTGGGACGTGGAATAACAGTAAAAAACCCAAACATTTGAGAGTGTTTTCCAAAGATAATTGACTATTTAGGAAACTAAGAATAAGAAGGTCTTCTGCCATCGTACAGACACATGACTTATTGCTGGCACTCATTTTCCTTGGAGTAACAGGAATCAGGGAATGCAGAATGCTGGTTGGAGTCCTACAAAAAAATACTTCATATCTAGTGACATGACCTCCTGAAGCAGCAGTCTGAGCTGCAAAGTGCCTTATAGATCTTATTTTTTTCTGCCAGGGCATCAGAATTAACTCTTCTAAAATTCAATAGAAGGCAGATAATGAAAAAAAAACAAAGGAAAAAAAAAAAAAAGGGAAAGGTATGAATTCCCTGCAGTTGTAAGAATAAACCCCAGCAGACAGCAATGAATTTTACCTTCACTGCGTGTGTAGAAAGCAATTAGATCTTTTGATTGTAGAAACACAACGGAGATTCTCTGGACAGAGATGATGTGAGGTAAGTACATATGGTGTGAATCCTGTGGTTGGAGCCTCAGGGGTGCCAGAGTAGCATTCAGATACTTGGAAGAGGCCAAGCTTCTCTAGTAGAGTATTTGATGTTATTCAGTCACTGATTAACACATAATGATTCCCAAGGCACAATGAATATTAGCTCTGTTTGCTGCAGTTCGTTAGACTAGTTCTGAGAGAACTTTTCATACGATGATTTGAAAGCAGACATGACTAAACTAAAAAATAACCTCTTTCTTTCCATTTGGTGCAACTGTAGCCCTAAATTCCTTCTCGTGTAATACAACCAATTGAAATAATGGTGCTGAATATTGAACAAGTCCATCTCCACCACCACATGTAACTAATTTGCATCCCAAATACCTGACTAAGTCTTTACAGGTAATTGGTAGTTGGGTAATCTGCCTATTAATTTCTTTATTTCTAGCTAGTCTCTAGTTAATAATCAATAGTATTCTTTTCTAATGAAGAAATGGCATTGACATCCTGGGCTTCGTGCCGTGTTAAAATAACATTGATCGTTACCATTATCATATGTCCTTGATACACTGTATAAGGGCAAGAATATCAGTCTTACAGTACAGGGACACTTAATAAACTGGGATAAATAATTGTGATTGGTCAAAGAGGTATTCACGGTTTTCTGGGCAAAGATGTGTGGGAGAGAATTAATAAAATGTTGTATATTAGTTCTATCTCCAAATCTAAATGGAAGACAATCTCTCCAAAGATACATGAAAGATGCACAAAGACACATGAAAGTACTCTATATCATAGAGTCAAGCTGGAGATGGGGTTATGTTTCTCCTCATTGTACTGAACATCTCCAAAGTAAAGATCTTTCTTACTCTCTATCTGGATACTCCCACTGGTCATTTCTCCTTTCTGTGAGGAAGGTGAACCCTTACCAGTTTTAGTGAGGGAGGAAGTCTGTGGCTAGCACATCAAATATAGTAACTCAGTTTTCTTTTTTTTTTCCAACTTTGCTCTTTTTTTGTACTTTCCTCCCACTATTAGCAGAGCTTCAAAACTTTTATGTATTGCAGGAGCCCCTTTTTCCCTGAGAGAAATCAAAATATTAATTGTGTCCTCTTGGACTCTTTAAGTAGAACTTGAGTACCATTTTTCATCAATGGCATACTACAGGCCAGAGCACAGTCTATATTTGGATCTTTTGACTAAGGTACAATGTCTAATTTAAAAAAATAATGGTACTGTAGATCTTATTTTACTAGTCCTCCATAATAATAAGATCTTTTTTTTGCTTCCAGAATTTATACTCTGCTATTAAATAAGGAAAATCTTTTGTACAGTAGGTGTAAAATTACATCCCTGTCAAACCATTATTTAAAAAAGAAAAAAACCAGGGGTCCCATGCTAAGATTAAAAATCAGAAATGAATTACATTTGAAAGGTCCACTGCAAGATGATGGTACCTGCTGGCAGGTCTTCCACAGCAGCCTACAGAAACCCTGAGTTTGTTTGGTGTTGCAGGCCTGGTTATGGTTGACATTTCTGTGTTTTGACTGTCAATTTCAAAAGCAAGGTTTGTGGAAATGCCATTAAAACAAGGCCGTCTGAATTTTGTTGAAATAGGTTATGGGAATTCATGCCTTTGCTCTGGAGCATTAATGCAATCTCCAAGTACCATTTGTTTTGTACCTATAAATGCACTCATGTTCATGGAGGCAGAGGAATTTATACATTTTATTTTCTTGCGAATATCGAGATAGGTTTATAATTAGAGCCAGCTGCGTTATATCAGCACAGGCTGTGCCCCCCAAGGGTAGAGCAGAGCGTGGTTGCAGCATGGCCTGTGGGCTGCACAGGGCACTGTGGCTGAGGGGCAGACCAGGGCAGCCTGGCCCAGGAGATAATGCTTTTTGAGATCCCTAAACCAAGGCATAAAATTTTAAATTTTTGTCCGGTCATTTCTATGTGTACATAAAATACAGCTTGCTCTTTAAAAATTTGAAGTGTTTTTCATTAAGCATGCACCAGAATATTTTGTGTGTGAGCTGAGTTAGCCAAACTATAGCCTGCGTTCGTGTCTGCATATATGTGTCTCCACATGAGTGTGGTGCTCCCCTGCAGAAAAGAGCTCGAGTAGCTATCTGGTATGGTCCTTTGTTGTTTGTCATAAGAGGGACAGATTCCTAAATAATTGTTGCTAGCTTATTTTAAGACTTCCAAATATTCAATTTGTAGCTTAAATGTTTTATAAAAGTTTGTATAAGTGGAAAGTGTTTAAAGTGTAAGGCACTGGAGCCTTTCCTTCAGAAAACATTTTGGTTTTCAAAAGTGAATAAATAACAAGACTCTTAAGCACTTTGTTCTGAGTCTTCTCAGTGCTATTTGTAAGTGGAGTGAGAGCAGCTATTATTATCCTTATAAATATTTGGCACTGCATGGCCTTGATACGCAATCGTGTCTGTTCAAAGAATGTCTAGTGAACAAAGGAACTGGTCTCAGGGCATGAATGTTATCCTGAAGCAACTAAAGGATACAAGCCTTGTCACTTCTTGTCTCATTTTCATTAAGAAAATCATGTGGTTTAGCTTTAGGGGGGTGGTGATGAATCAACCATGTGACTAAAGGCAGGTGGCCATCTTAAAGCTCTTATCCCTGGTAAAAATTAGAATTAAAAGGAGGGGATGGCAGAGTGAGGGAGTGGGGGAGGAGTTCAGCTCCATAAAATGTTCAGTCACTGGGCTGCCATGAAGTAAATATTTTTACAAATATATTATTTACTACAAGGGAAGGTTTTCCCAGAGAAGGCAGATAAATGTGCTTGCTATGGGAGCTTTATGGCCACTACAGGCCCAACTGTCATTCCTTCGGTACTTCCTGTCAGTCCGACTAAACTCTGTCATCCTTCAACCCAGTTTAAATTAACAGGTAATTTGTAAATGTCACTTCAGGTTAGGCCGCTCATTTTGTTTCTACTCTACCAATGCAAAGTCTAGGACTAATTTTTCTTGTCTTCTTTTAATAGGATTTTCATTTATAAATAGAATTATGTTCTGAAAATAAATTACAGTAAGTGATGCACAGAACTGGTAGCAGCAGCACTTTCATAGAATTTCAAGCACCTACATCAGAAGAGATTAATAAAAACACTTCAAAGGCTAAATTCTATTTAAGCAGAAGACAGCTTTTGGTTAATATTTAATCTGAGTAACTGAGATCTTGGTTGAAAATATAATTTTTTAATATCTAAATTAATTTGCAAAACAAAACCATTAATTTTGTCTGAGAGCTTTTATAATGCAAAAGTTTCAGTAATTTATTTGAAAAAAAGTAATTCTTTAGTAAAAGTCCCTATTTTAATATGGAATTTATTTCTAATGCAATATATTATATTTGATCAGCAATACTGCTTTAAGTCTATACTTTTTTAATGATTGCTAATGTGCTGTGTTGAATAAGAAAAAGAATCAGACTTTTCATGAGAGTTTTTAATTTGTGAAAGAGATAGCTTTTAGGTTCAGTATAAACAAATAGACATCACCTGTTTCTTAAAGGTGGTATACAACTGAAAAAAGTACAATTTCAGTATAATATAGGCATGCATGATAGGAACTGGTGTAGTATTTTTCATTGACGTGGCTTTTGAAGGGTTGTAGTTACAGCACATGCTTTTCTTGTTCATCTCTTGTCAATGTCAAACCCAAGTGAGCTGGGGGAGCTGTTTGCAGAGTGAGAATCCTGTGCCTTCCTCCTGCTTTCTGGTTGCAGAAGGCATTTCCTTTTCCTCTCACTCCTCAAGGAAACCTTGCATGTTTCCAGCAGAAAGAGAGACTCTGTTCATGTGTCTAAGGGAATTTCAACACCTTCTGTTCCTTGTAAAAGTTTTCTAGGCTTGGCAGAGGCTTGACTGCCCCTCATAGCAAAAGGCATTGTCTAATCCCCTCTGTTGGCTTCAGCAGTAGCCAAACTCAGCTGTGGGGAGTTCAGGCCAAGATCCAGTTCCTTTCTTTCACTTATCTCTCCCCGTGTTCATCTTATGCTTTTCTGCTGTCATTGCATTCATGTCCATTCTCCTCTCTCAGCCCTGTTATCATATTTTCCCTCTCATCATTTACATTAAAACATTTATCTGGATTTTTGTGACCCTTTTCTTTCTTGCTGATTATGTTTCTGATTTCTTCCACCAAGTCCCTTTTGATAGTTAGCCAGCACCTAGAAGTGTTCTGCAGTAGCTGCACAGAGGTTTTGTAGGAGTTACAAAGTAGTCAAGGTATCCTGAAGACAAAGGTGTTCACTGCAGCACAGTGAAGGAGTAGCAAGGATTCTTCTCAGTGACATAGTGAGCAGAAATTCAAGAACCATAGCAAAAACCTTTGGCACTGAGCCACCACTGATGAGTGATTAGGCTGCTGCTCTGGTAATTAACATAAAAGGGCTATCAACACAGGAGTTTGCAATATAATGTGACACAAGTAAACTAACGCTCCCTTAAAGTGTTGGATCCTTTAAGTTGGCTTCAGTGCAACTGTGCTTTAAGCCTCCACTCAGACAACATCTGTATTATTTAAAATCTCATGTCTGGATCCTAGGTAAACCTGTTAAGTCCATCATAAATCTACTTGGACAGTTATTGTAAAGGCTACTTCAAGTGTTTTTAAAATTGCATTTTTAGTGACATTAGCAGTATCAGAGTCCAATATCAAACACTGAAAAAGCAATTTTCATTGTGCATTACTACTGACCTATTATAAGAGACATAACTTTTCTATGTAAATATTAATTGTTTTGTTTAAACATTAAAGATCTTGCTTTATTCTGAATGTTAAAAATAGCATTCATGCAAGAAGATCTAGGACTTGAAAAGAGAGCCATGATATATTAAATACTAACCGAAGTTCTTCCACCCTGATTCATGATAATTAGTAGGAATGCATGCCTTGTCGGAATGTCGCTCTTTTTTTCTTGTGCTTTAGTGGATTTTAGCTGTAAAAGCAGCATCAGTCCAATTTTCCACATAAGTTACCTTAACATGTTTTCACATACTGATCAGTTCAGACTTGTTGCATTTCCCTACTGAGTAACATCCAAAACATTTTGTGGGGAAGCAGAAGTAAGCTTGGATCTTCTCTCTGTGGCTAAAGTGAATCAATACAAGGGAGAATGATAAAACTTAGGAAACTGACCTTTATGTGAACCAGCTGCTGGTGTTCATGAAATTTGACCTAAGACTCAGTTTTAGGAAGACTCTGGAAGAGCTAATATTCGGAAATGCTGACAAAAAGGAATCCACTGTGAAATGAATGCCTGTCTGCCTGTCTGACTATCAAAATTAAAGCAGAGAAGTAGAAATTTATTGCCACCTGTCCCAGAGACAAATATGCGAGATAGATGTGCACTGCTTTCTCCAGGATGACATCTGGAGGAGTGTGGTGGGTTGACCTTGGCTGGATGCCAGGTGCCCTCCAAGCCGCTCTATCGCTCCCCTCCTCAGTAGGACAGGGTGGAGGAAAATAAGGAAGGAGAAAATAAGATGGGAAAAAACCTCCTGTGTCAAGATAAAGGCAGTTTAATAAAGCAAAAGGAAGGCCATGTGCAGAAGCAGAGGAAAACAAAAGATTTGTTCTCTACTTTCAATCAGCAGGTGATGTCCAGACGCTTCCCAGGAAGCAGGGCTTCAGTACACGTTGTATTTGCTCCAGAAGACAAATATCATAATCATGAGTTCCACCCCCCCCCCCCCCCCCCTTTTTCTCTTAGCTTTCATTGATTTTATTTCTGAGCAGACTTTATGGGGTATGGAGTATCTCTTTGGTCAGTTTGGGTCAGCTGTCCTGCCTGTGTCTGCTCCCAGGATCTCGCCCAGCTCCTGCCTACTGGTGAGCTGGGAATGCTGGAGAGACAGCACTGATGCTGTGCCAGCACTGCTGAGCAGCAGGCAAAGCACTGCTGTGTTCTCAACACCTTTCTAGCTACCCATGCTATGCTCAGCACTGGGAGGGCTGCTAAGGGGAAAATTGTCTCTTTCTCAGCCAGACCCAATACAAAGAGTACTTATTGTCTAAGTTATTGCAAAAAGAATTGCTCTGTCAGTTGCCCTAATTCCACTTAAATACATGGAGATTCTTTCAGTAATCAAGTGAGCAGAACTTGATGCTTTGAGGTGTTGGTGCTCACTGTACATCAAAATTTCACAGAAATAAAGTAAGATGCACATTTCTCTTTCAATCAGGATTTTTTTCCCATTTTTCTCTCACTTTTGGTTAACTTGAGAAGGTCAAATATGTATGTACATTTACTGAAGGGAGAAAGCTTTATGGAGATCTGACTGTGAGGACATTCCAATAGCCCTTGGATGTAGTTGCCATATTTCTAATTGTATATGAATCTTGAATCTTTGTTAGCCTCAATCCTCCATTTTACAGAGAAGAGGTTAAGCAAAAATTCCAAACTTTATCCTTATAATTTACCTCATTTAATACATTACCTTTTTTGTGTCTAAATTTTTCTTTCTGTAATAAATGTTCTAGATTGATATGTCTCTTAATGCACATGTTACTGTTCCCAACAATCACATCATGCAACCTAGCAGGTGTTTTTCACATGAGGTTCCCTGTTTCAAAATCAGATCTCAATTTATGAGTAGCACTTTGTTGACTGGCCCCTAACTAGGAGCTAGAGTTGAAGGTGGTGTTTTTACCTAGAAAGTAATAGGATATCCACTATCACAGCATCAATCCAGCTGTGTCTTGGTGGGATAAAGAGAGGCATATCACATACTAATGTCTGTGCAAACAAAAGGTTCTGGTATCTGAATTTGGTATTTTTTAAGCACAGCATAGAACAGTGTGTTGTAGTGACTGTTTTCTGTATAAATAAACCTTCTATAAGATACATCAGTCCTTTAAATATAAAATTAGTTCTATTTTAATTTCATCTCATGCTTCAGAGTATGTACCCAGTTTTCCAACACTGATTTTTGGCGCATTAGTTTCTGGGGTCCAAACAGAATCTTTCTGGGCTGTTTTGAATCATGCTTGAAGGAAGCAGTTATTCCACACTAAGTAAAATATAGGCTGAGATTCTCTCAAGTTTGCTCTCTAGTCTCGGGGAGATTTGAGGCATTATGTTTAGCAAATAGCAAAGAGTTGAGACAGATGAGGGCAATCTTCCTCAAAGCTGTTGCGTTAGACTGAGACAAGACTGCATCCATGTACAAATGAAAAGTTTATCTTTGCAAGCAGCAATGCTATAGTTTGACTATTTTTCAATTAAAAGTTGGATTCCATAGTGCATTGAATCTGTCACAGTGAAAAATGTAGGCTGATTGTTAATAATACTGCTCTATAATTATTGCTATTATACAGTCCAGATACTTCATGAGGGCATGATCCCCTGATTCTATTTGGTTTTGTACAGACCGCAGAAGAAGCAATTCCTGAGCTGTAAGGTTGGTAAGCTAAGTATAAGACTCATGCAAGTAGATGCAAGAAGCTTTTCTGTTGTGGCTCTTGGTGTTGCTGAAACTAATCTGTCACAGTGAGAGCTGCCCCCTTTTAGCCTTAACATTGCATGCTCATTCTCTTGTTTTGACATGTCAGGTGTTGAATGACTCAGAGTGAGTTTTTTTGTTAAAGAAGGTGTTTTTCAATATTAAAAACCCCTTTCAAAATATTTTCTTAAATTTATAGAGTTTAATAAAAAATTTCAACACGTTTATTAAAATATATTGCCATCTTCAAAACAGAAAAATTTTAAAATCCTCCACAAAATACTTTTAATGTAATTTTACAGTGAAATAATTACTTGGAGGTGCCTGTGGTACAAAGTTCAGCACGTTTTTCCCAGGGATATATAATTATGGATTGAAAAGAACAAGAAATTGGTGCAGACAGGTGTTCTCCCACAGCATCATCCCCCTTAGTGAACTGATGACAAGTGAATACTTGTAGTGGCAGACAAAATTCAAGTTTCAATGTTTCTTCTCTGACCAGATGGCTCATAAGGGTGTAAAAACATATATCTTTGTCTGGCCATCCATCTATTTGCCAGAAACACACAGCTGGCGCTCTTATTGTTTTAGCCACAACCTAGACAGCAAGTACCCATTAGAAGATCCCTTTCAGATGCTAGTTGAAATGGCTAGATTGAAAAATACAATTTTATTTTAGAATTTTGCTGAATTTTTTCTAATATTCAAGGGAATAAAATGAGGGAAACAGTGCTTTGTCTATATTCATTGCTTTATTGTCTTACTGAGAATCTCTGGAGCTCCCATGCAAAAACAAGGTCTTGCCATTTGGCAGCAGTGATAAGCATGTCAGGGCATGGCTTTCACTATTTTCAGGAAGGAAGTGTGAAAGTTTGGCTAACTAATCAGTTGCTATTAAAAATTCTGTCAGTTTTGCTTGTTTGCTTCAGGGCGAGTTTTTAGAGTTCAGCAGCTAAATTTGTCAATTTTGGGGTTTTTTAAATTTCTTTTTTCTCTGGCAAGATTTAATCTCTTGTTTCTGGATTGCTTCACTTAGTGTGGGGTTTACATACCCAGAGTGCACCAATATTCCTTCCTTCCTTCCTTCCTTCCTTCCTTCCTTCCTTCCTTCCTTCCTTCCTTCCTTCCTTCCTTCCTTCCTTCCTTCCTTCCTTCCTTCCTTCCTTCCTTCCTTCCTTCCTTCCTTCCTTCCTTCCTTCCTTCCTTCCTTCCTTCCTTCCTTCCTTCCTTCCTTCCTTCCTTCCTTCCTTCCTTCCTTCCTTCCTTCCTTCCTTCCTTCCTTCCTTCCTTCCTTCCTTCCTTCCTTCCTTCCTCCCTCCCTCCCTCCCTCCCTCCCTCCCTCCCTCCCTCCCTCCCTCCCTCCCTCCCTCCCTCCCTTCCCCAGGGCTGCTGAAGCAGAGCAGACTTTTCCTCTGGTGATGCTGCCAGCAGTAAAATGTGGGCACTTAGGCAGTTAAACAACACAACTTGCTGTCAATGAGGTGATCAGCATGGCCATGGCTGGGGCGAGCGGCAGTGTGGGGCTGGGTGCTCCTGGTCAGCCTGAGCTGAGCCTTTACCCGGCAGGAACAGCTCATTTCAAGGCAGGAGCTGGAGGGAAAGCAGCCTGCTGGCCCCACCTTGACTCCTGGAGGAAAAACGTGTAAAGCTATAGTTTTGTAAATTAGTCATTCCCTGCTTATCTACACGGGCATAGTTTGCTGTTCTATGTTTAATGAAAATATGGGTTGTTAAACTGCTGCTCTGCAAGTGGGAGAATTAGGGTTCTGGTTTTAGCCCCAGAAAACTTAGTGTAATTACCTCTTGGTTAATTTTGATGGCTTGAGTTTTTGTTGTAATTCCCATGAATTTAAACCCAACCCTCGCTGCTGCCAATGGCAACAGGATTACACTCATGTCAGCTGACCCAGAAGAAGTGTGTTTTCATTACCCCACAGAGGTATGCTCTGATTTAGTGAAGTACTTCATAACCACAATAGGTCAATAGGAAGTACACTTGAACAAATACAGTGTTGCATGATGCTGAATAGTAAGGAGAAACAGTGTTAGGCATCTCAGAAGAACCCAAGATGAACAGATATTTTTAACCTTATTAGCTCTGTGCCTCAGCTTCCCACTTGTAAAATGGTTTACAATTAAATGAACCAAAGGGTTGTTCTGAAAATAAATTCATTAATGTTTGAGAATTATTCAGATACTATGCCATGGAGTGCAATAGACTATCCCACAAGTAAATGAAAATTCTCTGTTCTGTAAAATACATTTTGAAGCGAGTATGAACTGAGGAAGATGGAGGACCACTCTCTGAACAGTGAGAATAACAAAAATACTGTATAACTGCCCTGTTCCTTTGTTGAGCCCCATCTACATAGGCTGTGGACTGAAGTGATTATTTCCTGAGGGAAAAATTAGTAACATAATCACATAATTTAAATCCATATTGCAAATCGTGAATTTAAGGGAATGAATTAAGATTTTATAAGTCCTGCCTCAGTTGCTGCCACAACAAACTACCTTTTTACCCCCATTCTTTAACTTTGCTTGACTTTGCAATAGCACTGCTCTTTTAATTTAGTGGTTTTTAAAATAATAATATAATTTTATATTTCTATCTATCTATTTGTATTTTCTTCAAAGTCAAGTTACCAATTGAATTAATTCCATGAGGAGTCCTTAGAGCATATCTGGGTATTGAAATAGCTTAAAAAGATCTGAAGCAGCCTTTGAAAAAATTGAAATAAAAATTAAAAGTAAAATCAGTTAAATTTGATAGTTGAAGCTAATTTTCAGTATCACACCTGGGAATTCAGAGGTGGAACAGCCATTACTGTTAATGGTAGCTGTCTGGCCTAAACCTCTACATTGCGCTGTATATCTTTACAAATCTAAATATATAAAGTGCACTGAAGTACTTCTCAAAATCTTCTGGTACAAAAATTACTTTTTGGACTGTGTTGTTGTGGTAAGTCTGGGCTGTATTGGCTGTGCACCCTCAGAAAGGAATAAACAAGATTAAACGGGTTTCATTTCTCTCCTAACTGCTCCTAGTCTGCAGCAAGACCTTAAATATTTTCTTTGCACCAATAAATGCTTCTACAGACACAAGCTTTGAGGCCACATGGTCTGGAGAAGCAAGTTGAATCCAAGAGTCATCCTCCATCCCTGGAGCAGAGACATCCCATGAACCTCCATCCTTTGCCTGGTAGCAGCTGTGGGGTGGAATGGGTAGGAGTACTTTTCATGTAGCTGCACAGATGGTGTTTCTTAACCAAGCCTTGCATTCTCCCCAGGATAAATGGGGGAAGGTGACCAGCACATCATGGTCACTTTTATGCCAACAAAGAGTATTCTGTTTACGTGACTTTCCTTAGGGTCTCAACCTGAAAAACCTACACTTAAAGACAACCAGATTAATAAAACAAGGGCGTGAGGTAAAAAGTGGCCAAATTATCTATCCATCTGACCCAGGTAGTTTCATGTAAAGAGAGATGAGAGGCAGCATCAGACAAAACAAGCCAAAATTTCATTTCTCTCCTGGTGTTCCCAAGTGGGTTTTAAAGGAAATTAGGGACAAAATGTATTGGACTATATTTCTCCGGTTTAGTTATGCTAAGGCACTGCAATGCAGTTATATTTTGGATTTTGTACGTGACTTTACTGATTTGGGCTGTTTTATTGTTATTAGAAGTATTTTAGTTATATTGATAATTAAGTCAGATTAGGCTGTGAAGACTTCCTGACACATAATAAACTCTTTTACTATTTTTGATACTAGAACAGAAAATTAAAGAGATTCTATTTCTGAAATAGTAAAAGAGAGTCTTACCTTTCTGAAGTCTGTGTTGAGTCAAAACAGTTCATGGAAATAATGCAAGTGAAGCACAGCACAGCTGAGGAAATGCTGGAAATGGGAACATCATATACAGTGGCTTATGTTCCTCAGCAGTGCCTGCAGAGTGGCCATAGGTGTACTCTGGAGGAAGGCAAATCTTGAACTCACTCAACTGCCCCTGTGTCTTTCTCAGTAGGATTTAACTAATCAATATATATCTAGATATAAGGATTTCGCCAACTTCACCAAAACCATGTTTGATTTCATTGGTCATTTGAAGTAAGCAGACTTCAACATCATTCATGTTGAGAGCTGTTTGTGCAGCAGCTACTTGAGAGAAACATGGCATTTGCTTAGAAAACCACCACAGTTCAAGATGAAAAATACCATACCGTATTAGCCAATTTGTTCAGGGAGCTTTTCTTTTAAATTTGTTTCTAGTTCATGCTTGGAAGATATACACTACTAACTGGTCTGGTCTCCTGAAACACAAGTGTCTAGCTGGAAAGAAAAACTTGTATCAGCTGGGCAGATATAATTAAAGTTTCAGGCTTACTTCATACCCAGGTGGAGACTTTGAGAGACTTAAGGGAATTTAGTGCTAATCCAAACCTAGTATCTCCCAACTGACGACATGATGGGCAGCATGGAACTGTAATTGGAAGGGCATTGGAGGGGGACCTGGAGAGATTATAGAGGAGCGGGAAGAGAGGATTAGACAAGCAGAGGAATAAGTACAGCAACTACAGAAAATTACCTAATGCAATGCAGTCCTTGTGTCTTTGTGATATTCAGAATCCTAGGCTTGTCAGAGAATACAATACCACACACCTTTCAGTTCTGTTCTAGAAATCTGCATCTGAGAATGCCAACTGTCAAAGCCTTTACAAGCTAAAGGAAGCTGCTTAGGAAGATGTAGGCTGTTCACCTGACAATGCCTCCTGTTAATCCTGCCATGTATTAGAATCATCTATTCTTATCTAGAGATCTGTCAAAACAGGCCAAGTGATCAAAATTCAGGATACTCATCTGTGCACCATGTGGCACATGACCTCAAATACATGGGGGTCCGTGATCTACCAGCACCCACAGATCTTGCTTAATGTTCACACAGACTCTTTGAAAGGATTTTTTGGGAAGGTTCCCTTTAATTGAAATGGTATCTTCCCCATCTTAGAATTCCTCTCTACCACGTCATATAATCATATATTCCAACAAGTGCTCAGGAGCTACTCCTAGGGATTAAGTCAAAGCTTGCAAGCATGTGAATCCTCTTTTTATGACTTTGCCTCCATCTCATTTTCCTTATGTTGCTTTCACATTATCTTCATCTCTTCCAATACTGCTTTGCTTTACTTTTCTTTACTTTTTTTGGTGTTTTTCTCCTTGATCCTGTCCCCTCAAATCATTTATTTCCTATTTTTGATTTGGAATGGATCTGTATGCTCTTCTCTTACTGCCAGTCTTCTTGCCTCTACCTGATGATTAGCAGTCTTTTCTAGGCACACTGTGAGAACAATTTGGCATGCAACAGAGCATGAGTCTTAAGGAGCAGACACTGCCCAGAGGAACAGCATGGGACATGCAGTGAAACCAGATGAAATCCAATATGAACACTTGAGATCCAAGTCAGAAAAGGCAGAATTTTAAATTAAATATTTGCAAGGTGAGGGAAGGAAACTAATGAAACCTGTTCCCTTAGAATGAAGGGTGTGACATGTTTTTTCTTATTTTACTATTACTATAGTTTTTTTAAGTATTTGCAGATGAAAAATGGTGTCGCTCTAGTTGATCCAAGAAGACAGATAGAAACTTAGGATCATCTGATAGCTCCAATTAGGGAAGAAATTGAGATGGGTCATTCTGTGAAGTAATCCTTTTTGTTGATAAAACCCTGTTGCATTTGCATGTAGGAAGCATCAGCCAGCCAGAAACAGTTCCCCTGTTGTTATCACCAAACTCCTTGTGGCAGCATTGCAAGGAGAGTCTCTAACCTTCTCTGACCTTACACAGATTCAGGCTGGCTTTCTGCTCATTGCTTACATGCCTCCGTCATGCTTTCAAGCAAGATGCAGCAAAAGCATCATTTTAGATTAATCTGAAGTCTTGTATTTTTTGTTTGGTTGCTTTGTTTTGGGTTATTTTTTGGGGTTTTTTCTTCTTTTACATCTGTGCTATGTATCTTACAGATTACTTAAGTACACATAAGCAGGGTAATGATGTCCTACTTTTTTGCTCTTAAGTGCTGCCTGTCTTTTATGGATGTCTCTGTCTCATCTACACCTTCAATACATTGATTTTTTTTTTTTTTAAATCTTTTGCAGTGATAGAACCCAAAATTTATCAGGAAAGGCACAGTTTCCGCCTCAGTCCTGTTGAGTAGTCCTATGTTTAGGAAAGATTCCTTGGAGTGATGGGTTTTTTTCATCAATGTTGTCACTTCATACTATTGGGAATGACGTAATAGCTTAGCTAATTAAATTCTAGTAATATGCACTTACATGGCTGATCAGTACTAAAGCTATTCATTTTCTAACATTTTAATCTTTAAAATGTTAGAAAAGCTATTTGAAATGAGTGGCTTACTGTAAATGAATGGACAGAGACCACAGTCAATAAGTAAAGTGCTCATTCACCAAAGTGCTTTAGCAAGGTTATATTTTGTTAGGGATTTTGAAGCTGGACATAGTGTTGAATTGAGGCCCATCAGCCATTCCTGTCATTTATTTGGATTTGCTAAATGATCTGAAAAGAGGTTCAAATGCCAGCAAAAGGGCTTGGGCAGAAGGACTACCAGGCTAGTCCTCAGCTCTCCCACTGATGTGTTTTGGAAGCCACTGAAGGCAAAATGCATGACAGTGTGTGGCCCACCACATTGCATCAAAACCTTGCCCTTGTTTTATGTTGCTTTGAATGTGAATTGATACAGTATATGACACAGGATTTGTGTTGCCCCATAAGATGGAATGCAACTCAGTGTGTAACCCAAGTACACACTTAGATGATGCTGGTACTGCTTGGAAGAGCAGCTGTTTGGCTTGAAATCTTCACCAAAAAGTTTCCTGCAAAGGTAACAACCACTTGTTAGTGACACTTGAGAGAGGAATACACAAGATAAATCATGAATCAGCCCACAGCATGTAACTTTTCAGGTAATGTTTATTAAATATTATGTTTGTTTCAAAGCAGGGCACTGGAAGAACATTGAAATTATTTCAAAGCTTCAGTGATAATTTTTGTGTTATATTTTGACAATGTATTTTATCACTATAGCTTGCTTTAGATTTGCTTCAAATATTAAACAGACTCTGGCTATAGTAGTTAGCTGAATTGTTTATGGGATCAAAATCAAACTAAACGTTCAGAAAATTTTCAGCAAGAGATTCCAGTTAATGAAAGCACCATTTGTGATGTGCTAAAACATGTATACACATAGGTATTGCCCCATTTATCAGACATGAGAGCTAATTACCTCATCCACTGCTATATTTCTTCCATCCTCTGCATTTCAATTCCCAATATTAACACATAGGTGGTCAAGCTGACCATTGAATAGCCTACATGAGCATGAATGCATTAAATAATTTAATGTTAGAAGAGTTTATTAAACTGCCACATTCTAATCAGCATGCGTACCTGCCTTCATTAATCTTGCACTGGTCCATGGTGTGTCTCCACAGCCGACATAGAGTGTGCTAATGTTAATAGGAGCTCTTAACAAACAGGATCAGTTAATCAAGGAAAATTTACTATTAGCCACATGACCATGCATACTGAAATATAATTACAATCAGATTTAACCTCTTCATTACTGTATTCATCCAAATATTTTTTGTTATCACTTGTGATACTAAAGTATTCCAAACTGAGACACGATGATACTCATTTAAACAGGAAATACTTACATCAACTTACATTTATTGAGAAGGGAAACTTTCTTTTTGCCATGTTTTCAGTGTTATATGGGTTACATTTATCGCCAAAAGTAAGAAACCTAGAACCACATTTTCTCACCCAAAACCTGACTACAGGAAATATTTGCTAGAACAGAAGGTTGAAAAATTTTCTTCACTATTCTGGATTAATTCAGATAGAATTTAGCACTTTGTAAATTGTCAGCTGTGGATGTGGTAGATATAATTAAGAATATACAGGGGTTTTAGCAGCTAAGGTGTTTTAAGTTCTTAAGCAATGCATTTCTTTCTGATATCAATTCAACCATATTATTTTATACTTGGCTATTTCCATTAGATCTTAGACTGTGATAAGCAATTAAGCTCCATCAGAGGCCATTATTCTTTGCATTGGTTCACAGAATGTGAAAGGTTAGAAGGGACCTCTAGGGAGTTAGTTTTTGATAATAAAAGTGTAAATGGAGATAATTTCATTTTAGAGCTATTATTTATATTTGTTTTATTTTGTGTTAATTTATTTTTTAAATGTCCTTTTTCTGTATGCAGAGTAGGAAGTATTAGTTCAGGGCAGGGAAGGTCAAGTGTGTTTCTTTAATTAGGAATCTGCACAACATTTTGGGTGGAAAAGTAATGTATTTTGAACCATAGCAGAGGTTAGAATTCTGAACTGTTTTAAATTGATGAGGGGGTTGTTGGCATGGGCGTTCACTGGCTGAGAAGCACTATATCACTGCATCTCTGGTGCATGGTAGGAATTGGATCTTAGCCTTTTGCTGACTTTTGGGTACGGACAAACCACCAGCCTTGGGGGCACTACTGAGCCCTGCATTGATCTCTATCACCATATGGGCTTTGCCAGCACACCTCTCTCTTCCTCTCTTCCTCACCCCTTCTCCATTCTTCCTCCTTCTCGTCTACTCTGCTGTTTAATTGAGTAACTTCTTCAAAGGAGATAAAGTCCTGGAACAGTTTCATCCTTTGGGAAATCAGTGCGTTAAAACTCTGCTTTTTGGAGTACACTGCTTCATACCAGTGGTAAGTGTAGGGTTTTTTTGTGAGCTAGGGTAAGTCAGCTCAAGACAGGATGGTAGAGCTGGGTCTAGGAAGGGAAAATGACATGCTAAGGCCAATTTTTGTTTCTTTTTTCTCCCTCTCCTACCAATCTAATAGCCTCTCTTTTCTCCACTTGTCTCTGTTACATATACATTTTCTTCCTTTCAGTCCTCTTCTTCCATCTTTTGGCCTCTTGCTTTCAGTTTCTTTTCACATTTCTTTTTCTTATGTGTTACCTTACTCTTGAACTACTCTTTTTACCTTACTAGCACCCTTAATGCAAGGTATGCTAAAGCACTTCTTTGAGGGTGCATGAGTGTTTGGGGTGTTTTACACCTATTCTGTGAAAGACTTCTCTATTGCAAGTAAACTTTTTTATTTTTGCAGCTGTAGGCTAACTTTGCTAACAGGGCTTGACAGATGGCCATCGCCATCATTACACCATACATAAAGCTGGAACAATCAATTAGCAGTTAAGAACAAGGACTGTTTCTCTCTATCTTATCCTATCCTATCCTATCCTATCCTATCCTATCCTATCCTATCCTATCCTGTCCTGTCCTGTCCTGTCCTGTCCTGTCCTGTCCTGTCCTATCCTATCCTATCCTATCCTATCCTGTCCTGTCCTGTCCTGTCCTGTCCTGTCCTGTCCTGTCCTGTCCTATCCTATCCTATCCTATCCTATCCTGTCCTGTCCTGTCCTGTCCTGTCCTGTCCTGTCCTATCCTATCCTATCCTATCCTATCCTATCCTGTCCTGTCCTGTCCTGTCCTGTCCTGTCCTATCCTATCCTATCCTATCCTATCCTATCCTATCCCAATCTTGTAGTATCATTCTTCGTACTGATGTTTCATCTTCATCCTTGATGCAAGCTGAGGAAGTCAATGAATTGAATTTTCTATGTGTGCCAGAGACCAGATGAGTCTCTGTGTTTGCTCTGGCACAAAAGCCTCTTTCTGCTAAACTATGCACTTTGTAAGGTATGTGATTACGTTTGGAATGAAGGTGTGGCTGTCACCCAGTTGGCTATCGTTTTGCTGCGATACATGTCCTCTGAAGGCGTCATTCACTGTACTTGCTGAATTTTGAGGAAAATGCTGCATTTTTAGGTCACTTGCAGAGAAACTGTGGGATAAAGGGAATTTGACTATCATGAATGGCATGTAGTGATGTGAGACAGAGGCATTTCTTGCAACTTAACTGATATGTAGTTGTACCACTGTTTTCTTCAGCATATCCAGTACTCTAAAATATAACATTTTGGGACTGTATTAGCATCTGGTGTACTGAACAAATCCAATAGCACTGTCAGAACTAAGCAGCAGAATAAATAACACAACATAATGAGAACAAGATCTGATTCTTCATTAGTAGAATATCCTTCATCTGCACTGCTTTCCTTTTGTGCTTCTTGTGCTTTCGGTTGCAATTGCTGTAAAAATCTGTCCACAAAGGAGAATGCTGATAACTTGCTAAATGTACAAATCCAGCATGATAGAAGAATTTAATGCAATAGTATATGACTCAAATATAATGTCGTTTGGAAATGTCATATGATAATCCTACATAAAACCCTATTCATCAAAAGGCTTCTGCTGTCAGGTCATGATGATGCTTTGATTATTTTACACATTATTTACACTAGATAGAGTTAGAAGGCATATTCTATGCATGATTCGAGTGTATTCTTTGTACAGATGTTAATTTTGATCATAGGAAAGGGGGGAGAAGTACTAATAAAATTGGTCAAGACATAACAGTATTTTGAAATTACTCTTAAAAAGCGAATGGATGTATAACGTGAAAGTATTTTTAAAAATTTAACATTACATTAAAGTAGCTGCCTGAGTTCTGTGACTGGGAAATTGTAAGCTAAAGGAGATATGACATTTGCTGTAATGAAATCAGGATGGCTAGAAAAAATGTCTGAAAAGGCCCTAGACTGAAGAAAAGAAGAACAATTCAGCAAGATTTGTGGCATCATATATCATGGGATGATACTGAGCTCATAGCAGCTTTTTAACACTGGAAATGTGAGTTTATCAGTACAACTGAATAAACAAAACCAAGACACAGAAATGACCCCGGGTCCTGATGCTGTATGTGCTAACCATTGCTGAAAGGGACAGGTTGTCTGGCAACAGGCAAGCAATGTAGGGAGAGATGTCAGGTATTCATTAAGTGATCAAAGAATGGACCTGGAGGTCTGAGAATTACAGGCAAAACCTATGAATATGATAGACATAATAACATCCCTTCCCTTCCCTTCCAATAACATCCCTTCCCTTCCCTTCCCTTCCCTTCCCTTCCCTTCCCTTCCCTTCCCTTCCCTTCCCTTCCCTTCCCTTCCCTTCCCTTCCCTTCCCTTCCCTTCCCTTCCCTTCCCTTCCCTTCCCTTCCCTTCCCTTCCCTTCCCTTCCCTTCCCTTCCCTTCCCTTCCCTTCCCTTCCCTTCCCTTCCCTTCCCTTCCCTTCCCTTCCCTTCCCTTCCCTTCCCTTCCCTTCCCTTCCCTTCCCTTCCCTTCCCTTCCCTTCCCTTCCCTCCTTGCATTTTGAGAGCAGTTTTTCTTCCAACAGCTCCCTATAAGGGACAGATGATATGTGTTGTGCTGTAGATTCACTACTCATTTGTTTGGATTCACCCAGGCTCTGTGGATTGTTGGTTTCCACAGGAAAACTAAAAGAGCTGATGCAATTTCCCCTTACTTTTAAAGGATCTCTTGAGATTTAGTGTTTCCCTCTACCCCTGACTTAACAAGCAGAATTCTACCTACCTAGCCTGATAAATATTGATGTTGTATTGATGATGCTGAAATTGTATTTTGCCATGAGGATTTTAAGTAAATATTCTTTATGTAAAACTTCAATTTATAATCTATATATCAGGAGAAAGTGATTAATTAAAGTCATAAGCTTTTCCTTAATTATGTATAGGCGTTCCAATGGTCTATTGCCATATTTTACTGAAGTAAAACACTAAAAAGTGTTTTCCACTTAATATTGATGTATTTTTATTATCATGTTTGCTGAATTCCCTCCACACATCAAATAGCAGAGAAAATAAAATGGGGCATAAACAGTTTTAGAAAATTAATGCTATAGGGAATTTGCTGAAGGAGCTGGAAGGCCAGATTAAAACATTTTCCAGACCTGCTGAGAGCTTATCTTAAAACATGACCAAGATAATTGTTTTATTTTCCTCTCCTGAAACATCTGGAATAAGTTCCTAAAGAGATAAGAAGTGTATGCACAAAGTGCAACTGCAGCATAGTGTTACACTCCCACATAGCTTTTCATTTAATGTGTTTCAACTACCACCTGGCCAAACAGAGATGAAAATATAGTGAAACATGTTCAAGCTCGAAGAATTGTTCAATCTTTCGCTATTCCCTACCACTCCTCACATGATTTGTCTCCTACTTCTTTTTCTCAAGGGCTAAATGTTGCAGGGAATCACAGTTCTAGTCAGCAAAGTAACCACAACAAAGCTCTTCTGGAAATGAAAGCTACATCCAGCCTCTTCTGCTTTTATCTGTAAATGAAACACACTCTAAGCCTGTATCTGTTGTTGTAGGCTGTAATGTCTAGGGGAGTTAGGCACCCTTTTATAAATCTCATCTTGGAAATCCCATCTGAGGAGAATTATTTCCTTATTCTTTATGATTATAAGGCATTAGCAGATAAAAGTATTTTCACTGGGATAACTTATTTGTAGCTGAGCTTTTCCTTAATGAGAATATGCTCAGTTTGCTACACCGCCTGTGACTTACACACTGAAGATGTAAGCGCATACAGCTTGAATATATAGATATACTTGTATTCAAAATAAATTATATTTTAGATTAGAAAATGGTAAACTGTGACATGCTAAGGAAGTGCTTTTCAAGGGAAAGCTGTATCGGCCGTTTTGCAACAGCACAATGGTACAGTGCTGTCCAAACTGGATACATCTGGAAGCAGCAGTGGGATACTGTGCTGGGTAGTTCATGAACAGCTCCAGGCATAACTTCCTGGAAAATTACGTGAGAATGATACAAGACTTGTAAAACCACATTTGTTAATTTTTAACAAAAGGAAGAAGGGAATAATTATCCAGTTGTAGTGAACATATGTGTGACACAGAGAGATAACTCCCAGCTTCTTGATGCTGCAAACCTACCTGCACAAATTCTGGTAGCAGTGAATGTAAAAGGGTTGTGGAAACCAATGCCACTTTCTGAGCACTTCTGTTAGAATTGCCCTTCGTCTGCTACAATTTAAAATTAGAGCTGAACTATTCCTGATTGGGCGGTCTAATTGCTTTGTGCATCAGGAGTCTGACTTCTGCCTCTTTGAAGAGAAAGACGCTCCAGCAGCAGTAAAATGTCTTGTGTCCAACTGGAAATTTCCACCAGAATTGTTGTTTCAGAGATTTTTCTTGGAATAAATTCAGGTTCTGTGACTGCCTCCTCAGCTTCTAAAACACTGTGAAGAATTGAATGAATGAGCCCAGAAGGTATGCTTCAGCATCTTCTCCTTTAACCTTTTTATTCACAATTGAAAATTTAATGATAACAACAAATTCGGCTTACTTTTTCTTTTTTAAGAGTAGTTTGTCAAGAAATGCAGTATTTTTTGAGTTAGATGTCACTGCTATTTGGAATAAGTTTATATTTTAGGAAAATCAGTTGCCTGCAACAAGACAAAGTATGCCTACAGTGCTGAAATACTATCTAAAATTTGCACATGGTCTAAACCAGACATTTGATTTTTTGCTTTGCTGAGCTTTTTTGCTTTTTGTTTTCAAGTAATTCCAAAATGAATCCCCTCTCATCTCTCCTTTCCCAAGAATTGCAAGTGAGTAAAAAACCTATCATATTTTAAACTATTAGTAAATAGTTCCATTCAATCTAATAGTTAAACTATTAAATGAACCTATTCCTTTTAGGTAACCATCTTGTCTATTAGAAAGAAACAAAGAGAAGGAAAATACAGAGATAAAGCACACAAGAGTTACCAAGAGTAACAAATGTTCATAGTAATGTGTTTCAGAGAGCCAAAGACAGATATTTAAATCCTATTTCAGATCATGTGTTCTACAGATCACAAAGGAAGGAAAGCTCTACCTTGACTCAGGGTTTTCCTGAAAGCTAATTCCTGGATCCAAGTAGAGTTTTGACATGATTATAATTCAATCATATGATAATGGTCCCATCTGGCAATAGAATAGCAAGTCAGCCGAGACTGATGATGACATTTTACCTTCTCCAAATTCCTCATTCAAGAGCTCAAAGGACCTATAAATTTGATATCTAGTTCTTCCTCCTCACTTCCTTTCAGCACAGCAAATTTTCAGCCCTTTCCCCTATTTTTGCTGAGACTATTCCTACATTTCATCTCCCAATGTATGTTGTGAAATCTTACAAATTTCCTCACTCTTCATAACCCAGTAACTTTTCGCACCTTATTTTGGCAACATGACAGCTTCTGATATGTGTTTTGACTTTTAAAGTGTTGTCTGTACTTAATTTGTAGTAACCTTAAGTAGAGAAGGAGTTAAGTATGAGCTTGGCTCTGTCTATACCATTTCTGCAGCCCTTTCCACAGGATTGAGGAAAGCAAGACAGAAGTACCTATGCTTTTTAGATACCAATGCAGGCTTTCCCAGAGGTAGCCTGAATGCCATTACTTGTGTTGTTTAGACTGGCATTTACTATCTGAATACATTAGTACCATGTGCTTAATTAAAGTAAACAGTGATTAAAAGTCTGATGATGGTTCCTAATTCAATACTGAGGCCTGTACTCACAAGAGGAGACTGAGACTGCAGATTGTTTTCTGAGGAGTGAGGTTTGGATGCAAAACTCCTTGTCTGTGCCCTTAGCTTCTTTTTGCACTTTTGATTATTCCCATACCTTTGTAAGGGAGCTGTGAGCCTTGGGAAGAGAAGATAGTGAAGGAGAGAGTGGTTTAATCCAGGCCATTTTGCTGTATCCTTCGATCATTCCCTTCCCTTCTAAGCAACTACCAGTCTAAACATGAGGGTGTGTGCCTACAGAAATGGGGGAAGGCAGAAGGAACATGTTAGGGAAGGGCCAGAAACCTCCTAAACTGACTTCATCCCTTCCAAAACTGATACCATGAAAAGATAACGTGGTAGAGAAGGATGCACTATTTGTGATCTTGCATTGCTGGAGATACAAGCAGCTTATCTTGCTATAGGAATGTTCAGTGTAGGATTCTTGTGTTGTTGCTTGTTGTCCACCCAAATGATACAGCTCTGAAGATAAAATCCTTATCAATCTGTAGTGCTCTGCAAATTTCCCTAACAATTTTTCAACAAGCTCTCCTAGGCTTTATTTTTGGTGCGCTGGCAGCAACAAACATTGCAGCAGGTTTTTCTGTCTGACACCTCTCGTTCATCCTGATCACTATATTTATCGACACACAGATTTGTTTTTTCAAATCTCTACTTCAATCATACTCATTCTCTCATCCCTGAAGATTCCTTGGCACTAATCTGCATTTGGTTTGGTTTGGGTTTTTGTTTTAATGACGCTTCAACAGAGATCATTGAGTTTTGAAAACATAAACATCCCTTCCAGCCTATCCAGAAAAGCACATTGGAACCTAACGGAATAATCCTCCATCTTGTAGGGTCATTTGATGGATAAACAAAACATGTACTCAGTCGATACTTTGCTGGAACTTATCTTTACTTCTAACACCCATCCTTTGCCAGATTTTATCATCCTCACTTTACTGAATGATATTTTAGTCCTCCAGTCATTCTATACATTGTAACAGAACTATGAGAGCAGTGCTGTGCATATGTATAAAAGAATTTGATCCGCAGTGCTGTTGATTTGTTGCTGCCAATACTGTTGGACTTTTTCCCCTCTTTTTATTGACTATTTAGTCAATATAAACTCATAGACTTTTAAGATTTTTGAGATGTGATATTCCTCTAATCCTACTTAGTTTATATGAACATTGTATAATGAAACTTGATTTTTCCTAAGCAAAATATTATAAAGATATTTTTCATGTTGAGTCAGCAGCTCTGAATTACTGAAAAAAAGAAATTAGCAACATTTCTTCATTCAGTCTGTAGTCCTATATCACTGTATCTGAAAGTCTAGATAGGGAGGGAGGCATTTGAAATTGATTGGGAGATTCTCTTTCTTCTGTCCTTTCTAAAGAGAGTTTTAGGGAAGGGGAGGAGGAGTGCTTGGGTTATGGAGTTGCAAGTTCCACATTCTTACTCCTTCAGCATTAGGAGATTGCTATAAAGATTGCTTTCCCTGTGCTTGGTCTTGTTCCCACACTCCTGCTGTTGACACCATCACCTGCCTACTCCCAGACTCCCCTTATCTGCAGCAAAATGCAAATCTTGTTCAAATTATGATAGCGATCTTACACCAAGTAATAGCTATTTTCTTGCAAACCATCAGTCATGTATCCCTTGTGCCCAGTGTTGTCACCAGATACAAAGAATAGGCAGGTCAAAGCAGCTTTCTTAAAACTAATCCATTGGGTCAAGCCTAACACTGAAAGCCTGGGTTCAGTAATTGTTGAAGCTATGTTGAAGTTTTCCTACTTGGAAACCCTCATTCTGTGTGTGTAACAGAGAAAATTTGAGGGAGAATAGAGAATTGTACAAATGCCTCAGTGTACGCTAGGTCCATCCATAGAATCTTCTCAATAGTATAAAGAGGCTCACTGGAGAGGACAGGTTTTATGTTCATGCAAGTTGTAGCTGCCAAAGTCTAGTTCCAGCCTTTTTTTTTATCCCCTTCTCCCTCTCCTCACAATTTGTTTCCCTGTGCAGCCAGTTCTGAGTCTGTGCAATTTAATATCTGTTCTCAGCATTGCAGACAGAGAGGTGGACAGAAAGGGTGTGCTAAGGAAGGTCTTCCTATAGCATCCTCCCAAACAGAACTTCTGCCATTCTGGGAAAATACTTTGTGCAAACAAGGAATATCTGTGATTGCTTGACTGTTCAATATGGAGAGATGGAGGGCTGTAGAACTTGAAGCCATAAGGCCTGTACTTTCCATCAACTGATGGTTTTACTCTGCTTCTTTATGCTGAGTGTAGCCAGTGTGGCTGCATTTTAGTACTCTGTAATGCCAAAGCACCATCTAAAATATTATTTTAAAATAGTCAGATACAAATTTACACCCACGAATGTAAGAGAGAAAACCATTGCTTTCTGCAGATCAGAATCTATTTCTCATTTCTTAATGGCTCATTTAATGTCATTTGATCCATTTAGCTGCAATGTGCTGTTGTTTTAGTTTATAAGGTTTTGGAAAGAATGCTGTTATCATACACTGTTTTAAAATAATTCCAATAATAATATACCATTAGATAAAGAAGAATGCCATGACTAGCTCTATTCCTACCCAAAGCCAAGTATCCATATTGATAAATTGATGTGATCTCCTTGCTAAGTAGCTGTTCAGATTTGCCTTAACTCAGTAGTCTCAGTAGTAAGTGGACTGGTAATTTAGGTTCTCTCCATTTTCTGACTGTCTTGACCTCCACACCTTTTTTCACATTATTGAGTGAGCATGGTATTTTCTACACACTAATACAGACCATAATTGTATGTGTCTGTGTTAAAACAGGGAGATGTTAAGGGTTTTTAATATATATAATTTTATTACTTTCTTCCACTGTGCGTCAAAGTTCCATGCAGAGTGCCTGTTTTTACTTAGCTTTTTTTTCTTTTTATTACCCAGAACTTTTCAACCTTGTGTGATCTCTTTACAATTCCCTTTAGAATACATAATTGTGCTCGATCAATTTGTTAAAGGCTTTTGAAGTGTTAAAAAAGCTACATTAAAATTATTTTCTTTCAGGTTTTATGTTAATGAACATAGGTGCTATTCAAAGCAAAGTCAGTGTGTCAAGGGAACTTTAACTAAAGTTATTCATACATAAACTAAAAAAGGAAACATCTTTAGTGGAGGAAAATACATTTAATGAGTAAGTGCAGCACACAATTCCTCCTTTCAAAACTGTCAGTTCATATTGAACCTCCATTCTAGATATCTTACAATTACTTTGTCAACAGAAGGTAGAGTAGTGATGGATGATACATTGGTTCTTGAAACCAAACTTTCTGTGAGTTACTTAGGCTGAAACTAAGTGCTTTTACATTCCAGTCTTATTGATGATAGTGGTTTTATATTTATCACCCTGTCATTTCAGTTGACTGTATCAGCCTCTTCAGTGCAGGAATATGGACACTAATGGAGGTGTGTCCTTAGTGCTCTAAAGGGTCACAGACTCATTCCACTAACACGTTCACAGCCCTGTTATAAGCTCAGAAATCATTTTGCCATTTTAAACAGTAATCTGCAGCTGTAGGTGTATGAGGCCTGTGAAAAACATTTTCCTACTGGTCTTTTTAGACCATGCTACCTGTTTGACACTGAATATACTTCTTCCAACTTTCACTAATAATAATGTTACTGTTTTGCAACCTGCCCTATAATAGTCAGAATTCTACCAGGGCCTTGGGAGTCCAGGATCAGATTGCAACATTTATTTATAAGAAATTCTGTCAAGAATCAATAATAGTCTTGGGTCTCAAGTTCCTTCTTTAATAATACTTTGATATGATTTGTCACAAGCTAGCCCACAGTATCCACCAGATTTTATTACTTAGCTTGCAGCACAGTCTCTCATCTTTGAGTCATGAGATCAGCCATGGGGAGACCTTTAAAAAGCTATATTCTTTACTGTTTGGTTATTACAGAAAGTCTATATTACTCAATAATATCTTTTATAAGGTGTGCTGTCACATCTTCACATAGATGTTTAACCTCGATGTAGATATACTGAATGCCTGGAGGCCATTTTAGTGACATGGACATTGTTTTTCATGATTGGATGCCAAATGTATCAACAAAAACAACAGAAGTTGGGCCTTATTTTCACAGCTTGATAGTTCTGACTGAACCTCATACAAACTGTCGATAGCAACTAAGATTTTATTTAGAGTGTAGAGTGTAACATTTTTATTACTTGAAAGTAGCAGAAATTCTGTGAAAGCAATTTAGATTACTTTCCACTGTAATATCAGTTCCTTAGGTTCTACTGTGTAGCTCAATAAACAAGATCCTACTGTGTTACTCGCATATTGTGGTTCTAAACATATAAGATTTAACTCAGACCTGAAATTCAGATAGTTTCACTTGGCATTTATTTATACAGATGGTTTACAAAATGAATTATATGTATTCTTGACTTAAGGCACAATATGCTCGATTCAATGAAATTTTCAGTAAAGTTTGTTAAAAAGTGCTTTGAGTCAATACTGTCTAATGAACCTGTGAAATTCAGATGCTCATCTTCCATTTTTTGGGAAATTCAGAACTGAGAAATCCAGGGGAAGATGGAAGTTTGTTCCATGTTATCTTGGCTGTCATCAGAATCATGCACATGATGAGGATCAGTAAAACAAATTATGGATAAACATGTTTCCATAAATCATGGGGTTTTTTTCCAAACAGGTATTTAGGGGGAAAAAAAAAAGCTTATAATTTTAAATGCTTTTCTTATTAAAGTATTCTGCTAATAATGGGAATGAGTTATTGTGTATGTTTCTGAATGTCAAGGCTCTTTCAATTTGCTATGTAACCATGTTGCTTAGAAGAGAAGGAAGACTTTAAATTAGGGCATGGGCGAAAATTGAGTTATGTTTTTTTGGGCCATGCAAAGGATAGAAGAAGGATAGAAGCATGCACGTTTTTCAATTCTGCTCATATTGAGGATCTTAGAAATAAGTAGGTCTGATCATTTAATTATAAAATATTATATCTCCCTGGTTTATAATTTTTTAAGCCTGTCCCAGTAAAACTTGTAAAGCAGGTAGGTCTTTGGGAAAGTCAGTCCTCATGTATAATAAAGTTACATGGCCTGTTTTAGCTCAGAACTAAGAATAAAGAGCTAATAGATCCACAGAGGGTTGTAATACACATATTAAAACCAAAAATAATTCTAAATTATTTATTAAGAGAGCATAGTAAATGTTGATTTACAGAAACGCACTCTTGAATTGATTCTAGAAATTTCCAATGCTTTGTTTTGGAAATGTAACATTTTCATGGACTGAAGTAACTCCAAGACTGAAAATGCACATTGGTTAGATAAAGACTTTTACCCATGAAAAGCTACTAAGATTCTTTTCTTAATAAGAATTAATTGATAAGTGGAGATATTTCCTTCAAAAGATTTTGCAAGTTAACCTAAAACAAAGAGTTAATTACAGATGCAATGTAAAATGTAGTAGTTCCATAATATCTGAAACACAGTATTAATTTTGCAAATCGTTCAAATTTCTGTCAGGATCCTTGAAAAGCAAATCATCAGGAAATATAGCAATGTGTAGTATTCATTCGTAATGTTAATTTTTAGGCACTCTAGTCAATTAATTTTGAAGCATTTAAAAGATTGTTGTCTAATTATGTCTGTGATGTTTGATTTGTATTGAATGGGTGAACTAGAAATAAGAAAAAATAAATTTTCCAATGGATATTTTTAAAAAGTTAATGTGTCTGGTACCACCAGGGAGTTCATATATTTATATGCACACACACACATGCACCTGTACTCACACACACATAAGCACATGAATATACACAAATAATAAACAACTAGTGAAGCAATCGTATTTACCTCTCATGGTTTTAGAGCCATACGTACCATAGTCTAACTTTCAAGTATCTGAATAATCTACCTGCAGGAAGCATCAAGTTAGAAAAGATATATGAAAAAAGACATCAAAAAAGAAGCCTGGAGTAGCCTATGGGGTAAAATAAAAAGGTATAAATTCGATCTGGACTTGAATGCTTCCTATGTAAAATAAAGGAGAAAAAGCATTGGGAAAGCTGGGGAGCTTATAAAAGAAAAAAAGACTTAGAGATGGGCATTTCGACATTAAAATTAGAAACAGAGAGGTAGTGGAAACATGGTTTGCTGCCTACATTTCATAAACTAACCTGTGCTCTAAATTTATGAGAAAAAGAGAACGTTAGCCCTAGACCTGCCTATTCTAGCTTGACCTTAAGCCTACAGGTTGAATCTGTCTCATCAGAACATCAGAACAATTCATTCAGCCTGCTCGTTTCCTTAGAGCTGTTATCACCCTCCCTGAGGAATGTAAGGAAACATGCCCATCGCATGACCAAAATGCAGATGTGGCCTGTCACACAACCTGATTTATACCTGCCATATCCCTGCCTAGCAGGTTTTGGTTTTTTTCAATAGCCTCCTCTGAACATGTGTCGAGAGAAAGGCCATTCAGCTGGCCTTTGGTGCCTGCAGAAAAGGGTGTGCTCTTGGATGCATCTACAAAGCTTCCTCTTCCCGACAGGAAAAGACTGTTCTTCTCTAACATGCTCTGCCAAACTCGTGGTTTTCATTTGTCATGTTTCCAGCAGCGTACTGACTATCCCTCTAACAAGAGCATGACACATGCTTACTTTTTGCATCATTAGTAAGCAGGAAGGAAAAGAATAAAGACTGCACCAGTTACAGCATTTTAATTTTATAAATGTATAGTGGACACAGACATACTTTTCACAAGTAGTAGCAGAGTCAGTCTCTTCAAGATGCTTCATTGTTACTGGTTCTGGAGACCCTTACCAAGATACAAAACTAATCAGACGATCTCAGACCCTGTCTGAGTCTTTTTTCCTTGATTTCCTTGACATTTTTCTTTTTTCCTTGTGATTTAGCAGTCAATCCTGAGAAGCCATTGACTATTTTCATAGTCAGTTAGCTGTAACATAATAACAGGTTCTGTAAAATCCCTCAAAATTCAAAGCAAAACAACATGCATGGATACTAATTGTATGAGCTTGATGATTCTGTGAAATTTATTGTTTACGGGCATCATTAGTTTTATTGGTAGCAGGCCAACTGTGGCAGAGATCTATTTAGCGTATGATAGGAAAGCAAAGGAAAGTGTTAACTTGGGTTTTGATCTTATCAGCTTCAATCACTTCCATAAATCTGTGTTCTAGAAATGCATCTAAGTTTGTCCTAACTTTCCTGGGAAGCCCATATTTCCCTCTAGTCCCATCAAAGTTCACTTTATTAACCCAGGAGTTATAGGTTTCAGCAGAAATAAATTCTTTTAGCAGCAACAAAATGTACTTGTCAGGCTTTCCACCAGATTCTCTGAAAATCTCATTCTTTTGTGTAGGAGCCACATTTTGTATGCTTACCTCTGGCAGCTGCTCTTCTGCAGTACATTTGCCATCTCCTGCACCTACATCCACACCAGTAATACTCAAGTGTACATCAACTTGTGTTTGTATTCCTATCACCTCACTTGAGCATATGATTCACAGGAGCCAAAGGAAATGGTTGCCATTTTTATTTTGAACAGAATTAGGACAAAATAAAAACAAGCAGAGAAAAAGACAAGTTTTGTATTCCTGAACATTTGCAAGAGTACTGAATGCTGAAGGAGAAAACAAAATTTGATTTACTATAGAGGAAAAATACTAAATCCTGCATACTCATCCTTGGCTTTCAATAAACAGTCTTGGTTTAGATAATAGCTTGTTTGCAGTTCTATTCTGGTTACGCCTTACGGAAGTATTCAAATTCTCTTGCTTAGAAGTATAAAAACGCCTTTGAAAGGGAGATCTTCCTGAACAATCTTCTGCTTTGCTTCTTAAGCAAATTTACCTGATATTGCCAGATCTGTTGACTGATCTTTTTGATGTTTTCTTAGGAATCTGGAGGTTGTCTATGTTCTGTTTATAAATGTTGCATGTATATCTCTGTAATTCTTGTATGGCTTCTAAAAGGCTATTTCAGAGTTAAGTCAGCTGTTCTGGCCTTAGATCTGAGGAACAGCATCAGTTCACAGGTTTTGACAGTCTTGGTAACAGACAATGGCTCCTAGCTTTTGAATATTTACTTTGTCTAATCTGAACCAGGGAGCTACCTGATGAGAAGATGAGACTTTGGCCAGGATTACAAAGAGACACTTTGAAATTAAGAAGTTGAAAGGAATTAGAAGATAATCCTCTGCTGAGCATCTGATCCCCAATAGAACAAAGTGGGGGAGTGAAAAAAACACCAAAACAAGGAAACCTAATTTGAGCTGTTCAGTCTCCTGAAACTAAGTGTAGCTGTGTCTTGAGTATTCTTATATTTCTAGAACCCCTTTTTTTCCTGCTATGATATTCTTATAGCTAATTCTGTTTCTTCCACCGAACATCATGATATCATGATGGTCACAGAGGGAAAGGATGGGCACATCTACACTGCACTGTGCTGTAGAAAGCAATATAGCTACAGCAGCATGGGGCTGTATACTTACAGGGCTGGATTCCCTCCAGAATGGAAGAGAACTCATTTAAATTTAGCTCCAGGATCTATATATTGCTTTACACCGTTCTATGACAGAAGATAAACCTGGTACACCCTGCTGGGATTAACATGATTGATAATCAGGCATTTTGGTAACATTACCAGCTCAACCTAAAAGTTTCATTGTAGGAGCTAGAAGATTTGTGAGTTCGAGTTGGAAAGAAATGAGACTGGAAAGAAGTGAAAAGGAGAGCTTCCTCTCTGAGCTGCAATTGTGAGTTCTTGGGAAGTAAATGCAGTGCACTGACTTTGACCCAAAATGAAGATTATTCTTCTGCTTACTATGATTCTGCTATGTCATGATCTTGTATTTGTTTGCCATACAGAGAAACATGGCAATTCTTAATTCCTCCTGAAAGGAAATCTCTGTATTAGAATGCTAGGAGTGCAGCACTGGAATGTGCATTTCCAGTAACTCATTCATTAGCACAGAACATCCAGAGAAGGAACATGCTCACTGCACACTGACAAACTCAGACCATTTGGCAGGTTCTGAGGTTTTTCAGAGGTTGGCATTGTGACATGGGCTGAGCTTTTAACCTTGCCCACAACATTAATAAAATTTAAACTGAAAGAATACATACTCTAAGCAGGGTATGTTCCCAAGCTTGTGCCAAGGTCTAAGCCATGCTGTACCTCAGGACTCTGAGCCCTGAAGTGCTTATTAATTTTTCCCTGTAAGTCTTAATAAAATTGTATTGCAGCATGAAAGCAACAAGGGCCTCTCTGATAATTTACCCTCTGCAAGTTCAAATCCATGTTAGTGAAACGAGCTGTCTGCCTTATATTTCAAAAGTAATGAACTCAAATTCTGTTGGGATTGTAATTTTATTAGAAATTCTGCATATCTTCCTTTATTATTATTTATGGGTCAAATGGATCATTATATTGATTGATCAACGCTTAATTTGTTATTATCCATAAGTACTCAGAAAATAATGAAAATACCCTGTCACTTTGTTAAAGAATCACCAAAAGTGACAGTAATAAGATACTTTTCTAATTAATTTTTTGCATACATGTAGATGAACCTTGTATATCTCTGGAGCTTTGGCTGACCACTCAAACATCTGGTAGGAAAAGCTGAGTAGTAAAATAAGTCATATATATACACTAAAGCCTGCATTTTTAACAGTGTTCACTGTAAAAATAAACAACATACAGGGCAGTAGGGTTTATGATAATGCTCTAAGTTAATAATCTTGAACACAGCAACAAACTTTTGACGTTGCCATATTAATCAGGCATTTCTGTAGCATAATCAGCTCAATCTAAAAATCAAAAGTCACTCACCTCTGTTCTAGGAACTAGGTCTGTACTGTCTAGCTGGAAAGAGGAGAGACTGGGAATTTAGTTGTATTTATTTATATTTATTGATTTTTTTAAGTTGTAACTGATTCTCCTGGATTTGTTAGGCTCATTTTCTCATAACTTCCACTGACTGAGAACCCATAAAATGTAGGAGTGAAACATAGCATTCAGTCCAAGTAATGTATGTATACATATGTATTATACCATTAGTTATGAGTCCTGATGGAGAGACACTGGGCCTTATTTTCAAACATTCTTAGTGCATGAAATCAATTGAAGCTTACAAAAGCTGAAAAAAATCATGTTTCTGAAAACTGGGAGTATTTTTCTTAGTGTAACCAGCATCTACCATTAAGAAAACCTGTAAATTAATTGTTCTGTGTCTCCACTGGCCTAAATACTGCCTAAAGTAAGAATACTCTTGTCATGATGCAAAGCAAAACTAACAAGAAAAAGATATTTTTTTCTGTCACTGTCATCTTATATGGGCCAGAGTGAAAGGCATTATAGATTAAAATTATTGGTTTATATATTTCATCAATAATGCAGAAAATCAGGCATCTCAGTATATATTATGTATTTTTTTCCTACAGGTCTGCAGGTGTGCTCAAATTATACCACAATGGGCTGTTCATGAAGAGCAGCACCAATAAATGTGATGTTTTTTGCACATTGTATCCTAATTACCTTTACCTCTGCACAAAACCCACTCACTATTCCTCTCTGAGGGTATTCCATGATATGCCTGCACGTGAGACTTGTAATTACTTCATGTGTCTCATAAATCCCTCCACAGTAACCTTGACTAATTACAAGTGGGCAAGCTAACGTATTGTGGTTGGCACTGAGTTCCTCACAGACTGGCCACCTGAGAGGCCAATAGTACACAGAACTTTTAAATTCTCAGTTGAAACCTTTCTTCCATGGAAGCACCATTTTGTCTCTTTCTGTACTACCCATGTGCCAGTTTTCATGAAACTTATGGCAGACTATTTGTCCTTACAGTTTCTACCATTTTTCCACCTCCTTAAAGGAGGGGAACTGACAGATGGGCAAAAGAGCAAACAGTGCAATGTTGTGTGTTTTATCCTTTGAAAACCAGGCTATAATGATATAGAAAACTTCACTCACAAAGCTATGAAATATCAAACAACGCTCACAAAGTTATGTGACAAACACCACTCACAAAGTTATGAAATACCTTATAAATATGAAATATCTTATAAATATAAAAGGTGAAACTCTGATTTATGCCAATAATCTCTTCAAGCACTAATGTTTGTCTAATGGATTCAGCTACCAAAAATTATTGCATATGCTACAGAAAGCATTATAATTTGAGACTCACCTGTGCCATTATATCAAAGCTAAAATTATGCCATGAGACTTTGGAACATTCCATGTTGGTTGATACTACGTACTTTTAACTAAAAGCTTCTCCTTTCACTTTACATCAACAGAAGTGGAACAATTAATGCTTCAAAATACAAGAGAGGCTTTTGTTCTTGTTTAAATTTTTGTACCTTAGCTTGAAAGGTATCTTGAGCTCCTTTGAAGTTTTCCTTTAATATACTGCACCCAAACCACTTCTTTATAAGAGCCTCATTTAACTTTCACATTTTAAAGATCTTTCAATGCAAGCCCAAATGTAACAAAAGAAAGTGATAATTGTTGAAACAGACAGAGTTCTTGAATAGTGTAGATGTTGAATCTTATGGAAGCCACATCCTGGAAGTATCTTGTGCAGCTCTGGCTCTGGAGTTTAACTGGCAGGTTGGTCACATCGCATAGGATTTGCTTCATGCTCTAGACTAATGTTTTCTTGAATTATTAATCAAGTTTAATAATTCACAGAGACCCCAATTCCACAGAGCTTGTGTGGCCCCTTGCAGAGAGCCCCACTTGGTGCCAGTGGCATTCCCTCAGAGGTCTGTTTGTGCGATTCTCAGGCGCCAGTTAAATGCCAGTTCTCTAAGCCAGAGGCTTCCGTAGCTTTCACTGGGGGTTGGATCAGACTGTGTATTCTTTGGTAAAGGACTGGGTTTTTTCCTGCCTGTGTGTGTAAACAGCTACCACTCAGCTGATAGTAACAAGAACAACAACTGAAATGCTGATTTGAGATTTCACTGAAGCCACTTAGGACTGCAGGCAGAAGGTCAAGACAATCAACTCTGAGGAGTGCAGGACTGTTTGCGATTAATCCCGATTAACTGCCCTGGCACTCCCAGCGGCTGTATAGCAGTGGTATTCCTGCCCAACAGCAGAAGATGTAGCAGAGCATGCAGAAACTGTGATTGTTTTCATACCCCTATTCAATTCCCTGAACTCCTTGTGAGTCATTTGTGATAGTCAGTGTACAGTTTATTTAATTTACCCTACTAGAAATGGGCCATTTCAGATTTCTGATGTCTGCCTGTCTTTGAGGCTCTGATGCTGTCATCAGACTCCATCATGAGTGAGCAAATGTTGATGCCATACTGTGTTGTGTGAGCCATATATCATGTCTATATTTCATGCTGGTTTTGTACTGCTACACAAACCTAGTGTTGTGGAAACTCACTCATTTCAGAGCTCTCAAAGTCTAATTCTCATGCACTATAGTTATTTTCTTTCTTTCTGAACTGGGTCAGATGTCCCTTTCTGTAATAATTTAATTAACACTTTGGAATAATGATGCATTAATTAATGCCAGATTACAATGAAAATGCTACAGAATTACACTTTATATCAACATTAATGCAAAATGAGTTCCTCCTGGATAATATTTCTTACAGAGAATACAAAAAGAGATAATACTAATTAGGCCATCAATTTAAATTTACCATAATTTCAATCCATGTCACTTATCTGTTCTTTAGCACAAAACCTTCTGTTCTACCATACACTTTTTGCTGCATTGATATCGGTATGGCAGCCAGACTGGGAGTAGTTTCCTAATGTACATTTTTATATATTATAATACACTTCTATACTGTAGTCCTGGGTTTGGTATCTGCATTGTGGAGGACTGAACTTTAAACATCAGGTATAGGTTTAAGAATGTTCTGGCACAGATCTTCTTTGGGTAGAGAAATGTCACCGACAAAGTAACACTCTCACCACTGGCACAGGATTTTGTGTCGTGCATGGCACATTATTAGTCTGAAGCACACACTTTAGGTTATTCTAATTCTTCCTGGCATGGCCCAGATTTGATGCTGCAAATGCAACATCTGCAAAGTCATTCTTTCTGAGCATTATTATTTTAACTGCTTCATACCAGAATGTTAGGCAAATAAGAAATCAAACTTTCTGTTCCCAAGAAGCTTCAGTATTTCTACATCCGAGGAAAAAAAATGGTTTATTTAAAGCATATCTGGTCTCACTGCACTTTGGTACTTTTTTCTTTATATGACCATCACCTAGATGCTGCCTTTTGTGCAGGTAAGAAAAGAGGATAAAAAAGACAATTCTGAAATGGAAAGCATAAAAAAAATTAGCAGAGATGATTCAATTTCAATGACCAACCAAAATAACTTTGTTTTCCTCTCCCCTCCTGACTCTCTGGCAGTCTGGTGGAACCTGCTGGATGACCAGAATTTCCAGGTCCTTGCTCTTCCACAGCCTGTGTCCAGGACCAACAGAGAGTCACATATAGAGACCACTCAGGCTCTCTTGGAAGCACTGATGTTCATTCAGAATTCCCAAGGTGTGCAGGGACGTGGCTGCACTTCAGCCCAAACTATGTAATGAAAAGTAGTCAGGGACCTGAAGTCTTGTCAGTTCCAGCACATGAGGAGTTTGAGAGTTCTTCACATATTGTTAAGACATTTGGATATTATAAAAGGACATTTTTCGGTTTTCCAGATTGCAATTCTTTCAGAATTTGCTGCATGATGGATTTCAACATATTTGGGGATTTTTATTCCAAATACAAACACCAAATTCTGAAATTCCCTGTGAAACCAAGTCATTGGACAGCTCTAGTTGCTTGCTTCAAAAACTCAAATATCCCTCTTCATAGAAGTATTTTGTTCAGTAGATTTTAATGGGATGCTTTTATACTAGCCATTTGTACTAATTTTATTGCATAATGTTGAATGATTTAGTTCAAAACAGAAAATGCTAGTGCCTTGTTAGACTGTGTTCACCAACAAGGGGATTTAAGGAAGCATTTGCCACTCGGCAGGTCTGGTCAGGAGAGTAGCTGTGAGGAACTACAAAGTAGCGGCAGAGTTCAAAGAAAACAAAACCCAACATAAATGGTTCTGCTTTATGGAAAAGCATTCCAGACTGCATAATAGCCCAGGAAATTATTTTGCTGTCATATTGTCTATCTTCAGAGGGGGCCGTTCTTTTTTTACAGACATTCTGAGTGAAATGTATGTCATGTAAAGAACAAGCCAGTATCCAGTAAAATGACATTAGCCCTAAACCAGGAGTTGTGTGGGATTTGACCATCACAAAACTACATGGCATTCTGCACCAGAATGAATTTCACTTACTGTATTTTCTCTTTAGCGTACTGCTTTCTCTGGAGAACACCATTCTGGTCTCTCTACCACATGGGCAAATTAAGTTTATGCGCTAGCTCCTCTCCTTTGCAGAATTTATTTGGAATTTAGAAAAGGTCAGACATGTAAATCTGTGTGATTTGTTTTATGAAACTACCTTTTCGTTTGGGACAGTTCACTATAACTGTCCATCAGTGCCCAGGACTGTTAAAAGAATATGTATTTAGGAGCAATGATATGAGAAGACTTTTGAAAACATGAAGAAAAGTTATTTTTCTAGGACCAATCTATTAGGTAGAGGAACAGACATTTTTAAGAACTGCAGTAAGCTCTCATCATTAGATGGGCTTATATCTCAGTGCAGAGTAGACAGTGTACTGGAAAAACTATGATAACTACTACATGGACTGAATTGATGTTGATCCCAGTGTTCTGGAATTAAGAAATCTCACAAATCTTTTCTATCCTTGACTTCTGAGAACTGGCAAAGAAGGGTTTTTGTCAGGACTTAAGAGAGTATAATAAAACAGCCCTGTATAGTAAACCAGCTTTGCACTGAGGGAAAATTTACTCTGTGCCAACCTACACTGCTTTCCCATCCCAAGTGTTATTAATCCTTTACTTTCAAAAGGAATGAAGTATATCCAGAAAAACATAAAGAGAAAGTAAAGATTATTTTTAGATTTCATATCACATCAACTAGAAGGCAATTGGATTAAGTATTTTAGTGAAAAATAGCACACTGTTTCAGACTTTTTGTTTAGGTTGCCAATTGTCTATATGTTTTTTTTCCTGTTTAAGTATTCACATGGTATTTTTTTCTCTTTAAGGTATATGGTCCTGAAATGCCGAACTTTTAATCCTAGTCTTTTAGATTATCTTAAATCTTCATTGCTAAGAATTGTATCATGAAGATCCAAATAAAATAGTTTAGCTGGACAGCTATCTGATGGTGCTGTGTTTAGTCGAAACTACAAATGAGTATCTACAGGGGACGGAAATAAGGGTTGATGCCTCCCTTGAAGATGACATCTTTATGGAACATAAAAACCTAAATGTGCAGATGTCAGAGTTAAGTTCAAGTATTTTAGTACCCACATATTTAAGTGCTAGGCTTTTTTTCTGGCACATTTCCAGCCTTAAATCAGATGTGGAATACTTGTAAGGTGGTGGCTGATAGAGGATTTCAACAGCTTGTCAATTTTAACTTTACATTTAAGGCTTCTGCAGGACATCCTTCTTCTATGCCAGCACCAATAGATTGGTAACACCTGCCTCTTTCCAGCTGATCACACCTGTCGACACTTAAGTGCATTAACACATCAACTAACAAGCTTCTTCTGGTTATTTTTCACCTGTGTTAGTACTGGTACCTCTGTGCATAATAAATAAGGATATACAACATATTCCTTGTTTAAATTGATTTTATTGAGTACCAAACCTATTTCTGGTGATATTGCTTAATGATATCTCTAACTGAGGAAGGATAGTTCTAAGAAAAGAAAACTGTATCACAGATGCAGGTAACCTTTGTATAATACCATCCCCAGTCTTGTGAGTTACGTGTAGTTAAATTTTGTCCCAGAAGAGTGAGAAAGTTCATGTTCATCCTGACTTTCTTTATTTAAGTCTATGAAGGAGAAAAGCCCTAAAAGAGCTGACTTGGAAGGTTACACTGGTAGCCAGAAAACACAGGGCCCTTACCATAGTGCTGGATGTAAGAGCACAACACAAATAATATCAAGCTGATTCCAGAGGGGCTAATACATCTGCAGGAAGTGGAACTGATCATAAGAGGTTACTAGCATGGATTCTGAAAGAAGAGAGCCACATTGATGCTACACCTGAGTTTGTACATCCTCCATCTTGATGGTGGTAATAAATCAGGGACAGCAGTGCACTGGTGATGCCATGCTGCTTCCAGTTCTGCGGCATTGGTATGTCCAAGTGTGGTTGTAACTAGTTCAGAAGTCACTGAACAGATGTTTGTCAAAGACAAATACTAATATCACCAGAGTTACATGCTCAAATTTTGCTAGTGAAAATTTTAAAAATTGCCACTCACACACATTCATCAGAGCTATACAACATAGATTGGCTAATGACTATTGAACATTTGAAATATCTAAGTTGAAAAGTAGTGAATAAAAACTGTAAGAATTGGAGATTAAATTGAATAATTCAATAAATTGAATATTTCTTTGAATAAATTCAAATAAATCATCAAATCATTATAAGAGATCAGCTTATGGATATTTAGGAAACAATAGTTTTCTAAGTTATTTGCTATGCATTGTTCATTCATCTCTAATAAGTATCATACAGTATAAATGGTATTTTTATTTCAGCTCCTAGAACATAAAAAATCTGTAGAAGCTAGCTGAGAATTTTGCAAGCGTGTCTGAATGCCGAATCAACTGAGGTAAGTTGGAGTTTATGTCCCTGAACATATTGTACGATTGGTGGATAAGGCAGGGTTTAAATATAGATTGAAAACCACAGGCTATTAAGTATCTGGGAATATTTTACCTTATGGAGTTGAAGTCTACAACTAAACTTAACAAAGAAGTAATGTGAAATACGCTGAAAAAAATAATTGCTGGGTGGTCTCTGCCACATAGTGTATTGTGTGGTGGAAAAGGCTGAGAGCTGTAAGAAAGATATTGGGACCAAACATGACATACTGTATACATTAAGCATCTTGCTATTTACCGTCTGAGAAAAGTTCTTTAAGGAACTTGTGGGCTGGTTAACAAAAACTTTATGGCATTATAGGAAGCCCAAAATCTGGAATGAAAATGCTAGTGTTAGCCAAACTTTTAGGTGGAGCAAATTTTCCAGAGTTACAAAAATATTGGTTTTTTGTGAAGCCAAGGAAAGGATGCCATTTAAGTGGATCTCAGCCCATTTGGATAGCCTCTGAAAATGCACAAACATACTTTTTCATTTGTTCACATTAACAAGGGTGAACTGAAAAGAGCTGCATGCAATGCTGAAAGCTATGGCTAAGTAGATTTTAAATCATAAAGAAAATGCAGGGGAAAATACACAGCGGAAAGATGGGAAGCCTATGAAACCAAGTTAGTGTCAGATTTGTTTCAGTTATTTTAATGTTTGTATTATTTTAAGTGTCGGGGCCCTGAGGGCAGCACCAGGCCTCACTGGCCTTGGGGCTCCCTGGCCGTGCCCGAGCCTTGCCGCAGACACCCAGCAGGGCCTGGCCCCAGCCCCCCTGCCCTGCCCTGCCCTGCCCTGCCCTGCCCTGCCCTGCCCTGCCCCGCCTGCCCGGCCCCACACCTTGGCCCAGCCTCGGCCTGGCACTGCCTCAGCGTGGGGCTGGGGCTGCCTGGCACAGCTGGGACAGGCCCTGGTCGCCAGCCAGGCCCTGCCGTGCCCTGGGGCCTGCACGCTCCTGTCCCACTGAGGCCTTGGCAGGAGCGCTGTGTGTTGTGGTGTTAGTGCAGGTCGGATCCATGGAATGGCATCTGTTTCTTTCTTATCTCCTTGTGAAACCATGTTGCCTCAGACCAGGGCTCCAAACACTTGCAGTCACAGCCTTTCGCAGGCAGAGAGACTTACTGTGAAAACTGCTCTGCTTCTCCACTAGGACTGACACAGAGGCCTTGTAAGTAAAACACAGAGTTTGGCTAATTTCTAAGGGGTTTGAGTCAAGCCCCTCAACCCTTTCTGTTGTGTCTTCTCCTTCTCTCTGCTCACTTCAGTCTTCTCAGAATTACCACTCACAGCTTCATAAGCACCATAGCCTTAAATACTGAAGAGAGGCAATGGAGGAGGGTTACACAGTGAACACAAGGAAGGAATTGTAGTGTGCTGCCTCATTCCTGCTTCTTTGTTTTTGATTAATGGGACAATATGAGTACTACTAGGGAGACCTCAAAAGATGTGGACAGATGCTTGTCTTATGGCTCTTCAAAGGGCACTTACTACCTAAGTATTCTATGATTGTAGTTTTCATTGAGGTTTGGTGGCTCTATTCCATTTGTATGGATATCCAATTACAACTCAAATATTTGCACTTGACAGCAGTTTTAGACTACATAGTTAAATGAAAAATGAACCAAATGCAGTACATACTTTAATAACAATCAGTCTTAAGAGAATTTTTTGAAGAACAACTTCTGACCCACCAGGATTATTAAACATCCCGTAGCATTTTTTGTAAGATTAGTCACAGTGTCTTTCTGAAACTCAATTTATATTATTACATTCTGCCTCCATAAATCACCCTACGGTATCAACTGAATATAGTATTCTTCTGTCACATATTGTTGTAGAAAGTTAAAAAGCTGTCATGTTCCACCTCAGAAATGGATCCACTTTGCTAGAATGTAATGCAGTTCTATTACAGGATTTGGAACTTTTTGTTATTTTACAATCCAGTACATTTGCAAGAGAATCCATTATTTTTTTTCAGTGCTTCTTGGTGTCCTCATCTGTATCAATGAATATAGAAATGATAAGTATCAGTATTTTGCAAAGGCACTAATTTCCAGAGATTTTTCCCTAGGGCTGAACACAAAAGAAAGAAAACCATACATTTCCATTTGTGCCAGCAAAGAACCAAATTTTTAATTTTTCAAATGTGATTATTTACTTCATACATTTTGTTTCTTGGCAAGTCTTGCAGATGATTCAATAAGTGTCACTTCTTCCTTTTACTCAGTATCAAGCAAGCAGATCATTCTCCTTTATTCTTTTCTTTTGACTGAGAGGAAGGAACAGCAGCCTTGTTCCTCCTGATTATTATATATCTCATATGTTTGCCAGAATGGGAATACAAACCAAGTGCTCTATCCAGATTCAAGTGTGAATAATTACATTCTGCCTACCTAAATTCCCACAATGATTTCATTTGGGTACAGTATATTTCTTAATTTCCTGCTCTTGGGCCTGTTTTGGCATCTATTGAAGCTAATGGAAAGTTCTCATAGACTCTGTTGAAGGAAAATGTCCAGAAACTGTGGAGTTATTCTGTTGTGGTATTAAACAGCTTGAGTGGACATAAGCAGAGTTCTATCTTATTATAGATTGCTTGCACTGCCTGTCTTTACCAGTTTGGAAAACTCTTCACATTTCATCCATGTTACGTGCATATTCAAGATATAACAAATGGCAATTAACATATTTTTTAGGTATTCTGTTGCAGACATCTTATATATGTTAAATTTACAGATATATATGGTTGATCCTGGTGTCACAGACTTTTATGCAGGCCTTTCTTTGGATTTTAGTGAAGATTACCTTAAGAGTAATAGAGGATAGTAGCCTTCTGACACATAAAAATTCTTTTTTTTCAGACATCTGTGGATGTCTTAAAAAAACTCACAAAACAATAAAAGAGCTGTTCAAAAATTGAATTCAAGTCTTTTGACCCCCAGATTAAACTACAATACTCTCTGGTGCTTCACCAAGACATGCATGCAGTTGCAAGTAATTGATACTTTCTTAGCAAAATTTGGAATCTTTCCAAAATATATTTTTGCTTTTTCTAGAGCTAAAAAGTACAGCCTTTGAACCTTTTCCAGTTGTCTCTAGGAAGTTCCTCAGAGGAGAAAAAGAGAGCAACTCAAAGTAGAGGCACACCAAATTGTAAAATTAATTCAGACTCGAGCTTTCCTAATTCTTTACTGGGCCCATCTTTGACCAGAATTTATTTTATTTAGAATATTAATGAAGTGAGGGTCACATCTAATGAAACTAGATGACTCCAGGCTGGAATATATTTGACATGGTTGTTCCCACTTCTTTTCTTTTGATGATTATGTTTTATAAGTTATTCCATTCACTCTCATTCTTCGGACTTTTAGTCATATTCTCATGAGCCAGGCCCAGGCTGGGGCAGGACACAGGCCATCTCTTTATTCCTCCAAAGTCTGTGTCATGTACTTTAACCTTGGCCTGAGCTATTAGCATGAAAATTGCCTGTATTCTAAATATACAACATTCCTTTCCTTTGGCCTTAGACAAAACTGGGAGTAGGGCTGGTGTAATCTGTGGTGACAGCATCACACCATTTCTCAGAAACCAGCAGAGAAATTCTGCAATGAAGAGTAGTGGAGAGAATCTCAACAATTTAATGCTGTGATTCTCACTGGGGAGTGGGAGGTCATTTTAATTCAAGAGCAAAACCAACAGTCTTGCAGTATCACATACAGCATTTCTAATAATTCAAAAATCATCTAAGTCAGAAGTGTGATACAGCTAAGCAAAAACCCTTCAGACAAGAAAGATACACTTACTTTATTTAATTTTCAAATGTTTCTGCAGCTTGCTAGATTCATAACCTAGGGCAAGTTTAATTAAAGTCAATGAAGCAGTTTAAAGTGAAGAAGAAATCAGCATCAGAAAAAGTGTTGATTGTTTTCTAATTATGCCATGGACTTTCTCTGTAATGGATTCTTGCCTTTTTAACTCTAAAGACTGATACATGACGATGTGGACAGGAGACCTGGGAAACTCCTTACTAAAATTTCCTTACTAGTTGCTTCTCTAGGTATCTTAGCACCCTTGAGACTTGATACATTTCACTGCTTTTTGTCAACAGCTGGACTAGGTGGATACTATTTTCCGAAGATTATAACAACAGAATAATGTACCATGCAGGAAAGTTTTGCATGCACCGTTTGGAAATCTTTTGGTTTATTAATCCTTCCTTCAGAAAGCAAAACTTTACGATACTCTTTAAGTTCATGTTCAGCCTGAATTGAGAAATTCCAGTGAATATGCTGAATAATAGTAATTTTGAATGCTGCTCTGAGTGTACACATGGTCTCAGTAGGATTTGGTTTTGATGTGGCTGGCCAATTTGCCTGCAATACAAATGACACCCCTCTTACCCTCAGTGGTAAGGATCTGTCAGTTGCATGTTCCTTCCAGTTGCCCAGAGCAGGAATGGTTGGAATGAAGAAATTTTTCCTGATACCTTATCCTCCCTTCTGTTAGATGCAACATCTAATGCTTTGGCCTTTCTGACACATCTGAGTTCATCTCATCTAAACTACCAGAGGAAGTTTTAGCCATATCATCCAAAATTTTACCATGAGTTTTTGTATTTTCAAATCCATCTAGATATCCAGAAATATTCCCACTGAGTTGTTACAAAAAAGCATGTGCTGTGTTGTACCAGCTGTGCTCTAAAAGAAAAATCAGCTTTTATAGCCTGCTGTAAGTTCTCTTTGTTCAGGACTATACATTAAATAAAGTATGTATTATAACTTCTGATATATTTACCCCTTTGTTTTATTTTGAGGCAATTTATTCAGTGTGTGAAATGCTTCCATCAAGCATTTCGCCTCCTTAAATGGAGCCTCCTTAAATGGAACATTTAAGGTTCTGCACTTTGGAAGTTTTGAATTGTGCAATCATTCTTCATCACCATTTGGGTGGGTATATTTCTGGTATTGATGAAGAAAAAGTGTTCTTGGAAAGATGCAGAAATGTAAGCATGAGCTTTGAGCAGGCTTCTTGATAGAGTTCAATAGAAAAATGTAACATTTACAGAGGAATTGAAATGTTCCTTAGTAATGCAGTATTCCTATGAGAAACTCACTAAATGCTCACAGAATCAAAGGCTACAAATGAAATCTTTTGCATCTCTCTAGAGAAGCAATTAAAACATTTCATATTTGTTTTGCAAACAATCAACTTAATAATCTGGTTATTTTTGTAGAAATGATAACTTGTTTGTAACTTTGTGTTAAAAGACACAAGTCAATTAGATTGCAAGATCAAGCACTCCGAATATCAAGGATGGCCCTAGAATCCTAAGTCAGCTTCTCTCAGCTATGTGATACGATAGCATCCTTATTTACAAATCACTAATTAGTTTACCTCATTTTGCACACGAAGGCGATGATTTGCAGGGAACAAGGAAGGTGTTGAGTAGTTCTTTTTAACTTCCTTGCCTAGTCTGTAGTCTTAGGCCTTATTTATTGTCCACTGTGCCAGCTAATGCAATCCAAACCTGCACTGCACTTGAAATTACTAATTTCTTTTGAATGTTTTCAATGGCATTCTTCATTATAGAATTATATGAATATTTCCCCAGTAAATTGTTCTATGTTGAGGGAGCAAGAATATTATTCCCATTTTATAGCGGGGAAAGTGTAAATTTGCTGAACAGTCATAAGAACTCAACATGACTAAAACTCGTTTTTACATTTATGTCCGCTCAGTGACATTGCATGTCCTTATGTCCCTGTATTATGTGTAAGGGTAAATAGGAATTTTGACTTCTTGTTTTTCTATCATTCATTATGTGGTCTCTGTCTATTACAACCATCCTTTATTTGGGCAGTCTCTGTCTCTTTCATCTTTGCACATTGGGATTTTCCTTTAGGCTCCCATCATTTTCACTGCTCACATCTAGACATTTCTACTCTAGAGAGAATAAGATCAAAATTCTGTTTGATTGTCAACTCTTTCTCTCTCTCTCTCTTTCTCAATATTTTAATCTGAAAGATGTCTGTTTAAAGCAGAACAGATTCCACAAAATTACTACAACAGGGACAGTATCACTGCTGACTTGCTGGGTGCTGGGACTGAGTCATTCCTTTCAGAAACAGTGAATGTGTGTGCCGTCAGCCAACTCTGTCAGAGGATGCTGGTTAGCATTAATTTTGTTGCTGGTGGTTGTATGAAACAAAATTCTGGCTGCTGAGAATTAGACTAAACTAATTGAGCTTCATTTGGACAGACTCTGGAATGGTCCTTTGTAGTGACTGGAGCTTGATTTAAAAACCAGCATACAGAGTGAATATTCCATATCTAAACCACTCAATGACTCGTATTTATTATTCAGACCGGCATTCACTTATGTGAAAACTATGTATTTAAATTGGAAACAATGTTAAGTAATTAACATAAATATATCCACTCCAGCAACAAGCTATTATGTAAGTTACACAAGATGTAAATTTGGGAGAGCCACTAATGAAGTGGATCAGTGTCCTCTTGAAGCCTGGGCCAAGGATACTGTTGATGGCAGTTAGAAAATGGTGTCAAAGGCAGGGCCTTACCATTCCAGGTTCTCCAGAGGAAGCCAACTCCTTGAGGAACTGTAGAATTTCAGTTATGTTCCTTGCTGCAATTTTTCTTTGGTGGCTTGCAAGGACTATTCTTTTCCAAAGCAGGACAAACATGAGCACTGAATCATGCTTTGGTGTCCTGTCACCATGGATCACTGTGATCACACGGGGGCTAATGGTGCATGGGCTGAGTGCAACATCACTGCTTCAAAGCAGCCCAACTACTCAACAAGGGAGGCAGTATAATGAGAAAGTCCTGCTGATAGCGGGAGCTTCTATTTTATCTGAGAATAATTCACTGAGAAGATAATTGGTGAAATCCCAATGGAAAGAAACTTGATTCTGTCTGAGCATAGGTTACCAAATGTACCATCATAAAGTAATTGATTTTGTGATATATCAGGTAGGGACGTAGTTGAGACTATTGAACTTTTCACTTAGGGCCTCAGGGTGAACTTGAACCAAGCTTCCAAAGGTGAAGAACCAGTGCTTGGCACATGCAGGGTTTTGCACTCTTAACAGCCTCTTTAACTTTCATTTTTCCCTGCTTTTACTAAGATCTAGATTTGCACAGTGTCTCATTAAGATGGTTGAGTTGTCATTGGAGATAATCACCAAAGGAATGTGTTATAAAAGGAGAAAAAAAGTATGTCTAGAAAGTCTGAATAATTTTTTTATGCTGTTGTTTTAGTGAAGAGGCTTTGGATGCTGATAGAAAAGTTACTATAGCTATAGGGCACATTTAATTGCATTTTAGAAACTTCTTTTAATCCTGTAATAACAAAAAATTAAATCAGTACTGACATTTTTTTGTTGCCAGAAGAAGGTAGTAAAAGGGTAAAGAAATAATTGTTAGTTCTGAGAATATAATTAGCAACTTTAATGCTTTAATCTAAAAAATGCATATTTTGAGCCTGGGTGAATGATTAAAGAAAAGATATTGAAAGCCTTTGAAATTTCTAACTGTTTGTTTTTAATTGTAAATTATGATCACTATAATTAGCTCATTTAGTACATTTATAATGTAAACAAATATGAATATACAGAACTTCAGTGATATATTTCAGGGCAAATAAGAGCAACATTGTGACCCTGGGCTCTATTTATTAAGCCTTTCTTGTAGTGTTTGGCACTGCTTCATTCTTTCATACTGTTTTTTCCCCCTTTTTTTCCAGAAGATAAAAGAAAGCCGTACATAATATTTGCAGGTCTCTGCTGAGGTCTTAATGCATCTGGAACTACACTGAAGAAAATACAGATAGAAATCTGGTCCTTTTGGAGCTCCATTTAATGCTAACTCTGAAGCTTTCTTATAGCTAGAGCTCCTATCATGTTAGAAAATAAATATTTCATGTTTTCTTAAACACTAGGCTGTTAATATTGAGCAATTAGATGAACTAAAATATGTTATTTTTCAGGTAGACTTACTATTTCCATAGCTAGCTATCTGCAGAAATGGAGTGTGTCTGATACTGCCTGTCCTGTTTCCTGGTGGAGCATCCTGGGACCAGGTCTCAGAAATCTGCTCCCTTCCTGATAGATGTGCTGCCCTACACATCACAATAACACAAACAGAAGCTGCCTGCCTAACACTCCCTGCATGCTAATGGAAACACTTAATGAGTAACAGGATGTTTTTTCCCCACCAAGTTCAAAGATTAAAATTTAGGGTTTAGTCTCACCATTATTTTTGTAAAAAGACATCTTTTGTTACATTTCCAGAGCTCAGTTATCATGCTGCGACACACTGCATCCAGTTCTGATAAGTCATGGAAAGTTATGATTAGTTAAGCTCCTTATGAATAGAGAAGGCTTCCCTGAAGGTTGAAACTGGCCTCTAACTTGAGATTTTAAATCATTGTTGAAGTGTTTTGACTAGGCTGCCTTTGTGTACACTAAACAGTTTAAGGTTACTTTTTAATCCAGTGGCGCCTGTTTTATGATGTTCACTTGCTGCGATTGAATGCTGTTCTGTTCATCACTGCCAGCTGTCTCCTTGGGATCTTCTAGTAACTAAGTTGTTTTATCTCAGAGGAATGAATTGGCAATAACAAGCAAATAATAACTTCTCTGCTGAATTTTCAAGATTTAAAAAACCTCTCTTCTTCTGTCCTATCTCCCTTATAATGTCTTGGGAGGGTTAGTTGCTCTGTTCTTGCGCTGTGAGCCTTCAGGAGTTAAATGTTTATAGCATGACACAAAGGTAGAAGAGGTACATTTTGCAGCACTGTATTCACCATATTCTGTGAGTATTTTTTAGCTGAAGGAGGTAAGCCCTGGTTATTACAGCTGTCATGGTGACATCTGATCCTTCAGTATCAGTGACTTCCTCACCCACCATATGACCCTGATCACTACCATGATTCTCTGTCTACTATTAAAGTGGGAAAGGTCTTGGCCCTCCAGGTGCTGTTTCAAGTCTGAAATACCAACTTGTCTGTCACACTCTCTCTGCCTAACTTATTGCTTAAGGACCCAGCAAAAATGTTTAATGTAGACAGGGTCTCATGCAGCAACAAAGTAAAGAATGTGTTTTATGTCTTTTTCAGGGCTGATGTAGAACTAGGGCACTGAGAGTGCATCAGCTCTTAAAAACCAGCAAACATTGAAGCAAATTTGAGGCTTAATCTCAACAGTTATATTTTGCACTTCTTTCTTCTTTTGGGGAACACACTGCTTGAAAGTCATGAGAGGTACCTTTAAATTTCACACAGTAACGGGGGTGTATAATAGCTTGATAATTTCCATGAGTCAAAACTGAAAACTTTAAAAATATTGTAATACAAAAATTCATATCCAAAGCAGCTCTTAACTGAATTTTGGGAAAAAAAATGAGCAAACAAGCAAAAATGTTTTATGAAAATACAGTTTAAAACCCTAAAGCTCTAAACCAAACTCCAAAATTGTGTAGCTGAAATGAACAGGGCTTCCCATGATGTGCATTTTTCTCTCCTAAGTACCTTACTTGTGGTAAAATTAATTTAAAACTTTCTTAACCTAGGCAACGTGAAAGACTTAGGCAGTATACTTTTCTATGCAAATAGATACAGCTTATCAGGCCTAGCTAATTTTTCGGAATGAGGCATTGAAAAGGATTTTGTACTCAAGATAACAGAGCTGGCCTAACTGGCTGTTGCTCTGTTCATTGTGCAAGCTCTGACACAGCAGTTGTCAGATGTTTCCAGCCCTGAATGCTTATCTTTTTAAGCCCCGTAGTGTTGTTAAATTCATGTAAACTGGTATGTGGGGCTTGACAACCAAAAACCAGAGTTTGTATATTGAAATTCAGCTGCATCTGGACTGAACCAGAAATTAAGTAGATGTAATGCCAGAGTAATAAGAGGTTGGATAACCAGCTTCTGTAATTTTTGGGGTGATTTTAGGTTCTTAAATATAGTATTACAAAACTATTTTTTTAGGCTTTGATGGATGTGCCTTTGAGCATCTGACCTACAATTCCTACTCTAATACAGAGGGAGGGGCACTTTTGTGCAGAGTGCTTTCGGTCACCTTTGCTTAGGTAGTGCTGAGTTTCTTACAGTGACCCCTATGATCAGGAAGTCTTAACAAACACAGCTGCAGCATGTTACATTGAAAAATGTTTTTCATTGAAATAGAGCTATCCACACTTTAATATCCTTTGCAATATATTCTGGATTGCAGTTGCAAATACCATCTTTTATAGCATGAAAAGTCCTCTCTTCATGTTTTGTCAGAAGCATACGTCCGTTTGTAGTAATATACATATTTAATATGTGAATGTGATTATATAGTGTATATTATATGAAAAGTGACTTCATAGCTCATGTTAAGATAACGCCATCCATTACAAATAAAACCTTACAAAATTTTATATAGTTGTAAACTAAAGTTATGAAGTTATATGTGAAGTTAAAAGGTTATAAATGCAGTTCTGCTTATCTTAGTGGAAAACCAGATCAGAAATTGTCAGCACAGTACTTTTAGAAGAATTCTGTCATGACTCTGAAGATGGAAAACAAGATAGACAAGGATTTAGAGCTGATGCAAAGAGGCAAAGATAGAAGGGACGGTATGTGTTCCTGAGAAAAAACCATAAAAAGAAATGTAAAAAATGGGAAAATTAAGGTGTGTCCACTCTAAATATACATTTGATATTAACTCATAGCAGGCAGGGCTTTGCTCTCTGTTAAAGGAAAATCTAGAATTCTGTTGAATAAGGGACACAGATGAAGCCAGCTGGATTGCACAAACATTTGTTGCCCTTCTATGGAATATCCATAGAGGCTGAATGTTTTCTATGCATCCTTGATCCATTTGGTGTCTGGATCTGCACTGCTCTTTAAAACTATGTTTACTGTAAACAGAGACATCACACAACCAGAACATTTTGGGCCTAGAGATGGGATTATGTGGTTCCACCGGTCCTCCGGTTTTCACTTTGTTTTCTTTTAAAAGAAAAAAGAAGTTGTTAAGAATTGTCACTCATTTGTCTATGGACAAGCACTGGGTTTGATGCTGCCATTGGCAGTTTAGGGATGAAAGGCTTTGAGTGTTGTGCTCTCTGGAGTATAAATCTGTGTTCTTTCCTTCTCGGGTATGAGATTTGCATGTGCAAAGCCCTGGTCTTCACTATGCTCATAAGTTTTCCACAGTGATTATGACTAGGGTCCTTAAATGATATTGTAATTACCATTATTCATAGTAATGACTTATTAGTAATAATTACTAATAATCTTCATAATCCCCTAAGGAAAAATACTATAGGTGGAAAGTCAGTCATTTTAACAAAGAGAGACTTGTTCCTTATGTCCCTCTTGTAATAAAATAATTAATTCCCAGATTTTTGGGGGTTGATGAAGAGATTTCTGAAGAGACTTCTGTTGTAACAACCCCCTCTGGCCATGTCCCCCAAAAACTAAGAGTGGAAGAAAGGAGCAGGCCTCTGCCCTGATTCCTGTGAATAATTCAAACAGCAAATATAACTTATTTCCATCCAACCTTCTGTCTCTCTTTCACTATTTCTTCATTTTAATTTTCATGGTCTTCTGTGTTTTCATAAGCCTGTAGTGTGTATGGTAGACAAAAAGTATAGTATTTATAGCTTGGTAGACAACAGCTTCCCAGAAAATTTTCATAAAACCTCCTTCTCACAGGATATGTTGCCAAATTTGCATTGTTTTTATATACTTAAACTCACTTTTAAAAAATGTGCACAAAGACTTGGCTCTGTTTATCTACAGCTTTAAAAGAGCAACAGTCAAAAGGAACTCCATTCTGTGATCATTTAGTCTTCAGACTCAATAAAAAAATTCTAATTCACTTACACAAGTCCATCTCTGTCCAGTAGTTTGTCCCACACACAGAATGCGCCTGCAGCTCTTGGCATCATGGAGGGCAGAGACAAATATTTCTCATTAGCTGGGAAGGCTCTGGGCAGGTGAAGTAACGTAATCCTGAACAGTGTGCTCAGATTTTTTCAATAAATGTTTTTCGTCACTACAGAGCTTTGTATAACAGCAGTAAAGGCAAGAAAGGAAATTAGAAACACAGCTGAGACTGCATCTCATACTTAATAATGGCCTAAAATTCTTACTGTTTATTAAAGCTAACACTCCTTGTCAGGGTGTTGATCAAAAATTCTCTGCAGTCTCTTTCCTTTGATCTTTTCATTTTAGAAACCACAGATATTTGTTGCCATTTCTTTATTTAGTTTTATGTCTTAAACATTGAAACTCAAAACTGCTTTCCAATAATGTTGCATGGTTGAAGAGTAATGCTGAATTCATTGAACCAGCAAATTCATCACGAAACAAATTTGTTCACTCACAAAGAAAGGAGAGTTCTGGTTTAACACAAACATAAATGGTCAAAGTTGCTGTTAGAAAAGATGCTTTAAAAAACCTGTAGTCTCTTGAGCCTCATGCTTCTCCTGCTGTCCAGTCTGAGTATGAGCATAACCTATTCTAATATCCACATTTACCTTTTGTTTTCAGCAGCTCCCTGGCTTCTGCACATGCAAAACGTTTGAATTTCCTGTTGGCTCAGAGGTGAGATTTATAACATTTATTAAAGCTGCTTTTTGCTGTGAGTTTACTGGGCAGAAAGCCTAAGAGGGCCTTTTTTTTAAGGGGGTTTAATTGCTTGAATTTACCAGAGGGGTGAACATTATGCTTTCTTTGCAGCACCACTATCCACTAAGATTGCCAGGTGTTGAATTTCCCTAGAGGTTCCCTATTTATTGAAGGAATTCATGAAATATCCATCTATCCAGAGCCAGAGCTCCTACTATCCCTTTCTCATTCATTGCGTTGATTTTGTTTCCTTCATGGCTGCTTTTGAATTTCTTGATTGATCCTGTTCATTTCTGTCCTTTCCTGTCTGTAAGGGTGCTACCTTCTCTCTACTTGAGCACCTCAGCCATTAAAAATGGACCAGGCTTCCTCAGAACTGAATGTGCCTGAAAGCCTTTTGCTGTGATGTGCCTGCTGGGGCAGTGGGGCAATTCAGTGTCGGGAGTACACTGGTGCTCTTGGCAGAGTGGGAAGGAAGTGGAACAGAGCACGGGGAAGACAGGACACGTAGAGAGAAGGCTGAAGAGCAAAGATGTACTTTTCAGTGTTTAAAGTAAAAGCCTGGAAATAGCCCTTTAAAATCCATGAATGGACTTCTCAACAGATGGCAACCCTACTGTCAAACGAGCCCAAGGCAGGCAGACCATAATTGTTAGCAAGTGTATTGTTAAGGGAATTTACTAATTTACTGATGGAGCAGCCGCTTCAGTTGAAGAATAAATTGGAATATTTTTGGTGCATTTCCTTTAAAAAGTCATCCACTTTTAAGTCTATGTATTAAAATTACATAGTCTTAAATGGGGGTCTCCTTTGCTAAACAAAAGACATGCAAATTACATTTCAAGATTTATATTATGATAAAAACTGAAACACAAAAGAGACATTATCTTGCAAAAATGTAAAAGTACATTGCTTCATGAGTCTATAATGATATAATGTGATGTTGATGTAGTTAAAAATGTCAGAAGGGAGACAATGACCTTAAAAGTTTAAGGCAGACACATTAATATTGATTGATTTTTAAGAGATTAAACAGCAAGAATATATCTATACATAGACTGGATATTGGATTGTTTGAAAATTTGAGATGAGATACAGAACATTTCGGTCTTGTAATGCTTTAGACTTAATAGCAAGAACATGCTTTATATGGACCCATTTGTACTACAAGAAACCAGATGATGATTTGCCTTGAATTTATCAGACTGTGAACTATTTCTTGTAAAAACCAGTTGCGTTTGACAAAGCTAGATGATAATTTCTGGCTTAAGCACAAATGCTGGTCTGTCATAGGAGATGTCACAGAAGTCTTCATGTAGGTTTGTTTGTTTGCTTGTTTTTAAACCTGTTCCATATCTATGTAGATCTCTATGCAGTATTACAATTATTTTATATATATACACATACATGCATTCCTAAAATATATTGAGCACTGGAAAACCTCAACACCTTCTGGCCTTGAAACAAATACTGTGACTCCACATCAAACATCATGTCATTTTTTTCCTGATTTTTTGTCAAGCTGGAAAAGGTGGTCAGTAACACTTCTTGTTTAAGTAAGTTTAGGCTCGTACTTATATCCTTATATGCTTACGCCAGCAAAGTCATAAAGAAATGTGCTTCTCATTGAGGAGGAAGGTGCCAATTATTGTGGTATTTATTACTCCCTTGGGGCAGTTTATTTTATCATCTCAGGTTGATGAAAATTTCATCTCACTCGCAGATAAGTTGTACTCTTCATGAGACTTCCACTGGCCAGAGAAATGAGGATGTTTTAAGATATGAGTATTAGTTATGTAAACTAATACTTTAGACTATTAGAAGCCAGGCCACAGATGCCTTGGACTCGGAATTCAACTTGCAAGAGAGAACAAGTCTAACTGGTGGGAGATGGACCATCTTGCTGAGAAGAGATCCTGAAGCATTGTACAAGCTGGAGATTTTCATTCAGAGTCAAATCTCACTAAACATGAGACAGGTAAACATAATGTGTAGACCACATTTATTAAAAGGTTTTTTTTAATCACTTTCCAACAAGTCATTAGTCGTTTACTTTTTTCTCTGCACATATGAAGTGACAGAAAATCAGTATCTGAAGGAAAGAGAACAGCTGGGAACCTGGAGTTCAGCATAGACATTTTGCATAATAGAGAATTCTTGTTTTCCAAGGAGCAAAGACGAGAAAAAATATCATGTGGCCACTTTGCCTCCTGATTCAATTTTTTTTTGATAGAAAAAAGTGGATTCTTTTTGGAAGAACTATCAAACAACAAAGTGTCTGGGTGTCATAGCTGCATCCTGTAAATGTCTATTTAGTTTCACCAATGGTAAAACCTGTTTTGACCTTCTAGTATAGGAAAATAGCCCAAATGGTCTGTTCAGTGTACCAGAGAAAGCATAGTGTCTTCAAAGGGCCTGGCCTAAGTGAGCATCCAAAATCCCAGAAAGCCAAGAAATTTGAAAGCAGTCAGACTTGATTTAATTATTTTTTACTACAAGTCTCATTTCAGAGAATGATTAACGGGAGAAGAGACATAAATGGCAAAGTCTTGATCAAAGAAGCTGCTGTCAGGGTACCATCTAGATAAATTAGGAAAAGAATGCTCAGGTTTCTGTGAAAGAAGACTAATGACATCAAGTCAAGATGAAATAGAAAGGAGCAGCATTGCAGGCTGGAAATCATAAAAGACTAGCCTGCCCTGACAAGAAGCCCTGAGAAATTTCCTGAACTGAAAAGTAATTGGAATTGGAAAGGAATTACTTTCTGTAAGTGCTGGGTCTTGAAGTTACGCAGGACTGAAGATGACCCAGGCACCAAACTTGCTTTTTGGAACTTGTCAAGACAAGCGAAGGAATCTTCTGGAAGCATCTGAAACAGCAGCTGTTAGTACCAGCTCTACAACACTGCAGGTGTTCCACATCTCATGTGCTCACTCTGCTAAACTAGGATCAGTCCCTTCACTTAAAAAGCTCAAACAGTCCCATCTGGAGGGAAACAGTGGATAAAAGGAGATTGTGAAACTAACAGCTAGTAAATGTCTGTGTAATTCAGAGAACTTGTTTACAGGAAAGCAGGAATGGCAGTCTCCTAGAGGGAGCAGTGGCTCTAGCTGAAATCAAGGGAAGCCTTTACAAGTGACTGGAATGTACTTGTGCAAAGAGAGGTATCTCAGAAGGTAGGATTTGTCTTTTGGTATACCAAAAAGGATTTCCATAAAGTAAAGTAAAAAAACCCCTCTGAACCTGTTAGAGAGGTCAGAGGTGTATTCCTGGAAACACACTTAAATAAAAATAAGATGCCCCATTTCTCGGGAAACCTTGAATTGTTGTTTAAGTTTTGACTTAGTTTTGTACAAAATGCTAGTATTCCTAGCTAGAGGAGCAGATCTTCCATTAGAAGTCTCCTTGCCTCAGATTTAGATTATAACATAGCTTTTTTGCAGACAAGCACTTAGTGTGATCAGTACTAAAACTGTATGAGATTAGCTAATGTACTTTTCTGTGATGTGCAAAGTGAATGCCCGGACGCACCATTGTACCTGACTGCAGCAGCATGAAGTTACGCTTCAACAGCGTTCCATCGTAACGCAGGATTTTCAAGGCAGGGAAGCAGTCTCTGGGGTGTTGCACGTCAGCAAGAAATTATTTTTGAAAGTAGGAAATAAAGGAAGAGTTTGAACTGATGTTTTGAACAAATAAATGGGAGCAGCAAAACTTTCAGTGGTAGTGTTACCTGCCGTCATAGAACAATAGCTAAATGAAGCATGCATTTGAAATTTGGTGAGAAGCTTTTGTACATTTTAGTTCTGTTTGGCTCAGCGGGTGTGCTGCACTTTAGACTTCAGTCTCCAGGGCTGTCAATCCAGCAACTTTCACAAGCACTATATTCCCTTAAAAGCAGAAAGAGAAAAATAGAAGGGGATAATGTTAATAGCACTTAGCACTTACATAGCTTTCCTTCCTGAAAGTACAGTGCAAACATGAGGTAATTAACAAGTACTTTGTCTTGGAGATGCAAATGTATCTCTAAACAACCTTTGAGCAAAGACTACAGACATGTAAAACCAACCTATGTTCAGCTGCACATTTTCAAGCTTAAATATTGCAAAGTGCTGTTTATGGTATAATTTCTCCCTGTAGTTGATCAGTAAGTCCAGCTTGTGGAAACCAACACGGTATATTTCTGCATGCAGGGCTCCTTCTTCATTGTGTGAAGAACTTAATGTAATAATTTCAGATTTTATTTGATGAAATTCCTGATACAGGGAACCACCAGCAAGTTATAGAAGGGGGTGTGTTGTTTGAGTAGTCAAAATACGGGATTAGGTTGCACAGGTGTACCAGTTATTCGAATAGCCAGCAACCTCTGTGGCAATCCTGCTGTGCCTGCTCCAGTATCTATCCACCTGGTATTAGGTACTCTGAATATGTCCCACAAAGTCTTGGACAAATAGTTACCTATCTAATCCACTTGCTTAGAAACTTCAAAGTCTCAAAAGGAGAGAACCAGGAAAGAGAGGTTCAGCTGGCACTGAGAGGAGTGAAATCCTTTTGAGGAGAAAAAGGGACAGATAAAACTACAAGTCTCAGACTTACTGTTTTTTTCTCTAAATGAGGAAGAAAACTGTCTGCAGCTATTGTGTGTTTTCAGCATACTTTTTTCTGGTTAAAATAAAAGTTCAGTGGTGTTTACAAAGCTGGAAATAGACTTGTAAGTCAATTTGATAATTAAAGAGTTTTTTCGAGCCCTTGAGCTACCAAAGGCTATCAGTGCAGATCAGCCACGATGCAGAGAAAGTTTATTCAGGGAATTAGCTGTTTCACTCTTCACTCTTAGGCCATTATGACTTTAGGATGGCAAATATGTCAAATTTGCAATTTCCTCCAGTAATAGAGTTTTGGCAGAAGCTCATGCCGATGCTGTACTGTACTCATGCACAGTTGGGTAACCAATGCATGCTCCATTTGAGAGAGGCACAGAAAGCTTCTCAAAGTTACTGCATTATAGTCTCCCTTTCAGTGCTGAGCTCAGCTGCTGAGAGCAGAAGAGGTGTGAAAAGGCTTGTTAATAAAAGTCTGTTTAGATTTCATTACTCTGAGTAGCCAAATCAAGACAATACACCTTGCAAACCCTCTGAGAATTTCAGTCCTCTCTGGAAAAACTTTTCTTCCTGCACCGAATATCCTTCCTAGTTGAATGTTTCTGCAATGCAAGCAGAGCTCTCTTCTGCTGCCTTTGAGTAAGAGAGAGAATGGACACTCTTGCACTTGTAGAGGATGGAGCAGGAAAGGTGAACGAAGGAGACAGGGAGGTCTTGTTTCTCCTACTCAGACACACCAAAGAAGCCTCCAGCTCGGCCTTTCATTTTTCAACATTCTGTTTCCCCCCTGTTTTGTTTTTAATACTAGAAAGGGGAACTCCTTTGAGTTACAGGAGGAACAAAGACATCTGGAGGATGGACTGGATTTGGCCGTTTGGCAGATTGGTGTTGCAAAAATGCCAAAAGCTTTGGGAAAAGGTATAACTCACTGACGGGTCCATGAGATGGGCAATTATTGGTTGGTTATGTTCAGCTCAGAGCTGGGGTTTGGGGAAGCCATGTCTTAGCAAGCTCCAGCGTGACTTTTGTGTTGTGCCAGAAGCATTTTATTGACTAGATCTGGAGAAGTCTCTTCCAAGGCTAACTGGAAGAAAAGTGCAGTGAACTACAAAGAACTCTACCAAAATATTTATTTCTTCCTCTTCACGATGGCTCTGGCCTCTGAGCAGTGAAATAGAAGTGAGCATTTCTGAATAAAAGCTGTAGCTCTGGAGGTATCTTTGGCTACATGACCAGCCCTAGTCTTTAACCAGTCTGAGGACTTCAGTCATGTTTTTCAGATTACTGTAAAAGAAAAATCCTAACCTGTGGCTGACTTGGCATGACTTGGTATGGGCAAGATTTTTCTCTCCCAGAAGATAAAACCTCTACTTTAATCACTGTGATTTTGCTTTGTTGTGGTCTTTTTAATGTTCTGCAAGTTTTCCTTAGATATTTATTAAAGTTTTTTAAGACTTAACTCTTGATGAAAACAGGTATAGGCCTCCTAAGCATAAGTGCTACTGTTCCTTTCTCTATCAGCACAAGCAATCACCTGAATATACCGAATATAGAGATATATATATATATATATATATATATATATACAGATGTCAAAACCCCACTAGTAATAAATAACAATAAATGGGTTCTGGGAAGCTGATTCAGTCTAGTTCACCATATATTCCACTGTGTTACACTTTCATTATAAATTCAAAATAAATTACAAAGGTTAGTAAAATCTTATTTCACTTTTTTTCACTTGTCCACTTCTATTTTCCAAATAAGTCTCAGATTTAAATGATTAGTGACCTAAATTAATTGAAAGGAAAATTATTCAGAGAAGAACACATTTTAAATAGCTCATTTCCATGCATATGTTTTACATTGTTACTGAGTGATAACCTAATACAGTTAATTATTACCTTTCTCCTTAGTATAACTTATTTGTCATCAGGAGCAGGATTTAGTTCTTTTCATCTTGTCATGGCTTTTGGTGTTAAGTGCTTGCAGTACCCTGCCCCATCAGGACAGCCAGAAGGGTGATGTTTCATGTATTCCAGCATTGCAATTTTTTCTGTAGAGTTACTTAACAAAAACATTTTGGTGTATGGAGTGGTTAGTGATGTAGTCATTGAAGTCAATATGACTTTCACAATTGTTTTCAATGAGGGCTGTGTTGACTGTGACTGTGTCACCCCAGTGCAAGATGAACACTGTACCCTTTAAAGTAACATATCACACCCATCTTTTTAAGAGACCACTTGTAAAAATGCCCTGGAGAAGAAGGCAAAGAGAGATGTGCCTATTAGTGCAAAACTTACCTTCTGAATTCTGTTTCTAGTTGCAAGAGAAAAATATAAAATGTAAGGCATGTGCTTTATTAATATTTATTCAAACTGTCTTCTGATACATTGCCTTTCTGATGCTACATGGTGTTCTCCTGCACTATTTCCCAGCATGATGGCTAATGTCCTGCTCTGAAAATTATCCATTAAAATTTTATCAATTTTGTGTTTTGGTGAGACAGTATGAGGAAATGCCATTGGAAAATTAGATTCCTCTTTGACATCGGGCGCCCAGTCAGCAATCCAATCCCATGTGTTTCTACTAAGACATTAGGATTTGATATAATTTTGGGCAGAAAACATTTTAAAATGAAACAATTGAATTTTCTAGATGGTCTTGGGGACCACTTAGCTTAAGAGAATACACTTCCAAATCAAAAGCCTTTCAATCATTCTAAATATTATTTGGATGATATTTGCTTTATGTGTAGTAGCAGTTTGAATTTGTATTGAATGTTTGACTGGCTCATGCTCGCATAGATGATGTATGAAATTATTATTTCATATTTTTCTAGTGTTTGCATTGCAAGTGACATCTGGCTGACAGGAACTTGGAGAAATGGGATACAAAGTGAATGCTGCAGTTACCACGGTATCATATTTATCAAAAGGCTTAAGGTTGGTCTGTCTTTGTTTAACATGTGAAACTAGCAGCAGTGAAAAAGAAACAGCATTTTTTTTTAAATTTAACTGAGCTGCTTAGAAAATGAAGATAGATGAAGAAAAAATGTTAATGGTATTCTGTATTCTATTCATTGAATTAATTTATGTAGACAATCATGCATACTGGCTGAAAGACGGTTCTCAACTTGTATAGAGGGGTTGGTTTTGTTGCTATTATACCTTTAGATTTTGGCTAATGTTATATATAATTCATACACACTGTATCACAGAGATAGGGAAGTCTGGAACAAGCTACTGTAGCAGACTGGCACAGTTCTTTTTAAAATTTGTGGTCAGCTACACAAATCTAAAGGTAGGTTAATTCTAATTGCATTATGTCTATGAAATGTACCTGTTGAAATCCTGTCTTTAACCAAACTCTTACCTCTAACACTTTTTCTTTAAGCTCTTAATATATCACTTGTGTAAGGGTAAATTTGAATTAGTAAATTCTTGACTAGAATACAAGTTTTAAAAATTATTATATCATTTTACAGTTTGAAATGTGGTATAAAAATTTATGATTCTTTAGAAATATGAGTCCAGCCTTTAAAAAAAGTGATTTTCAAAATGCATGCAGTTTGTGAGGAAGCTCTGCTGACGTGTTACAGGACAAAACCAAAAGTGATACACTGAAGTGTCCAGTTTCTGCCCATGCCCTGGCTTCTACACTGGCTGGAAGTGTCTCTTGACCACTCTTTGTCCCTGTCTTGCTATCTTTCATCCTTGTTGGTTATAAAGACTGTGAAGAAAATGGGGGAATTTGTAGGGGTTGGGTTATTTCCCAACTATCCTGGGAAGGAAGGAACCTGGGGGCTGTTACATGTATGCATGAGAGCTTGTACAGAGATGGTGAGGTGGATAGAACAGTCTAGGAGGGGAAAGTCTGCCTGAGAGAGACAGAGAGATGTCAGATCACATCAAGTAATCAAAAAATAATTGCATCTGTACCGCTGTCAAGTGATTTTCTGATATATGAAGTTAAAAAGCTGAGAGCACTCAGCATCTTCCAAAACTTAGACCCTTGTTTATAAAGAAATAGAAGATCTAACTGTGTGGTCCAATTCACAGGAAGAAAGAACTAACAGGAGTTTTTCTTTAGGTCTGCAATTGCAAGGTCAAGTTGGGAAACATAAAAACCCCAACAAAAACAAATGAACCAAAATACAAAAAACTGGGGGCAAGATATACAAGAAAAGCATTTCCAAATTGCTCACAGAGGAAAATTTTATTCCCCTAAATGAACCTTGAGAAGAGCCTGTCTATTTACTGATGACATAGGGCATTTTCCTGTCCTCCTTTGTTATACACTGGGAGTGTGAATACCGTCACTCTGTTTTTCTCTCTGCTTTTGCAAACATCTCCTGTCAATAAAGACTGGACTTACTCATTGCCATACTTGCCTTTCCTATTTTTTTTTCTTGTCAGACAACTGAGAAAAGATCACTGAGATGTTGATCACTTCAGACCAGCAGAGCATTAATTAGAGCATTCAGAGCAGTAAGTGCCCTGAGTGTAGCAATGAGACAGAGCCGACTAGAAAAACAAAGAGCTGGTACTGCAGCACAGTCTAAGCCTGGTATCCTAAGCATTGCATAGTAGTTCTTTTCAGCAATTCTTTAACCATGCAAAATGCTATATATGATTCAGTGGAATATGCTTTGCAATTTTAGATGAAGATCACAAATTATTTACCTTATACCGCTTTAGGATATTATGGCAAAGAACTTGTGAGGAAACACTAGGTACCTTGCCACTTAAAAAAAGCCAAAAAAAGAGTAGGTACTCTTGGAGCCTTTCTAAATGGGTGCTATTCACTGTTGCAGTTCCTATGTGCTTGGATGGTTTGTTTTAGATGGATTATTATAAAACATCGTCTGCTTACCTGTTTTCCATATTGTCATTTACTCTTTTTGAACTTAACTTCTTTTCTTGCGTTCCTTTAGAGCTCAAAAGACTTGGCATCAGTCATTCCTAAAGCAATGAATGAATCAAAGATCTCTGTGTGGGAGAGCTGGACTGGGTGGGCCAGACCCCATATCTGAAATTGTTATGTAGTGTGTCTTTACTTACTGAGAGAATGATTTGTGCAGAGATATACAAGGTATCTTAAACTTCATTCAAGCAAGTTTGCAAGTGCTACTGCCTCCTGTTGAGCTAAAGTCACAGAAGTCTTCAATTTATTTTTTTCACTTTTATTCAGCTCTGTGTTGTATTATGTTACATAGTACTTCTGTCTCTACATTGTGACATATGAAACGAAGCTGTTCTAGTTTCTTAGCTAATGTTATTTATGCTCTGTGCTGATGCATATTACACTTTTACTTGTCTACTTCTCTGTCTACCTAGCCACACACTCAGATTTTATCAGCTTCTGGTTAAGATTGCTAGACTTCCTGTATGCCAACACAAACAAAGAGCAAGGAAATAAGTGGTTAAGTCATTCAACACCCCATTTACGCTACTCTCATCAGCAATCTTTCTCAATCCCAACTACCTCACTTCCAATGACCACAGTCCACAGGCTTCCAACTTCATCCTGACTACATTACTTTTCTTCTGTTTACTATTCAAGACAATGTTTCTTTTTTCTGCTCCATGATTTTACACATTCTGTCTGAAATATTTGCACTGCAAACTAAGACATCATCATTAATTAAAAATTTAGAAAAGTCTGTAGATCATCATTATTTGTTATGTTAGAGGTTTAAGAGTTAGGGGTCTGGAAAATACTTAATTGCATTCTTTAATATTGTCCTTTGTGCGCTGAGTAGTAAAGCCGTGGTTCTTCTTAATAGTTTGCATTTCCAGTCTGTTTCACAGAACAAGAGTAGGTTAGATTTCCTCTTGAACCTTCCTCAGCTTGTGAGGTAAACCAGATTGGTCAAAGGTCTGATCCTTTTGAAAGTGGAATCTTGGCACTTTCTTCTGTGGGGTGAAGATAAAAGTGCATGAATGACAGTCTATATAAACAACCTTTGCTTTTCAAGGGAAGAGTAGTAGCACCTACATATACTACAGGAACTGAGTTCTCTAGATCATCTTAGTGTCACTTGAAAGTGAATTTTGAGGCAATTTTGAGGAGTGATTTGTATATATAATAAGAGCCAGAGAAAAAGTATTCACTCTTTGTTTAATGACTAAAACTAGTATTAGCTGTGATAGACTGATGAGCTGCCTGAGACATTTCAATACAATAGGAGACACAGAATATATTTTTATTTGGCAGAAGGCAGTAGGAAGGGGGGAAAAAAGGTATATGGACATAAGCACACAGACAAAGCGATGAACCTGAGATTTTTCCCTCCTCTCTTTTCTTCCCCATTTTATTCCCCGTTTTTACCTCTGGTAGAATCTTTGGATAAACAGTAATCCTGAGGTAATATACCATAACGGCAAAAGCATGCCAAGGAGGGTGGAGTGGAAAAGAAAGGGGAAATTTCATGGTGATAAATAAAGTCATTTTCCTTCAGCTTACCTTCACAAAGTTTCAGGGTAGTTTAGAAGAGTGTTGTAGAAAAGAATGTTGCCTGCTTGAAACATTGCTTTCCCTAGAGGCAACACAATAGTGTATTGGGAGATACTTGTCCTTCTAGATGAGAAGAATTTCAAGTCTTGACCATAGATATCCTAGGCTGGACTAAACAAAAAGTGTGAAAATAATTCAGAGAGCCATTTTTACCCTCTGTTATAGCTAAATGATGTCATGATACATCTGAAGATATTGCTGGTGACTCATTTTGGTCTAATTTGTTTAACATTTTGGTAGAATACTTGCTTTTTGTTCTCTCTATATTAGCTTTGTAAGGTTTGAGTTTCATGTTGCATTTTTGTGCTCCTTTGTTTTTTTAATGATTTTTTCCATATTAATAAAAATAGACTTTATTTATAGATCTTTGTCTAGAATAAACAAACCCTGCCTACTCTGCAGATGATTACATGGCACTCAAACCAGAAAAATTTAATGTGGAAACTTGCCATAATGATGGTAATAGCTGTGAATTCCAATGACACTCTTAGGGATGGAGAAAGCACTGAGTGTGTGATCCTCCCAGTGTGTATGTTGGTGTCTGTTTCCTGTGTGTGGATTAATCCTTTTTGAAACCTTCCGTACAGATCAAATTTGATTCAAAGCTCATCTGAACAGCCCTTTAGTAACAGCTATTTTGAAGTCTAAATTCCTTCCAAAAAAATTGTTTTACCATCCATGAAGAAGAGTTTGGCTCAGGTAGAAGACACCTTGACACCTCAGAAACACAGTGGTCCCATTTCGTATCTAAAATAAAATGGGGTTTGGGTTTTTATGCCATAGCCATGTGGTTGGAGACTGCTGAATTCACAGAAAAATGCCTATCTGCTTTCTGTCTGACAAATAACTCTTTCTTTCTACCAACAAAGATTTCAATATAATGTATTTTCAAGGTAATCTTTCCTTGATCAGCAGACTACAGTATTTTATCATTTTGTAGGGTTTGTTTCCTTCATGGGTGAATACTTCACCAAATTGCATTTGGTATCTATTAACTTGGATTTAAAAAAAGATCAAATGGCTTCCACATCTCATTATGTTGTTCTTCATAATTTGTTATTTCTTCCAAATTGATACCACTGCATACTTAGAACTTGATTTCTGTTCTATCATCCTATCTGGAAACAGGATCATGACAGGAGTGCTTCCTTATGAAAGCATAAACTTTGGGGGAGTGACTATTATGCCCCTCTTTTCTTGAAGGAGGCATTTCTATTGCATTTCTACTCTTCTGGTAGCTCTTTCCAGATACCAGATCTTTTGTTGCTATTATGTTATTGGTTAACTATCATGTTGTTGATTATTAGGTTGGCACTCCTGAACGCATTATGATGCTTCAGACCATAAAGAGTTCAGATGAACTTTTTTCTTACATTTAATTTTTTAGTTTTAAAAAATGTAGTTGTTTCACTATGCAGTCTATTTTTTTAGCATTACAAGTTTTGTGTTCTATATGCACACATATTTACATGTATTTATATATGTACATTACAGTTTGGGTTTGGAGGTGATGTGCTTGTGAAGGAAAATCTGAAGCCCTCTCTTTGCCTGTACAATAGGATTGAGGAAGTTCCAGTATACTTTTTCTCTTGCTGTCTTTCAATTACACTCATTTTAGGTCTGGGTTTGAATATGTATATGTCTCTAAGTGGCCATGCCACAACAATTGCCACAAAACTGTACATTCATATGTAAACAAAGCTGTTTCTGAATTCTAACTGCTGTCTAGTTTATCTGAGAAATAATGAAGTTTCTGCCTAGACTGCAGGCACTAACCTACAAAGATAAACAGAGACCACATGTTTTGTTCTTTTGAATTATTGTTTGTGGTTTGCTTTGATAATTTTGGCCTTCATATAGAGCTAGTCACTTGTAGACAACTGGCAATTACTATTGAGGCTGTGGGTATAATCCATTAATATCCCCTAATTTAATGCAACCATCCAAATCAAACATTCTCTGTTTTTCAAAAAGCCTGCAGGTAATGAAAGCTTTAGAACATTCATATGTGTAGTGTTACAGTAGAAAAGTCTAAATTCTGTATTCAAAGAGCTGGTAAAGACCCAAGCTCATATTAATGCAACATCAAGCTTCTAAGGGAGTGTTTTGACTATTTGCCATTGGCCCTGTTGCTTATGGAAAAGCAAGGAACTAATCTGGTGCCCGCTGGCTTTTACAACCTCTTTTTAGGGGAGGTCAAAACTTGGGCCAAAGAAAATGGGGGGACCCACCCCAGTGACTGTGCTTGATGACATTACCAGATGTACCTAGAGGACAGAAAAATACATCTATGAAGTTCTACAAATATCCAGGCTGTGGAAAATGGTGGTACTGGTGGGAAGACTTTCTTATGTCTGGGTATTTCTGATTAATCTGATATGGTAGGTTTTCCAAACAAGGAAACAGCTCTCTTCATTCCTAATTTGAAAGATTTTATCCTGTGAGACCCAGAGAATATTGAGTATGGATTTCATGTGTTGTATCAAAAAATATGACCATATTTCAGTGAAAATGTTAAACACTCTTCTTTTATTAGTTCATATGAATTTTATTAATCCATATAATAGAATGCAAGAAATCTCATCAGCAAATTACCTTAAAATTGGCAAATAGATACAAAGGGATCCTCAAATGCATTTTTCTTACCTGGATTTCAGAGTCCTATAAAAGTAGCCTGTAAGGTGGCTTCCAGTGCCACCAAATCTCTTCTGGTATCACCATTGTGATCACTTTCATACAAAGAGATCAAACCATAAATGACTTAGAAAAAGTCAGGAGGGGGAAAACATTTTAAAATGGACTAAGGATGCTTTAAACAATTTCGTTTTTCTCTCTGCTTTTAATTGCTTCTTTTTACATTCTTCTCTCTGCTTTTAATTGCTTTTTGCAGTCAGTCTGTTAATAATTTGTTTGTGTCGTTTATTATTTCTGAATCCAAGTTTACTTAGCCTGTATATAAACTCTGTCTCCTTTTGGTATTGCTGCATCATATTGCTGAAGAATTAGATCACATTGCTATGTGAGGAAGCAATATGGAGGATGTCACTTTCGTATTTTTCCAGTCTTAATGTTCTCTTCAATGATATGAAAAAATCACTAATAAATATAAATTTGATAACCTTCAGAAAACCTTTTGCTGAACAGTTTTGATTTCTGATTTGTCTAGTTTAAGTCATTCCATTTGCATATGAAAATAATCTCTCTTTTCCCCATCTGTTATATTATTGATTTACATCTTTCAGGTAGTTATCTGCAATGATGCACACAAACATTCATAGTTTAATACTGTCATTTTGAGCTGATTTCTTATAGTCTATTGAACATAAACCATGAAAAATTTAGGATAAATTCCACCTTCTTTTAAAAGTTTATTACAAACTTTAGAAACCAATTGTAAGTATTTTACAATAATGGATACCTTTGCACTCTTTTTTGGTGCTCCATATTTTTGTGACACTTGATAAATACCACTCTGTAGACCAATAAATAGTAGTTTTGAACTAGCTTAGACCTTGATTGCTTTGTTTAGATAACTCTGTGTGTGTAATCATGCACACAGACTTTGAGTCATAACCTGCCAACTCAGATGACAGTAGCTGAAAATACTTCTTCCCAGTGGCTGGCTACAAGGGAAATCAGTAGGTAGTTTTAGCACACTGTTCTGGGTTGGCAAGTACCATCACAGATGGTGTTGACCATACCTTCATGGTATCCTCAGCAGGTGAACCAAATATTGACTTGCAGAATTTGAATGGCCTTCTGAAGCCAACGATGCTCTCAGTCTATTTCCAATGCATCACCTGTCCTTTAAAATGCCTCCTAAGTCATCTCACTGCAAGGGTGAGTTCAAATTACTAAGTATTAGGTCTTCCTCCAAAACTTGGCTGCTATGTGCAGCTGGAACTCAAGTTATACACAATAGTGGAGTTACCGCTCAAGCTAATACAACAAAGACAAAGCCCAGTGTCAGTTTGAATATGTATTTTTCTCCAGTAAAAGAAAAACATGTTTCCTGGCAATGATCAATATCAGACAACCAAGTCTATATAGCTGAAATCTAGCTTGCTTGTTTGTTCATCTGTGAAAATAGCCCCTTCTATCTGTTGGTGAGTGAAATAGTGAATGCTTCCCCTTAATACAGTACAGGACAATGAAATGCACCAGCCTCACTTCCTCGATACACAGTTCCTCTCACAGCTCTGAGGAGCTTCATCTTAGCAATGTTTCTGGACACCTTTTATATCCAAAGCTAGTCAGTCAGCAGTTTGGAAGAACACTAACAAAAATTAAGAAGTTGGAATGATGAACACTCTATATGAGAAAAGAGTAAAAAGAAATACAAGTAAGTTGGCTGGCTGATGTATTTTGGCTGTTTATCTGAGGAAGTGGCAGTGACATCTCTTAGACTATAGACATGACTTTCAATAATCAGGAAAATGCGCTCTTTAAAACTCTTGTCTGTAAGGTTGGGCTAGCTTTGGTCCTGCATTACTCCGCAGCTGAAGTACTCAGGTGTCTTAAAGCCGGACAGATCACCAAGAGCTTATTTTACTGCACTGGTAAACTGGCAAAGTCTTGAGGTCCTGGGGTTGCATCTGCCCTAAGTCTTTGCCTTTCCAATTGGTACTTCTAATGAGAATAGGAGGGAGATCTGCCGTCATACTCTGAGTTGCAGAAAGTCTGAGGACTTTATTTCATTGTAGTGCTGTCATCAGCACATGAGGAACTTCAGAACAGAAAGTCTCTAAAAGACTAGTCTTTAAAGGATTAAACCCATTCTGTGTTAAGGATGGAGAACGTAAATGAATGTCCCAGTATTAAAGAACTGAAGGATTACTGTTTCCATACAGAGCTAACAGCATATTTTGTATCTTTTCATTCCTCCAAAAGAAGAAGAATTGATCAGTTTCTTGATCAGAAATGTGTGTTTTAGTAGCAAGGGAAACTTAGGCTTGAATTTATAACACAGGTTTCCCTATGCTGTAGCAAGACAGGGTGGGGGCTTAGATCTGAAAATGGGAAGGCTACATTTGATGCTGGAGGGTAAGAATATTTTACACTTTCCCTTTGGGAATGGTGGAAGTCCTATTAAAATGAGTTCAAATTTAGACTGAATGAAGCACTTCAGAATTTACTACGGGGAACAATCCAGCATTGGCAAGAGAATGAACATAATGACCTAATATTGTAAAGACTGTCTATCTCTGTTTCCTGTAGATCTGTGAAATGTCTGACTTTTGTAGGGTTTGATTCCAATGTGACCATCAGGAAAACAGAATAAGGAAAAGTTTTCTTGTCCTTGGTATGAGTGTAATATTCCCACGTTTCTTTATGGCAGACCTAATCTAAATGGTCTGCAATCGTTGAGCACAAAGACTTCAGGTTTAGCTGGGGAAGGTTGCAAACTGCTAAGCCCTGCTAAACATCCTCATAGCTGCAAAAGGCACAGGGTTCTTAAGCTTTTATTTGAATAGGCTGTAGCTATTATTAAAATAACCTTCAAGTATTGACTCAAAATCCCTTCACACTTTGCTAAAATTGTCCTGAAATTTCTGTCATTCTCACTAATATGTTTCATTTTCTTTTCCACATGCTGTACTTAGCATTGTGAGAATTTCTCCCTCTTCTACCTTCTATATATTATAAAAATGTTGGTGCCATTTTCCTAAAACAAATAAGTAAAGTGGAATTTTCCCTTTGATGATTTTCTCTGTTCTTATTAAAAAGTACATTGCATTTAAATCTGCCTCTTGTCTATTGTAGTTTAAGTGACAAGTCCAGATTAGGTGCTTTAAAAGTTTGCGGTTACAAATGGAAATGTCTTTAACTATTTATAATCATCTTTGTTTAAATTGTCTTTACACATAGAAGCAAGGTAAGTGAGGAGCAGAAAGGCATAGAAAACAGGATGTTTTTTAAAAGTCAGTGGTTTTGTGAAATGGACACATTCTTATCAAGGACTGAGGAAGTCTTATTTTTATTTGGTTCTGGTTTTTCCATCAGCATATGAAATATTTACTTGTTAGGCAGTATCAGGAATACCCATTTTCTATAGTGTTGTACCAGCCCAACCCATCAATGTGCTGGTTAATTAAGTGTGACCTAAACCAACTTGACTTGAGCTCTGCATTAAATGCACAAAACCCATTTGAGCTGACCAGCAGCAGAAGTGGTACTCAGAGAAATTGAAAAGGATTTCTCCCAAATGCTTTCTACTTACTTACAGCACTCAAGTAATGGCTGAAGATTAGCATATGACATGACAGATTACATTAAGTCATGTCTTTCCAGTGCTTTATGACAGCACTATCACATTAGCTTCTTAGCACTGGCACATCGAGGCATGCAAATGTTTTCAGACCCTCTTATTCAAATCTACAAGCTGACATGGCAGCCTTGATATGATTATTAGTCATTTGAGAGACTTTAATTCACGTCATCAGATAACAGGTTCTGCTAAAAGGTTAGAGAAACTGTCTGCTTTTAATGAAGCCCTCAAAAAAGACCCTCAAAAACCTCCCTGCTCACAGAGAGCCTGATTTGACTTTATTGACAAGATCCCCCTAAGAGTGAACTTGAGTTGAATAAGTAAGCAGGCATCTGGAGTAAAAAAAAACATTGACTTCATTTAAAAACTAGACCGAACTGGGTTGAATTTGTATCTTTTTGCTTCCCATTTTCTCTTTCTGGTTGTATTGTAGCTTTAAAGACAAGGTGATCTGTCTGGAAAATGGTTTCAGCATATGATGTTGAATGAAGAAAAATGGGGGAAAGACTGGTCCAATACTTTAGTGTCAGACTCTCATTGTTACACTGAGTGGAAGGTCACTGCTGCTTACTACAAAGGGTTAACTGATGGTATATTGTCACAAGGATCTGTGCAGAACAGTTAGGAATTCTGTTTGCACTCTTTTAGTCTGCATCTATTAACATGCCTTCATATTCAGATATTGTTTCATGTAAAATCATGGTGAGTTTGCATTCTAATGAAAATACCTTTTAGATTAGTCACCCATGGTCAGTGGCAGTTGGCACAGGGTGAGTGAGGTGAGAGGTGATGTTCTTCCTGAGCAGGTAAAAAGGTAAACAGCTTTACTATTAAAAAGGATATTTATTTGGTGCTAGGGCAGGGATTTCTTTTTGCAGAAGGTATAGGAAAATGGTGCTGATCCCAGCCAGCATTGCCTCAGACCAAAGATACATGTCACAAAATTGAAAAAAAAAAGAAAGAATATGAGTTCTTAAAATCCTTTGTCATTAGTGTTACAATGGCCTCTGTATCAGAAGAACTTACGTCAATATAGTACTGCCCAGACTACAACTGACCTCCAGAAAGCTGCTGGTGTCTCTATACCTGGAACTCACCACAAGCTTTTGTTACCTGATTCCTTATTGTTGCCTAAGGAGGAAGCTGAAATATGCCTGTGGACTTCGTGAAGCACCTGGTTTAGAGATCACTTTCTCTAGAGCCTTGCTTGGTTTGCCTCTTAGGAATATGCTAATGGTGAAACCAGTAGAGTACTTGGGTTCAGAGACTTGGTGTATTTAGGCTAATTGTTGCAGCTGAGTTTAATTTTTTCTTTGAAAAGCCAATTCAGAATTCCTAGTATAGGATTCACACTTTGGTTATCAGGCCATGCATAGACTGAGTTTGAGACAAGCGATTGACTGCAGATAATTCACCTTGGTGTAGAGGACCTGGTTTATATCACCTTTCACATTGCCTCTGAATGTCACCTCTATAGCAACACACCCTCCAGGAACTCTGATGTTGTTCCTGCTGGATATAAATGTGCCAGGTACAAAACAGCTCTATACCAGCTCACTAAATCCTCCCATCTTCATTTGCCTTTGCCACTCCTGCAGCTGTGGCCACAGTGGTCCTCTCAGATCCAATCGACCTGTTCTGCTTCTATTTCCATGTCTTCCAGCTCTTTTTCTATCTAAGCAAAATCAATTGCTCTAAGTACTACCAGTCTAATCTGACTGTACTTCATCCCATTCCCTAGGGGTAAATTGACAGGGTGTGCAACAAGACAGTGGAACACCAGCTTCTTTGTTACTGTTTCTACCCTTTTTGCCAAGAGCTTTTCTGTCCTTAACCACAGCTCCTCATCACGAGACTCCACTTCTGTGCTTCACCAGCATGGACCAAGCTTTTTTTTGTGTCTGCTTCACTGATTCTCCATCTCCTCTCACATCCATCTTAAAATGTATCTTTCAGCCTTGCTTATGCTGCTTAATTTCTCTCTTGTTGAATTTATGATCAAGTACTTTATTAATCATACAATGTCTTTGTAACTGCATTATGTGACTTAAACCATTATTTTATGTAACTTTGTACAGTGTTTTGGACCACAGTTTGTATGAAGGCTATTTACTATACAACACAGTTGTGCTTTTTGCATGTTTTTTCTCTGAAACAATAACAAAAAAATCTTCTATTACATTATGCTATGTCATTGCTCATAAACTAATTTGCAAGACTAAAATGAAATATTTAGACTTCAGTCTTGCGAACTTTTCCACATGAGTTCTCCTACTAAGTTTGAAGGAGATTGAAAATATTTGGCCTTTTCATGGGACACTTCAGCAACTGGCAAAATAGGTAAATGAAAACAGAGGGGTTTAGAGCAGCTCTCTCAGGTACACCTGTGAAGCTTCCTACCTATGGCAAGATTAAAGGGGTACAAAATTGTGATAAAAGACAGGACATAATTGTACCAATAATTTCTTCTTATGATAGAATAAGTGTATGGGCTATCTTAGCACAGGTTATCCTTGAAGTTTAAACCAGATTAGGTAAAACAAATTAAGAAAAAGTGGTTAATATACATATACATACATACATACATATATATATATATGTCAATAGAATTTATTAGTAAAGATAAAAATATATAATGGCTGTAAGTTCTCACAGCACAAGCAAAATCAATACCAAAATTATTCTTATGGGATTTCGCATGAACTAAACTGGCTGAAGATGTTTCTTTTGAGTCATCCATCATTCCACTGGGCTCGGTACTTGCTGTGAAAAAGAAGTTCTGTACAACTTTTTCCTGCAGCTCTACTGACAGCAGAAACCTTAAGCAAACTTTTACTGCACTGTGTGTCACTGGGTGTTGAGATCCAGGACCGCCATTCCCTCTGTTGGTGGATGTGTTGGTGCTGGAAAAAGTCTTGAGTCCTCAGCCTGGCACATTCCCAAACCCAGAATGGCTCCATCCTCCTTGATGGGTTGGTTTCAGCAGCTGAGGGAAGTAACAGGAAATTACTTCTGAGCTGGAGGTTCCAGTTGTTGTCTTTCAGCTTCAATCCTATGAGAGTTAAGTGTAGCTGCTGACTGTATCAGGACATCTGACCTGCTTGCATCTCTGTAGATCTCTTTCTGATCCTCATTTGTCTTTTCTGAAACACTTCAAATAAAAGATTGGGATTAGAGAAATACAAATTCTTTTAAAAGCCCTGCTGAGTCTCTGAATTTTTGCAGACAGTCCTTGCAGTTATTTCCATCTTGTAGTTTAATACAAGCTAGAAAATCCATACTGCTTTGCTCCCTTCTGCCTATTTCTTCTGCAAGGTGTACATGTTGATCAATAAAGAATCTATCTCCCCCTTTTCATTACTTCTAGCCTCCTGCCATACTCATACTCTCTTATGCACAGGTTATGAACAGTTCCACTGTCTCAAAATTATTTTAAATGTAATTTAGGCTAGAATGCAGTAGAGTGACAAATGCCAGTGAATTGAGAGGGTTTGTTCACCAGAGGCTGCAATCTCTTGCGACAGCCAACTACAGCTCTAATCTTCATTTGCACTTTCCCAGTCCTGTAACAGATTGCATTACTATCACTCTTTCTCTCTCTCGCACTGTTATTAATTCTTCACCTTTAAAAAGATTAATACCTTTCAAGAAATGGACTTGTGTGCTGATTCAACTATTCTGACTGCTAATATATGGAGCCCGCAGCACTGAGAACAGCAGTTTGATATCCACCACCTGATGGACCTTGATGTACAGCCACCGTTATCTTCAGTTTTCATGGTTTGTGAGGCTTAACATTTACTGTACTTGGGTAAAAAGGTGCTGTTAGTGGGAACAAAGGAATTGCTCTAAGAGTTAAGAGAACTATGGGGTAGTTTTAGATTAATCCTACCTGCCAGTCGTACATTTCAGTGTTGAAAGGCTGACCCCGGTACCTGGTTTTCTTGTCAGCAAAAAAGCTTTCAGGGGCCTACTTGGGAATCAACACAAATATAAGGTGTGATAAAAGGGAATGGCTGAGGTAAGTGGTAGAAATAGTAGGAATCACTTAAATTTCGCCTGTACCAGAACAGATTATGATGTTGACTTCACAAGGTATCAGCTCTTTCTCATTACATTATACTATTGCTGATAGAGAAGTATATCAAGTTGTCTACCACTGAAATATTCTAAGTATGAATTTAATAAAAATCCTCATTGTTAAAATCTGGCATTCAAATATCCTTTAGTAATCTTAGCAGTCATGAATGTAATATTATTCCTTGTGGCTAAATTTGCATAAAATAATGGTCTGGTTAAAAATAATTTTGTACTGTTGTTATACTTATTTGCATTTTATTTTCTAATTATATAATAATTTTAGAAGTTTTAAAAAAATGCATCTAAAGTCTGAAATGAGTAGCTGGCATTTCAGGAAACAGCTTATTGGCACAGGGCACTTCCAGGAGCATTTTAAGAGAATATAAAGAAAGTCTAGACTAATGCAATTTCTGAGTGATTATCTTTCCTTTGGCAAGTTCCATCTCTTCACCATCCTGGACTGGTTTTCTGTCATTTTAGTCTAGCTGTCCTCCCTACATCAGTTCTAAGGACTTCCAACATCCCAGCAGATATGAACTGATATATTTTAACTAGCTGACCTTAATACCATGTGTATTTCAATACCACCCAGTCCCATGCTATAAAATTGAGTTTTAAACAAGCTTCTCTGAGCAAGTGGACTCACCAAATGCTGAACAATTGTGGGCTATATATTTCTGACACTGAATCGCCTCAGATATTCCAACAAACATTTCATTCTGAAGTATAAACATACTACATATTTCAGATTGCATCAGGCTTCTTTTAAACATGAATTAACTAGTGCATGTGGTGCCTAAACTGCTATTTAACTGTCCTTTTAAAATACATATTTAAATCCTACGTTGTGTATGACTGGGTTTGATTTAGCACTTGGTCTTAAACCACAATTCAGTTTAAGTGAGCCAGTAATTGGGTTTTCCTCACAGTGACAGTGGATCTCAGAATGAAGTTGCTTTGACAAATATTGTGGGCATTATATTCTTATGGCATGAAACTTTACTCTGTTGTCACTGAAGTCAAGGGTATCCATTGATTTTACTGAAAAGTGGAAGCAGCCCCACAGCCAAGAGGGCTTTAAGACACATCTTAGTAGAAATAATTCCTTGGGCAGGTGGCATTGTCCAAAATACTCTTGGCAAATACAGCTGATTTAGAAAGCAGCTCACACTTTTTCTTGGTGATGTAGTACAACATATTTGATAAATGAGTGTGCTATTAGATGAAGCTGGTATGACCCACAGTTGAAATCAGCTATAGACTTTAAAAATAAACCAATATTGATACACTTCTAGAAAGAAAATATTGCCATATTACAGCTTGGCATTCATCTTCTGCATTTCTGTGAATATATCAGTGTATGCATATGTGCTCTCCAGTGTGTGTAATCGCACAGATGCACAGGTTCTACTCCTAGTCTGGTGGGCAGATATCATCTTAAGGCCAGTGGAGGGGGTGCTGAAATGCACCACGAAACATGACTTAGAGGCCACAGCAGTAGGGAACTCCTTTCTTCCCTAGGAATTCCCAAGTGTTTAGTAGTAGTTCATTCATTTCATGATAAAAATGAGGAGATTTGAGGTAACGCATTTTACAAGGCTTGTTAAACCTTGACAGAAGAAAAGAAGTTGGCCTCTAGCACAGCATATTGTGAGCTGAAAGAAACAAGAGCGCGAGGAAGATGGGAATTAGAGCTCCTTGGAGAGCAGAATCTCAAGGGTTTTACACATACCCGGTCTTAGTCAAGAAGGACCAGGGAGAGACAGAAAGAGATTCTGTGATAGCTACAAACAAGGTGTGCTGGAAGGATGAAAGTCTGAAGGACAAGCTGATGCCTGCAAGGACTGGCTAGAGGGCACAGTCAGTCAGCAGAGTTGATAGTAGATGCCTGCTGAGATAAAAAAATATGGAGAAAATCAGATAAAAAGCATAAAATCTGCTGTGTAACAGTTAGCAGGTGTTATGCCTGCTTTTTTAACCACAGGCAGAATTTAAACTGAGCTGGTTCTTACTGGATTTTATCTTTTTTGCATGATTGTGAGAAGTTTGCGTTTGCACCTGCTAAATTGTAGCTGGATTCTAATAAAATTCATCTTCTGCTTCTCCTTCCGCTCCCACTAGCCTGTGTTTGCCTATGTGTAACCACCGCACACTGACCAAAATATACTACCTCAAAAAGTGATTCAGACCAATAATTGTGTCCTGAGGCATATAGCTGAACATTCACCTCAGAAAAATGAACAATTCTAGTAAGTGAGCTCGTGTGTATCATATACAATCAATCCTTTCCAGAAGACTTAATGTGCTTAGAACAAAATGTAATCCTGCTTTGTTCAAACTTGGTGTATGTTTATAAAACTATCTGAATAATGGTTCTGAGAGCCCCTTTAGTATATCCATTGGGGAAACAAGGACAAAATTTAGGACAAAAAGTAGTTGAATTTCCATATATGCAAAGGAAAACAATTTGGAAAATTTAAAAAAAAATTAAGGCAACCCATTCCAATCATAAGTATTGCAATTATGTGAGTGACGTATGATATATCAGAGAAACTTAGCTGTAACAATATTGGTAGTTTTGCTTAAGTAGGTTTCTTTAGAGTGCTCATTTGAGACTGAAGACAAACCTCTGTGTTAAGTCTTTAATAGACAGTTCTATAGAAATTTTGTCTATTCAAAATACAGAGTATATAGCATAATGCTCAAACTAGACTTAAGGCTCCATAGGATTTAGAAAACAAAGTTTGACCATAAATATCATGATAGTTTTATAGTTCTATTTTCGTAGGGACATTAACTTGCCAATCTGTTCTCTACACGGATCTGTACCCATAGCTTTAATTCAATTATAGAGTTGATTGCATACATATCTATAATATTGTATATGTATATGTATCTGTGCCAGTTCTTTAGGTGATTTTGTTCAATAGGTATCAAAGGTTTTATGAAGGAAGTTAAGTATGATGAGTGTTTCAACTTTGCAGGTGGGGAACTTAAAGTAAGGAGGGCTTTGTAGACTTGCTGAAGGCCTAAGAGTAATTCTCAAAACTGAGTGGTGGTTTTCTAAAAAGTTTTTGACAGCACATGACAAACCATATTCTGATAAACCACATTTGTGTTTTGGTCTCTCCAAAACTTTCTTTGAAGTGTTCCAAAAAACATAGGAACAGATATGTAAGTGTTAGCTTCTTAAAAGTTCAGCTGAAGGTTTTGCACCTGAAGTTAGGGTGGAAGGCAAAATCCCATTTTTCATGTGAGGATGTTTATGTCAATCCATAGCAGAGAAGAGGCACTAGCAATGAGAAAATAATAAAAACTATAAGTATTTTTAGATTTTGGACTAAAAATTTGTAAGTCTTATGCAATATTGGAACCCAGCACTTACTTACTGAAAAAGTAAAAAGTTTCCTTACTTACTGAAAAATATCTCTAATGCCCAATATACATATGAAGCAGCAGGGTATACATGCATACATATAGATGTGTGTACAAAATATTCCCATGTACCTCAATGCACATGCTTTATATTTTATGATCCATCCTTTTCTTCCTCTCATTAAGACAAATAATAATCCACATTTTCACCTGCTTTTATTGGGTTTCAGTTTTTAAAGCAATGTTATATGACCGTGGGTTTTGTGTTTACAGCATTTTCTGTAGTGCCAACTGCAGGTAAGTGTTTATTTGGAAAGCTTTATTGAGACTAGCCAAAAAAGAATCCTTAATATTTTTCAGAAATAATTCTTGCTATCACCTATTATTTAATGCGGTAAGTAGGGAACTGTTGAACTTGCAGCATCAGTGGTGGTAAGATTAAAAACCTGTAGATTTTGTCTGCCCTTCCAAACAGTTGCAGTTTGTTCTGATGAGATTCCATCGAGGAGTTATGAATTGGTTTAGTCTTGTTTGTGAGTAGCCAGTGGCTTTCACAGACGATGGGCTGGACTACTAAACTAGGTTGCAAAGCAGTATCCGCAAGATTGGTGGAAAAGACTGCTTATCAAATAGCTGGTCCACATCTCTTTGGATTGTTACTTATTAAGCAAAGATCAACAGCCAAAATGATCTTTGAAGAAAATGTTTTGCCAGCCAGTGATTTCTGGATTATGACCCTTGTCCTGATTCACAGCCCTGAAGAATGTAGGAGAGGTTGGTTTAGAGGTAATAAAACCTTCAAACTCTTGGCTGTGGTGAGGAAAGTTCCCTTTCTCACTGTGGCAGTTTCTTAGCTACTCTGTATTGCTCAGGCCGTCTGAAAAGCAACATGGAAATATTGTATGTTAGAGTATGTTATGCTCTTGAGAAAGTTATCTTCTAGCTAAAATCCAAAACAAAGGAACATGCTAAAATATAGTCATAATATTGTGTACCAGGTTTATGTGGTCAAATCTTCATAACAGCAAATGAGGAAATTAGTAATAAAAATCCAGTTGACCAATAACAGAGTTTGTACCTGTAAATTCTTGAGCACCACTTTGAAAATGGCCACTATAATGAAAAGAAAGTAATGTTTGTTTGATGGAAGCAATGGTAATCAGTTTTCTCTAATAAACTTTGATAAGGAATGCTTGTGCTCACATTCAGTGTATAATAGGACAATGTGGTATTTGTACAATCCTATTTCTACCAAAGAGTTACTCTCAGTTGGGTCTGGTTCCTCTGTGTTTTCATTCAAAAAATATAGAAAACAGAACAAGAACACTACAGTCAAGCACGAGGACTCTTCAAAATTCTGGCTGGTCATCTTTAGAAATTGTTTGCAATTATAGCCCTTTTTGCTTAATTTCTTGTAAGCTTCTGGCTGACTTGTCACTCTTTAATGAGCTGTATGGGTGAGGAATGTGTTATAAGCAGGCTGGATACAGGGTGTTCCCCATGGATCAGTCTTCTCTGTGGACATGTTTATTTTACTTGATGTTACTTATTTTAGTTTTGAGGATTTGTTAATGTGGGTCTGAGGATAATCAGTTTGGGCAGAAGTTTGTGGAGGGAAAAAAAGTATATTTTAAATGTCAAGTTATATTTATAGAAATTGCAGCTTAGATTATGTGTAATTGACAGTGTCCTTTAGATTGACAAGTGAGATAAGATCATCTTATTTTCAATAATCTTTTATGTTTAAGGTGTTTCTTTAATGGTTTGGATTACAACTTAAAAATAGAAAGCCTGTGCATATGCTTCTGCTTGCTAGGGTACTGCAGACTTGATTTCTGAGGTTGCTGACAACTTCTGAAAGATTTAGGAACTGTCAGCAGGAAACATTCCCATAGAATCTGTACTGTGAACTTTTTCTGGAAAAACAGCATCATTTAGCAGGTAATATATCTGCAATAAAAGTACAGTTATGCAATAATGACTCATTAATATGGTCGATCATAACATGGTCTTTTCAATTCAATTTAAAAAGGAACTTGTGGAAAGAAATAAGTTCCTACTCAGCTAGTTGGTGAACCTGGTTATTTCTTTTATATTGTTGGGTTTTAAGCTTTGAAATAGCTATTTGATTTGTATGGGAGATAACATTTAGTCATGACATTTGATTTCTGCATAAACAGATTTCCATTTACGTTTAGATGAGTACAATAAGGTTTCTTTCCTTTTTTTTCTTCTTTTTTTTCCTTTTTCTCCCCCTCTTTGAATATGCTAGAAACTGCTGGAGTACTTCGGTATGTAACTGCTATTTTATCCTTTATGTCTTTATGATCTTGTCAGTGCTTCATGTCTACCATAGTTTTTCTAATCTAAAATAATCCCAGAGAAATCCTTTGATTGTCTGTTTGGACCTGATCCATTTCTAAAGCAGGAATGTAATGGGCTTTATGGCACTTACTTGAAAGTAATTTATCCAACAGAGTGAATATAGATACTTGTTTTAATAAGAATATGCTTTATGGTAAGTGGAGACGGCTATTTAATTAGCCAAAGGGAAAGTAGTTCATGATACAATCTGTTCCAATCATCTTGGACATTAAACAAAAAGTCAGACAAAGTTATTTATGTACATGCACTTTATTTGCAGTTGTTTTGAATAACCTCTTGGTAGAACTTTACAGCATTATCTGGGGAAAAAAATGTAAACAGGAGTTTCACTTATTGCTGTCAGTGCTTCAAGTGCGCATCTCTTAAAGCAGTTGACAGTGGCAGCAGTGCTCAGTTTATCCTGGATAATACGCTCTTTCGACATTTGGTGGTTTACATCTTTCTGGTGTGAAGGCTGATATAGGATGCTATAAAAGCATTACACTCTGCTTCTTTCTAATGTGGATTTTTCTATTGCCTTGAGCTGCCTATTGCATAGATAAATAAGATGTATTTCTGAAGCATAAGGATTTCCATGCAGCGCTGTAGAAGCTGCTAGGATTTTAAGAGGGATTAGAGCGGCATTTGGAAACTAAGTGGGAACATGCTTCCTTCAGTTCTTTCGATTGTATTGAGTACTGGACTTTTACTTAATTCTTTGTGTTAAAATTTGCTATTAGTCGTAATTGTCGTTACAAACCTATAAACAGCAAAGCAAAGGAGGAACAGTGTGCAAGTGTTAAAGTGTTCTGTTATTTATGAGTATGATATACTTTGTTGTCACAGGGTGACAATGCTTCATTTTCCTGAAAAATTGTCTTTCTTTAAGGGACTAATCCATAACTTGTTGGATTTGATTTAATAACTTCTGTGGACGTCAGGGGTCTTTGGATGATGTGTCAAGGAAGGAAGAAAGGAAGTCTCACTTATCCAAATGAAGTTGGAGCTATTGCAAATTTTGGAGAAAAAATGGTTGCATTTCCATATATGAGAGGTCTCTGAATGGGCACAAGGAGCTTGCCTTATCAATGGTTAAAACTGATATTAGTAATTGCTAATGTCTCTTTCCCACCCACCATTTGTCTGTAGAAAATCTTCTGAGGTCCTTACACTGAAGCAGATCACCAGGATGTTCCTGAATAACTGATTTCATATGTGATTTGTCAGTTCACAGGAGCCTAACCAGCATTTTGTGTAGTTAAGCCTTCATTGTGCTGGACAGACACTGTATTTTCTCAGCAGTATGATAAGAGACACAGATATCAAGCATACTCATTCAAGAGGAATGCCTGTGGCAAGAGGAGTGAAGTCCTAGGGCTAAGTCTATTTAGCATAAAGAAAAATACAAAAATTAAGGAAGCACTTACAGCTCCATCTTCCAACCTCATTTACAGTAAGTTGGAAGAGTTTTTGATATAAGACAGCGGGTAGTGTGTGCTGACACTTTCCCTCCTCCTCACAAATATGTATCACCAGCTGGTTTATGTGACCCTGCTTGTTCCCATGAAGTCAATGGTAAAACTGGAATATTAAGCAAATATGGCTTGCATACAAGAACAAGTCATGATATAGCCTGGAATCTAAAAGCCAACAAACTCATGGCTTTCTTCTCTGCACGAAGTCAGAGATGAGCAACTACTGTAAATGGTATGGATATCTCAAACAGACCATTTTATTCAGCTACATGATGCAAATAAAAGCATCACGCTTAAGGGGAGACATGTTTGGTTTGGGTCATGTTATGATGAAATTCCATATTAAATCAATTTAGCAGCCCTGTTCTGGCAAATCACCAGTAGGTTACTCACAAGTACAGAGACTTGCTGCATCCAGATATAGTGTGATACCAAATGTTAATGGACAGCTCAAGCTCTGTTCAAAATTATGTTTTAAAATTGAAGCAAAAAATTAAAGCAGGTATTTACTATATACAAATAGTAACTGCCCCAAAACCCAGAGGAAAACCTGTCTGAACTTCCTAGACCTGATTGTCTAAGGCCCATTTTCTGGAAGGTGCTAATTGCCTCCTAAGGGATGCCAAATGCTCTCAAATCCCATTGAATTCAATGAACCCCAATTGATGTATTTCAGTGAATTCCTGATGAAGTCAGCCCTTTGCGCACTACAGACTCGAGGGCTCTCAGAAGTATGCAGGATCATGTCCTACATGGACAAACAAAACAATGTTAGTACAGTGTTCTGTATGATAACCAGGGAGGTTAATAAATCAAGAATATCAATTAGAATTTATGTAGCTGTACTGCTCATTTATGCCTTTCATTTTTGGACACAGATCCATCTTTAACTTTTTGCACTGTGAATAGCCCCATCAATTCAGATATAGGGAACTATTTAATGTCTACAACTCAATGCACCTAATTCCTTACAGGGCTAATGCCTGAGGGATTAAATCCCAGTACGTTTAAGAGCAGGGACAGGACAGGTCTGCTGTTCTCCCAGTCAGCTGGACAACTGAGCTTCCTCAGAGCTGGTCATGAAGCCCATTTTGTGGACTCTGATGGTTCAGGTGCTGCTGCAGAGGCAGCTCAGCTGTGCATGCTGGGGTTACATAATTGTGAATGTGATAACATCAACCCGGTAAACCCGGGGTTAAAAGTGTCCTCCCTTTGCAGAGCTCTGAGACGGAATGGTGTTTTCAGGGTATACATGAACCTTTAAAAGTAGAGCAAACACTTCCTAGCACCTCTCTGGAGCTTTTGGGACTTAAACTACTTTCCCCATATTGGCAACTTTACCTTTTCAACTTCACTGTGAAGTTGATCATTACATTGTATTGGCAGCTCTTATCTATTACTGACATGGAACCACCTCTACAGTGAAATGCAGTAACCTTTTCAAAGTGACATTGCACACTCATGGGAAATAACAGGCGTGCTTTACTGATCACAGATCATCAGATCCTCAGATTTGGATCTCACACAAAATACCTTCAGATCTCCTAACACCTGAATCCAATACTGAACCAGAAGGAAAAACATTATCTATTGCATCACTAACCTGTTCATGCGGTGGTAAGCTTTCTTGGAGGTCTCTCTTCCAAATGCTAAGCAGCCCAACCGGTCTTAGCTTTTAAGATCACAGCCTAAGGTGGTATGGCTGCAGGCCATAACTCTAATGAAAACCTGGTACAGTGGGTAGATTGTTCCTGGATCTCATTATAGGCAATTGTTCCACTGCTTCTGCTGTTTTTAATTCCTAAACCTAATATTTACCTCTGAGCATTCAAAGTTATTTTGAATTTTATCTTGACAAATCACTAAGGGGTCTATTCTTCTTTCAATGCATGCATTTAACTCTCATTAATGTTCATATGAGTTATGCACAGAGCTCAGCTCCAGCAGGTTTTTCCAGCAGGGCCTGAGTCCCAGCCCTTATATGGTGTTTCAAAGTTTCTTATGCTTCTGAACAAACACAAAATTCTTCTGCCCAAATGGAGCAGAACAGTGCTTCCTCCCACCCTCCACTGTGACCTTCTGGTCTGCTACACTTATCAGTGGTAAGGAGTCTGTCCCCTTTCCTTTCCCCATTTCCAGCCATGCTTACGTATGCATATTGGGAATCTTGAGGGCATGATTTAGCAAAGAACCCATTCAGGCTCAGTGTTACAGACTCCTTGTGCAAGCTTTTACTGTAGAGTAACTGAAAGTGTATTTTGTACTGAATCAGGCTCTAAATTATGCCTAACGTTCAGTTAACTGGAAAGGAAAACAAGTCTGGGCATATTGCACACCATTTTGACATTCTGTGAGCTCTCTGGCAGTCTTTCAGTTATACTTCTCTAAGATACTTTTGCTTTTTTTCTTCATATTCCTGACAAAATGTTATGTATCCTGGACTGAGCACATGATATCTAGAAACAAACAAACCCTGAAGGAATTAATTTTCAGACACAAGAACCCAAAGGTTTAATAGGATGAGTGTTGTTCATACTGTATTAGCTTCTGTAGCATGAGTTGAGAGACTTAGCATAAAGGTCTTGGAAAATTATGATTTCCTGGGGCTGCTGCACCAACCCTTTGATAGAGTGCAAGTTACTTTATCAAGCACTGACTGAAGCAATCTCAAAGAAAATGCTGGAAATAGAAGGGGCTATTTCAAAACTTAAAGATGCCTCTGCAGGGCAAGGTGCATTCTCCTCTGCCTGGTGAAAGGAAAATAAATCTCTTCCTAATAGAGAAGAGCTGTAGAAAACAGACCTGGAAATACCAATGTCTGCATTACAGAGATCTCTGGATACTGTCATAAAATAGCCAAATATGTCGCTTCTGCAGGTAGAGCTCACTGGGGAAAAAATTGTCATTCTTCCACAGATTTTAATGTTTTATTTGAGGTTGGAGGAAGGAAGAGGGGAGAATTACCCCTCGTTTTTGACAAAAGCCAAAACCACAGGAAACACGATATATCTGAAATTAACTGTGCTGCGGGGAAGGCTGGACTGACTGATGGTGTCTGACATAATTCTGGTCAGTTTTAGTGCTCCGTGTTGAAGAGAAGAATCAAATTAGGGGGAATTTTGTTGGTTCTGGGGCTTCCAGGGCCCACAGTTCATTGTACTATCTGTCCTGAGAGCAAGGCTGCAAGCTCTCTAGTCCACTTGGTTCTCAACTTTTGGAGCAGTATTGAAGCCAGGTAGCCTGAGTAGATTTCAGCAGTGGGAATCTGAAAGCTTTGGGATTCATTATGATGACAGATGTCCCCCTGCAGATGCCTACAAGCTACAGTGGAAGCCATTTTCAGGCATGAGGCGAGGGTCCTTGATCCCAAAAGCTCTGGTTTGACTGAGGCTGGGAAGGCTTCCAGATAAGTACCAGTACTGAGAGCTTCAGTGGAAGGACATACAGCAGTCTGGGAAACTGGGCTTCCCAACAGCCCAGCAGACAGGCTAGCAAGAAGCCAGACAGGCTAAGACCTGCCTAACACACAGGGTGTCACCAGGTGTTGGCTAAAGTACTCTGGGGACAATTTATAGATTTTGATGAACCCACATTTTTGACAAGCAAATTCACTGGAGAATTCCCAATGAACTGTAGTTTCCAGCAGTTTGAGATGGTTCAGATGTTGTTTGGTTTAAACCAGGTTTTCTTATAAAATGCAAACAAATGTCAATTACTGTGTGCAAAACTATGATGTAAGAATTATCTCTTTGGGGGCATGGGTTACTTACAGAAAGCTAGTTCCTAAGTAAATACTACGTATTTTCTGTACAGAAGGCCAAGAGTTCTAGGATTTTGCCTCCTTTTTACTTCGTAGATGGAGCCACCTGGCTGATCGGACAATAAAGGGAGGTGTAAATATGTAATGGAGGGTAAGTGAATAGCTGCAGCCTCAAAGAGGGGAAGTGTTGTTTAATGTTGTGATTTCTACTTCTTCCTTGGGGACAGAACTAAGAATTTCACGGTCAGTTATAAGTTCTCAGTCAGGACTGCCTCTCTTGCACCCTTAGGAGCTAAACAAGCTACATAGCCCATATGTGTTTTTCTTGTGGAGATTTCAGTTTGTCATGTAAATAGAACCCAATGTGTTTCTAATTAATCTTCTCATTCTCTTTCATTTTGGGACAAAAATGGCTCTGACAGAGCCTGCCACTCATTTTTGCCCTAGTTGTTTTACTTGAGTTGCTCTTTGAGCTTGTACCTAGTAATATTTCAGTGTCTCTTCTGTTTCTTTCCTGTTATCCAGGTTCTAGACTCAAGGCACTTTTTATCCTAAATGCTTGAGCTGGCTCCCCAAGGGCTTCCCCATTTTCTGTGTGTCTCACCAAATAGTGCAGTGATGTAATATGGTCATCACGTTCCTACTGGTTCCAGTAACAGTTTCTTTCTTAATCTCAGACTCACTTTCACTGTTGCATGAGAAAGGTGGTGTTGATGTGTCTGTCACTGTATCAGAATCTCCCATCTTTTTCCATGTCCTAATATCTCATGTTAAACTAATGCACTAAATCAAACGTTATGCCTTGCAGACAGGCAGTCCAATATAAAAGTCACACATTTATGAGCTTTCATGCTTAAGAAAATTAAATCATAGAATCATTTATTGGAAATAGAATAATTTGTTGGAAAAGACCCTTTATAGAAGAGTAAGAGCTAACAACTGCATCTGGATAGCAGCCTTCATAGCATTATTTGTAATATATTTTTTTTCCATCCTCTGGATAATTTTTCACAAAGAAGGTATAGTGAAGTGTGCTTTCAGCAACGATGAGAGTGGCTTTGATGCTCTCAAATGACAGTTTTACCTTAGAAGGAGCAATAACCAAGCCTATATTTTCACTAATTGGTGGCACCAGTGAGCTCTTCAGTTGGTGCAATATCTATGTTTTAAAATAGTGAGCTCATTAGAGGCAGTAGGCTGCTTCCATTGGAATGGTTAACAAGCTGCAAACCAGAACATTTCTACATGCCTTTCCACCCCCTCAGAGACTGCCTTAGTCATCACAGCCTAAGAAAGTAAGAAAGATTGTTTGCTGAAATGTGAAGGAATTTTACCATTCTGTGGTATTGGAATTAACATATTATTATTGGATTCCAGGCCTTTATTTCTTTAATGTCTTTATTTTGACTATGGTTCTGAAAAAAGCAGATCTGTGAAAGAACTTTTGGCTTAATACACAAACATAAAACTTTTAAGGGCAGTATGGTGGAAACATACTTGATTGAGAGCTGTGGGCATTAATATAACTAATTCAATCTAAACTTGCTTCAGTACCCTGTATTTACTGAAACAACTTGAGCTAAGCAATGGTTATATTGTCTTGTACTGGAAGGAAAACAATTGTTCATTGTATATCACGGAATCATAGAATGGCTTGGGTTGGAAGTAACCTTAAAAATCATCTAATTCCAATGCCACTGCCAAGGGCAGGGACACCTCCCACTAGACCAGGCTGCTCGAAGCCCCATCTGACCTGGCCTGGAACCCTTACAGGGATGGGGCATCCACAGCTGCTCAGGATAGCTGGTTCCAGTTCGTCACCATACTTTCAGTGTAGAATTTATTCCTAATATCCAATCTAAATCGGCCCTCTTTCAGTTTGAAACCATTTCTCCTTATTCTATCACTATGTGTCCTTGTAAAAAGTCCCTCTTCAGCTCTCTTGGAGCCCCTTCAGGTACTGGAAGGGGCTCTAAGTTGTCCCCAGAGCCTTCTCTTCTCCAGGCTGAACAACTCCAATTCTCTCAGCCTGTTTTCACAGAAGTGCTCCGGCCCTCTGATCATGTTTGTTGACCTCAGCTGGACTCATTCCAACAGGTCCCTATCCTGAAGCTGTAACCCTGTCGTTGAAAGCCACCAAATTTGTCAGGCAAATTTGCCTTTAGTGAAGCTATATTGGCTGTCATCAATCACCTCCTTATTTTCTGTGTGCCTTAGCATAGTTTTCTGGAGGACCTACTCCATGCTTTTGATGGGCACAGAGGTAAGACTTGACCAGCCTGTAGCTCCCCAGGTCTTCCTTATTTCCCTTTCTAAAAATGGAGGTGATCTTTCCCCTTTTTACTAGACTGCCGCAGCTTCTCAAATATGATGGAGATATGATTTGGAATTCAGCCCAATCACCTCGCCTGGGGTGTTAGATAGTCAGCTGAATCTTTAAGCTAGCTTGATGTAGGCTCATCACTTTCTGTATCCACTCTTACAAAGCCAGCTACGTACTTAGCTCCATGTCTAAGTCCAGGTATTCCTTGAGAGATCATAGGGACAACCACTGGATTTGAAACAAGACACCAGCACTTTTCATTTCAAGACCATTGTCCTCAAGGATGGGAGGAAGAAGTCTTGATTAAATATTCTTGATTAAGACAGTAGTAGATGACACTGGTGGCTGAAAAGGTTGTCAGGTGTCAATATCTGTAAAATCCAACTAACAAACTACCCAATACTCTCCTGAAGAGAAGTCTCAAGAGCTAATTTATGGGAATTCTAAAAGATTAACTGGCTAACATCAATCATGCACTCAGGTATAAAATTTGCTATATTCAACAAATGCCATGAACAATTGCATTTGTACATCTCTAGCATGTCTTGGGTACCTGGTCAAAGATTTAAAACACTTGATTACAAGCTTCACCTTTCCAGACAGTGTAGTTACTGACACTTGGCTCAAGCACTTGGAAGAAAAATGTGCTCAGAACTCTGTGAAGTTACAGGACTATCACGCAGGCTGCTCACTCTTCTCCTACATATTACTACTTTTTTAGCTGAACACAGCCTACTGTGTTTCAGGGCTTTTTTGATTGTTTGCTACCATTGTATTAATGGTGATCTACACATACTATTTTTGCTGGAATTGGAATATGAGGTGTGAAAAGGTGACCATCTGAAATATGCCACTGTGTGCCTCAGTGGCCACAGAAAGGATTTGGATTACTTGCCTGCAGTTTTCTGTTGCTCGCCTTGAAAGAAAGACGAAGGTAGCATGGTCTGTGTCCTCTGCAACCACAGCCTTTTCTAAATGCTTTGGAGTGTTATTGTAACTTGCCTTTTCCCCTCTTAAAAGTCTCTCTGTACTACATTATAAATACCAATAAAATGTTAGAAAAAAACCCACATAAAATGCATGTTATTTGTTTTAGACGTCTACAAGATACAGTCAGTGTAGGAGGCTGGAATTTTTTTACAAGGGGGAGTATTATTTTCACTTTTTAATTTCACATTGACCAATATTTTTACTTTGGGTAAAATAAAAACATACATTTTCCTGAGCCTTTACCAAGATAAATTTTCTGAACATTAGGCATTCCAGAATATATAGCCAACTCCTCCTGAGAGGCCAACAGATAGATCCGTTTGCTTTGGAATACAGTTTTCTCTACTTCTTGTCAGCTCTTGCTTGTGTCAGCAATGTGGAACATAATGGAGAAAGCAAATCAAAGCTTTAAAATGGACTGGTCATCACCACCTTCTCGTGTTTTCTGTCCTATCATGGTTTAGGTCAAGGATTGTGGTCAAGAGGAAACACTGACCTTTTTGCTCTTTGTACACAGGGGAAAAGGTGAGCAAAATGTGTTTGGGGTGCAGTGTTGTGCGTGCCCCAAGGTGGCAGAAATGCCAAGACACTCTGATAGGGAAAGGAATGTTGGAGTGGAAAGTCAGCCGATCAGCTTGATCACCTCTTTCCACTCTGGGCAGTGAGTCACTGTAACCGTGCTGTTAAATGAAGTCATCTGTTACCTCTCCTCCAAGCCGTATGATTAATACATCTCATAACAAGCAGATCTCTGCTCATTATTCCCCAATGTTCTCAGATGCTTCTCTTTTATTTTTCCAGAGGTATCTGAGCCATTCGCAGAGCACTGGGGATGCCAAGTAGGCCAGTTGTCTTGCAGAGATGGTGGCTGGTGTGCCATCTGAGCCCCAGTGCAATCTTTGAACGGTTTATTTATGAATAGGATATATTCCTGTACATTTGAAAGAAGGAAAATACTTCAGTTTGTACCTTGACTTATATATTTAAAACTTACAATACATGTGCTTTCGTATATTACTGTGCACTGCTTGGATGACACTGTAGAGGAAAACTGTATTATCTCTCTTGGAATTTCACAGGCATTAGTATTGCTTAACCTTGCAGTTCTCACAATTAAAGATGCAAACAAGAAAAATTCTTTTACCCAAACAGGTTTTTATTGCTGTTAACATACAGTTATACAATATGCATAGATAGAGCTTTTGATCCAAGGACCTCTCAAGTATCTTTAGAAAAATGTATCACAGTAAGTTAGTAAGAATTTCCACCATAGGACACTTAAGTCCTATATCCTTCTTACGGAAGTTTACACAGCAAAATAGTTTAAAACTTAATTTTATCAGTCTGAATAAAGACTAAGATAGGAGCTGAGCCATCTGATTTTCATTGTAGCCTGTTATGTAAGAAGGTCCTGTGCAAATAATCTGTAAACTTTCCACGGATAATCTTCCAGGGGCAGTATGATGTTCTTGAAGGAATTCCAATTTTTCCTTCTTTTACTGATAGCAATAGACCAGTTTTTCGCCTTAGGGATGACCAGCTTTAAACTTTGTTTAAACTTCTACTGAGAAGTTGAATTGTGCTCTACTAGGGAAGCAATGATTTAAGCATCCTATTCATTAATTTTCCAAAATTCATTATAACCCTTTCTTACTTGTTCACAAAAATGATGGCTCTGTAGAATACTTGGTGACTGCCACTGCCTTTGGGTCGTGAAACTTGCTGGTATTATTTAAACTTGTCTGTAGTGCTGAACAGTGCATACTTTGTCTAATTGCAAGCTGCTGTGGAAACGTACTCTGAGTTGCTCTTACGAATGCATTCCATGAACTGTTCAAAGTTTGGGTGCCCACAACTCAGCCCCAGTGTGTTGATTATGATGTACCTGTCTTAACCTTCCGTATCCTGTATAGCCAGGCTTTCACACGTGTTCTCCCAGGGAGGCATGTTGTAGTCTGGGAAATCCTCTGTAGATTTTAGTTAATAATGTTCCTCACCTTTGCGATCTATTCTAGTGCAGATGCTTAGATTAGTTACAGATGCTAACATTGAATATATCACTTTTGGTTTCAGAGTTTGCCTATTTTGAGGTGACCAGGACAGTTTATTTTTTGAGTCTTTTTTTTATGCTCCTTTCAAACTCCAGCAACTTTATCTGTGTTTGTTTCACTTGTTTTGTATTATGATATTTTTTCTTTGAAATTCTACAGACTATAGCCGTACTTACTTTTAATAAATGTGTGGCTCTGGAGTGTGAACAAAATGCCCAGATGTCCCCTCTACATGGACTGCAGCAGATTTTGGATTCTCCTATACAAAACCTGATATTAACCCATATGGAATTTCTATAGTAATTTATAGAAAAGATTACTACTTTGGTAACCATTTTTCTCATATGAATTTCAAAGCATATTATTTGGGAATTTAGAGTGAAAAGTGTGTTTCAAAACACTGTAGCACTCATTTTTATATTCTTGAAGTCGATGTCTTAAGGTGATGGCTTTCATACCAGATCAAATCAAGTCTGTAGTGCAGTGCAAGCACTGATTTCTTCTGAGATGTAGCTAAGCAAGTCTTCATGTGTGTGAGAAACAGTGTTTGTGAAGGGCTGAAGTATCAGCATCTGCAGCATTTGGAGGAGCGGACTGTTTCTCACAGCCAGAAGTGTACAAGGGTGGGTCTGAACTATAGTCCATGTAGCAAAATAACCACCTTCTCCATTGTGAATGTTGTGAATATATAATTATTTAGTGACAGCAGATAGTTTAACACTCACCTGTGATTAGCTGGTTACTGATTCTGCTGTGTTAACCTATCTGCTTGGCAAATTGAAAAAAATACAATCAAAACAAAGAAATGGAACTGTCTGCACTCTAGAAAGGACTTTAGATTTGTCTCTGACAGTGATCCATGGCAGACACTTGAGATAACAAGTGTCTTCATTTGTCCTGCATTAGGAAGGTGTGGGATGATTTTTCTCCCTTACAGTATTCAATGCCTTGATAATACATAATGTCCTGAGATTCGTTTAAATTTGGAAGAAAGGACTTTATTATTCCTTTAACAGTGCTTTTAAAATGCAGTTCTGATAACTGGCTTTTTTTGTTTGTTTCTGTAGAAGTTGCGTGGGTTTTATATCTTGGGAAGTTTTTTGTGCCATTTATTTCTAGTGGCTATAAGGGGTACCAAATATTTTGAGTTCTCCAACATTCAACTTGATTAAGGATTTTTTGGGTCTTGATCATGACAGAAAAAACATTATTTACTTTCTTGGTGCCATTCATTAGCATGCTTCCAGTATGTCCTCGTCTTGTTCATCTCCCTTCTAGAGTAAATAATCTTAGTCTTTTCAGAGCATTCAAACAGTCTGATTGGTATTCATTATATCTCATTAGTCACCCAACACTTCTTTTTTCCCTTTCTTCTGGCAGCTGTAGATTTTATTGGGGTTTCATTTGCTTTTTTTAGGTCTTGCTCTTGACTTTAAAGGTTCATGTTTTCTATGTTGATGTACATTACCATTGTCAACAATTAATTTTGTGTCCCTTTGCATAGCTGCTTGTGATGTCTCAGCACATTGTCATTGCCCTCCTTTGTCTTGAGATAAATACCTTTCCATACCGTGCAGATGCTGCTATCTCACTGCTCCTGGACCTCCCAGAGCATTAACAGGCCATGAAATAGAAGAAGCCTTCAATAGTTAGCCTTTAGCTATACAGAAAATTGACCTGAATGCCATACTCAGCTTTCTGCTACACAAATTTTTAGCCCAGCAGTATGTCTTCCTAACCACTTGGCTTCCTTAGTAGCTTCTCATGAAGAAGCTTGTCACAGGCTCTTTCTGCCTGGAGTTACCTTGTGTCAAGCAGCTCTCCTTACCTTGATATAGTACTGACAGAGATGTGATGAAACTCAAGGAATTGAGACCGGGTTTCCTGTTTGAATCAGTTTACCAAATTCAGCTGGTCAGATATGTGATGCATGACACAAGACTCTAATTCCTTGATCATTCTGAGATGTCACTTATGCACCGAAGGGACGACATTCCCACAGCCCGACTCCTTTGGAGCAGCACCTTTCTCAAGCAAGAGCTTGTCTTTTGCCAGCAGCCCAGCCAATTTATCCTTAAGATCTTCTGAACTTTTGGTGTAATGTCATCATCTGTGCCAGATGACTCATTGTTTTTATAATTATGAGTTTGCTGAAGAACCTTTTCCCTGACACCTCAATTTCCCAAAGTATATCATCTTTATTAGCTTAGCAAAGAGGAAGGAGCTTGGATCATGATCCCCACCTACAAATCTCTATGACGTGCCTGGGAATGTTAGGTTTTAAAGCATGCCCTGAAGGTCATGATATTTTCTAATAAGCCCAAATTTAGAGATATGACAATCCACCACAAGTAGCAATACTTTTCCCCTCAAATTCTGGTCCTTTTTTGTCATTTTAGTGAAAGTAGAGCAGTATGTTGAGTCTTTTTTCCTACCTTTTTCTCAATTGTCCAATTTGCATGGTAATTAAGTTGGTAACTGGGCCAAATAATATTTTGTGGATAGGTCCCATTTTTGTTCTCATTTGTCATTCGAGAGAAAATTAAAATTTTGGTTGAAAAATCACAACTTTCCCCATAAAATGTTATACTGAAGTTACAGAGTTCAGCTTTCATTCCATTTTTATTTCTCAATCACCTGAAATGCTTCCATTTGTTCTGATAAATTTGCTTCTGATATATGTATCATATATTTATTTTGCCACCCGTGAAATTCTTTGCTGGAATTTTAAAGAAAATAAAGGGAAAAACCCCTAGTGAATGGGATTTGTAAAGTGCAGAGCTTACAGTCCAAATAGGGCAGTACATAGCACCATTAAGGATAACAAGAAGAAGAATTCTCTGGTGGGGACTCTAATAAATGTAGTCGCGTGCTGTAATAAAGAATACACGAAAATGGATGTGGTATAACAAAATTATTCATAAAGAGAAATGCAAAAGGTTGTCATGCTGAGTGGTTACATGCAGTTATATGGAGCACTAACAAGGTTACCACTAGAAGCTGAGTGCTGGGGACCTCACAGATGTTTTCTAACTAGCATAGAGTGTAAACTGTTTTTATCTTAGAGTATATAGTCAAAGCTGGAGTTGAAAGGGTGCTAAATCTTTCTACTGATTGTTAATAATTCAGAGCCAAATGGCTATAACAACTCATGTAGGTCAGTGTAACAAACAAAGGAACTTCAAGATGTTTGATAGAAGGTTTTCAGGCTACGTGCTTTACTGCTCTTTCTCCTCAATTCTTTTTTATAAAGTATGATCAAATTCTCACCCTGTGCTTTATAAATAAGCAATGAAATGTGTGCATACATGTATGTGTATGTGCACACAAGTGTTAATGAAATATAGCAAACAAACTGAAATACTCATTGGAAAGGTTTTCTGTGGAAGCAAGGAGCTCTTCCTAAGCTGCTACTGTAACGTTTCAAACTGTAATGTTAGAAAACCAGAGGCTGAAACTCTGCTCATATTCCAGAAGTACAAAATGTCTAGGAAGTGCAGTAATTCAGAGAGTTGGCTAAGCATTGTTCCAGCAACTCACTGAGCTAAAACATCATTTACTCACAACATCAATATGATCTGAGTTTTATACTATCATTTAAACATTTAAACAGCAACAGATTTACAGCACAGACTCAAGATATGGCTGTAACTAATACTGTAACAAAATCAATAGACAAATGTTTCAGCGAAGGGCCGTCGCTGCTGTTCTCACTGATGTGTGTTTGTGTGCATAGCACAGTCACGCCAATGTGCTTTAAATTCAGCTCATAGGAAGGAGTTTTAAGCTCAGGGATTTAAAGCATTCAGACTTCTTCAGACCAAAATCATATCAAGACATGGCTAGGAGTATCAGTGGCCATGTCTAGAGCCAATAAAAATCTGTGGAAGTGTTTTTCTACTGAAATTGGCCTTTGGGGATTTGCCTTTAAGATTACATTTTAATTGAAGTAGTGAGCCAGTTCTGCATGTGGTGGAAGCAAGAGGGCTGCTAATATTAGAGCTCTTCAAGAGCCCTGCAGATTCTGCCAGGTTAGTTAAGATGTTTCTGCTGGACTTAGGCTTCAAGATGTGGAATGATGAAACAGTTTGTACTATTTCATCAGTGCCTCACATCTTCAGAAGTTGATTTTAGGCAAGCTATTAGTGGTCATGGTGTTCAGCTGGGATAGCAGCTATTTGCTTTCACATTTCAAGTATTTACATCAATCACCATAAGCATTTTGTCACCTCATAACATCCTGGATTTAAAAATACATCTATAGAAACAGGAAAAAAAGGTAAAAGCTGAAAGGATGGACAGAATCTCTGTGACCTGCAGCAAAAAAAAGGTCTGTGTAAATATCAAGCATAAAAATTATAACTTGGAGCGTTTACCTCCAGAAGTTACAACGTGCTGAATGCCTTTGATCCACATACCTCAGTCATTAAAGTTACTAAATAGGTTTTTCTTCATATACTGGTCTTTTACCCTGCATTTATAGGCTTAGAGTGCCAACCTAGAAATAAAGACTTATATTCATTTTTATTTTGAGATGAACATAAACTCTAGTAATCAAAGCCTATTTCATAAGAAAGCAGTTGTCTATTTCTTTTATTATTTTTCCCCAGATTACCTACCCAGGAACAGAGTCAGAAATGGAAATCATTAAGTAAATTTTAAACTAAAATGTTCTTCTCTCACCTTAACAAGGAATTGCAATGAACAGTTTTCATTTGAAATAGGGGTTAAAATAGTTTGATTTGCTTTTCAATGAAGAGTGTTTGTGCATGCAGCTTGAGAGGAGCACGCAATACCAGGAAGGTAATTTAAGTTAATGTATTTTAGTCTACCTTTAGGACTGGCTGAAGGCGCACGCATGATCTGTTTCTATTGTTCAGCTGACAAGTCGTAACTTGTGAACTTATAGGAGCGCAATCCCTTCTAAGCGTGAGCCTCTAGACTAAGATATTAATCTGAGGCCCTCTTCTAATTGCCAACAGTAATAAGTTCGTTCATGTGATAGAGGCATCTCTTGCTGGAAGAGGACAAAAGGGTTAATGAATAAGTGATGCCAAAAAACAAACCCACATGTTGCATTGGGAAATGTTTCCGCAATAGTGTGTCATTGTTCGGGTGAGGAAATGTCACGTGCGGCTTCAGACTATTTATACTGCCTAAAATCAATTTTGAAAAATGTAAGCACTGGCCACAGTGGGGCCCTAGCAAGGATTTGAAATAAACCTCCCAGGAGGAGGATGTAATTATTTTCTCTTAATATCTAAAATATCAGGTTTAAAGGGAGAAGGTAAAAGCATTCATTCAGCACAAGTGCCTCAGTGTGTTTATTGAATGGAATCACACAGTCTGGAGGCCAGCACTGTGCTGCCTCACATGCCTGCTATCCCACTAATTTTGCTGGGATTAGAGGGGGTGTAAATGAGTGCAGAATTTAGCCACGGGATTCTAAATCCACTTTGGCTGAGAAACCACACGTGGGCATGTGTACACCTCCATGCACAGACACACACAGTCTGCCCTGCGCCACTGCAGGTGGAGATTGCTGTGGTATGCTTGTGGGGTGGGGTCCCCATGGCAGGAATGCCAAAAATCTTTTTAATCTTATTCACCTCACAGAACTTATAGCTGGCCTTGACAGTGGTATTTTTGTCTTCAAAATGTATTGCTATTTTAAAAAGTAGTCAAATGCACTTAGTTGAAGAAAGCTGTATTGCTTTAGTGCTTCTCATTGCATTTGTGAGCTCCCACCTGTCAGCCAGCTTGACTGTGTTCAAATGAGATATCCACACTGCAGCTTCTTTGAGCAGCAGCAAATGACCATGGGGAACTGAACAGGAAGAACTTGTAAACTTTGCAGTGCTGAAAGATATCCACAAGTCTTTATTCAGGAAGATACACTTTGAGAGACTGCTATTGATGAGGTGTTCTTTCCAGCTGCAAAGACAGATGCAGAACTGAACCCTGGCCATTTGTGTGTGTGAAATGAAAGTGAAAGTCCCAGCCAGAAGGTTCTTCAGTTGCTCTGAAGCTCTGTGAGGGCTAAAGGTAGAAGCTCAGAGTGAGACTTCCTATCTTAAGAATTGCCATGGTGTCTTCATCTCCTAGTGATAATACTTGAACTTGCAAAGTAGTGGAAATCTCTTGAAAATTATTTCCATTGCTCTTTGGCATCATTAGTAGAGAGTTTGTATTCTCCTGCTCTCAGAAGGATTGACAAGCATAGGATCTGGACATCTGTGTGATGTTAGGGCCATGTCAAAATTGGAGTCAGGGCCTGAGTTCAGATTTCGGATATATCCAGGTAACTGGATTTCAGATGCCATGTTTTACTCTGCACCCATCTCTGATTTTACTCAGATATAGTAGAAGCAGAACAAAACAAGCCAGGTCTGTCCAAGAGAGGAGATTTAAAAGTAAAGATGTGAGATCTACAGGAAGGATTGCTGCTATCTCTGGGCCATATTGTGTCATTGATTTTTAGGCTGATCTCTTAACTGATTCCAGTTGGGACTTAGACTTAAAAATTGATGATACAGTATGGCCCTACGTGAAGAAGAGTAAGGGCTCAGGTTTGCTCACAGCTCCAGTGATGTAAATCCTGAGTCACTGCACTCAGCTGGAGTTAGGTCACTTATGCTGGAAGAGCTTAGAGCCAGTTCTTATGGAGTCAGGGAGAGTGTGGACCCACAGCACATCAGCTGCTTTGGCGGATCGGCCCATCTGCACCCTCTCTCCCCTCAGCTAATCAGATAATTCAAGGCAGTTTACTTCTCTATGAAAAAAGGATAAACAAGTATTGAAGTAACCACAGGATAAAAGCATACACAGAGGCAATTACGAGAGAGCAGCCGATGCACTGTAAGATCACACCCTGTGTTACCCTGTGGTAACTTGTTTGTAGGCTGCTTCTCTTGAACAAAGTGTCAGAGAGCAGGCTGCAGCCCTTTACATCACCCTAATGACTGCTTCTCAGAAAATATTTGCAGCCTCTTAAGCTCTTACAAGAAAAAAAGGGATGGGCTAAAAAAAGTCTTCCTTCTGGGGATGTTTTCCCGAGGTTTTGAAGTGAAGGCAGCCTATCAGTTCTTACTAGTTAGTATCTAATAGTACTTAAATGTAGTCCAATTGCTATTCTTAAGATTTCAGTTTCTGTCTGCTAGAATTTGTTATAGCTGTCAATAAGCAAATCACAGCAATAATTACAGTGATGCCTGCTGATACCTCTGTGGTTAACATTTTTCATTAGTTTTACTATGATTCTGTGCTTATTAACAGTTGTAACTTGGACAGAGAACTTACTCTTTAAGATGAATTTACCCGTATAATTATAAACGATTTCTTTTTTTTTTTAAATCCAGGTATTTTTACATTTACAAAATGCCAAAAATGCATGCTTAAGAATGGTTTACAATGTAAAAAAGCTTTTTATTATTTTTATTTGAGCATTTAAAAACCCCATTGTTTGCCAGAATCCCACTCAGACCAACAATGAAACAAGTTAACACCTCAGATGCTGGGATATAATAAACTACAAAATGGCCCCAAGCAAACATTTCTTTCCAGAAATCCTCAAATCTTGACAAATGCATGGAAATACTACTTGGGAACATATTGTGCTATTGGAGATACTGAAACCCACAAAACAGAGAACTAACTTCAGCCTTCAAATATTTCCATGCAACTTGATGAACTTCATTCTGATTAATGTTATAATTTGGCCCAGAAAATTTAGGGCAAAGGCTCAACCTTTTGGTTAACACATAACTGCACTGAGCCATTGCATGAGTCTCAGCCCTCTTTTTTGTCTTACAAATCATTGGCCCTGAAATACCTATTAAAAGCATAAATGGGTAATTTATAGATGAAGGGCCAAATTCACCAGTGCTGCGTCTGGAAGATATAAATAACACTTTCTTGTTTCAGCATGGCTCATTGCACTCTGCCTTCCTTTGGTGTTTTCTGATGATGGAAGGAGATTAATTTAATTTGTGGTTGGGATTTCATATGAGCCTTGCTGTTAGCGGCTGCTGAATCAGTGCATTCCTCTGTTACTCTGGCCATTTGCTGCTGGGCTGTCTAGCACACGTTTTGGGCAGCTGTGGTACTTTCATTCGTCTACTGCCACCACTGAACAGGGCACTGGGCTTTGGTGTGGATTGGTAGAAGCTGACATAATTTTGGTTTGAATTTGTTCTGGAATTTTACCTTAAAGCTAAATTTGTTACCTCTGATCAGTACTACTAAGTGACTGTCAGTCTCCTAATCAAAACACTGTTTGAACACATATATTTATTTAGATTAATAATATAATCAACCAATTGTAGATCAGGAAAAAAGTCTGCTCTAGAAATCAAAACTGTGTTTTGATTGGGTTATATTGGAATATTTATGGAAAAATTCCTTTGACCAGAAAAACTATAATAAACTACATGCTACATTAAACCTTAAAAAAATGGACCTGCTTTATGTTGCTTCCAAAGGGCAGATCATAATCCAACAGTATCTGGTCAATGCTGATGGATAAATGGGCACTGTACTTAAAACACTGGGGAGCCTTGAGGCAGGAAATTATATTCATTTATAGGTACTGGTGCTTCGTTAGGAAATCATAGCTGTGAACCAAGATTTTACTAGTTCTTGTAATGTAAAAATCTGATCACTTTGATTCTGTTCATTGGCGACTTTTCAACTAGAGGCTTTAGCAATAAATTTGGACAAAACAGAGACTGTTCAATTTCAAAGCTACTTCAGGAAAAAAATGCACCTCTGCTGGTGTTTTATATTGAAATTTATGCCATCTATCATTCGAATAGATTTTCTCTATGATTTGTCCATGATACCATGAGTTCAAAATGCTATCTTTTCTCCTTGATATTGCGCTTTTTAGAAAAGCAATCCCTTTTCTAGTTCTCTCCTTTGAAGTAGCTCATAGCGTGAGAGGTCCAGCATCAAGACTGTTTAGACTAAACCATGCAGAAACCCCAATGGAAGTCGGCAGGTAAGCACAGCATCAGCTCTTAAAAACTAAAAAACAAACCAAAATGTTTTAGAGGACAAGGGGGTGACTGAATCTTTTTTTATGTATACAAAAGCAAATAGGATCAAGTTTTGCATATCATGTACTCTGATATACTTAATTAGAAAAAATTAGCATATTTGGATTAATTTTCTGGAATCCATGAAATCCTATCCTTGGAGTAAATGTAATAACATTACTGTAATAATTGCCATGCTGCTGTGATGTTTCAGAGCAGCAAGTTACATGCAGTTTCAGTATAGGCACATACATGTATTTATGCAGACTTTTTCTCCAAACTAGCAAGAGACTTTATACCAGGACATGGTCCCTACATTTCTGCAAGGAATTACCTTTTGGTATTATGTGTAAACTTTTAATTGGCTTCAGAAATCAAATTTATAGTGAAATTTGTTGACATATGTTTGTAGCACTTCTCAACCAGTGATCTTCCAAAGAACCAGCAAGTAACAAAGGGATGGTCCCTGCTGCTGGTCTGTAAAGAGAGATGCTGTATTTCTCTCAGCTATGAGGAGACAGACACATGTGCTGTGCTTCCAGTTACTTAACTGCGTTATAAAAAATAAGGTACATAAACATCTCCACCGATCAGTTCTGTACCTTAAACACTGCTCTTTTTCATCATGGATGAAAAGGAAGCTGCCCATGGAAGTATATTTTGCAGTGTAAACTTGGGTATAGCACACAAGAACCTTAAACTAACCTGTGAATATATCCATCATTTTGAGTTATTATAGAGGCACAGCTTAACTCACTGAAATTAGGTACTCTCACTCCATATCAGTAAGATGCCTGAAAATCCTACATTGTGTCATGATGCAATGTAGCCTACATTCACATGTGGGCAGCCCATGTAGAGAGGCTGTCCACACTGTGAACTTGAACCATTTTCTTATATGTGACAGAGGATGCAGAACTGTACATATTCTAGACTCCATTTTAGATGGATACGTATGCCAGCAGTATTGTAAGTACCATGTACAGTCTGTCTCCATCACATTCTTTTTAGCCCCAGTATGTTGGTATTCATTATCCTACATGAGAACAATAATGATGTTTTAATAAAGTTTGGAAAATAATGTGCCCGTCAGACTAGGATTATTTACATAGACCACATGTTACAGTTTAGAGTTTTTGTATATGCAAATAAATCAGAACAATGTCTTTTCTATATTTCCATGTGTGTGTTTTATTTTTTTAAATACAAGAAATACAAAACAGAAAGTGAGAGCTATAAGAATGATTAGACGTCTTGTAAAAGGTTTCTTAGTGCTGCTGCTGACCTTCTCAGTCTGTTCTGCTTTGCTTTGGTATGTTTAACTGCCCCAGGAGGTCATTATCAGACAGTGGTGACTGTTTTGTCAGGTCTTATTGTTTAATTAGATCACAGTTTATGTCAAAATTCTAAAATTCTTTTGGCACATGCCAAAATTTTCACAGTTTTTAGTTTTTAAGTTGAAATATTTCTCAAACAATAAGCAGCAGCTACAAGGGAGTAGACAAATTTATTTAATATTTACAGTGTGCACTTAAAAAATTGTGCCTTGGGTTAAATTCATTGAAATGTGACATCTTATTTTCAAGAGTATCCTATGGGTAGTCCCTTGAAACTTGTATTGACATTAATATAAGCCTTAAGAAATAGGCCTGGCGAGGCTCACATTATCTATAGTAAAGATAATTTTTTCTACTGATCTTGCCTCCAATCAGATGAAATGGTATAAGATTGTGTAAACAAACCCTCATCTACAGAATTAGAAAATGATGTTTTTGATATGCCTTTCCTGCCCTTGAAATTATATGCCTGAAGTATGCAATCTGTGATGTACCATGTTCCAGTAATGGTAAGATAATTGGTACAAATTTCTAGGCTAGACGTAAATGCCAAACAGCCATACCACAAATTTGATGCTTGGATGATCTACTTGTTCCTGAATAAGGCAACTTACCTCTCTTTTTCTTTGCCATATTTAATTAGAACCTATTGTAGAAATTAGTGGAAAAAAGGGTATTATTACTCATTCCTCAGCATTCTAGTCAAGAATAAATTTTCAGCTGCCATATTCTTATTCATCTTGTACAGAGCCAAATCAATTAGTGCCTTTGGAAAGATGCAGTGCTCAAACTGAGCCATGAGTGATGATGTTCAAAGGATCAAAACACTAAATGACCTCACACAGATCCTGTGCTCTGGAAAATGTATCTGCTTTTTCCAGTTCTCTTGTATGGCCTGATAAAGTGTATTATCTCTCTCAAGACACTTGGTGTCTCCGAGCAAAATAAACCCAAGAGCCCCAAATCTCCCTCACAATTAGTAAGGCTATTCTGTGTCTCGATGCTTCAGTGTATGAGGCAGGAAATAATACAGGCTTTGGGGGGTAATTTGTTTCTCCAGAACTATCACCCTTCAATATCTCAGTATCACCACTCTGCAAGCATTTCTCTGTTGAATATTTATAGTGAATGACCCCACGGCCAGGGATTGCCATGAGCTCAGTAGTATATCAGTGCTCAGGCATTTGATAGAGCAGGGTCTGTGCTACACCTTCAGAGCAAGCACTATCACTGTCCCTCCCCATGTAATGCAGGAGCTGAATCACTCACAGGGACAGATAAATGACAAATGTAGAACCGAGACAAGAGCAAAAGGTGGTGTAAGGTAGGGACTAATTACTGCTGCTGTTGGGAGTAAAGCCCATGAGTAGAGCAGATATAAAATGAGGCTGCCCCAAACAGGCTGGAGCTGCTTTGGAGTGACTCTGGGGAGGGAGAATTGGCTTGAGAACCCTAATTTCTCCTACCTTCTCTTCCTGGAAAGCAAAATGGCAAAAAATAGCGACTGATACGTGGAGGAGAGGTCCAAAGGTGACCATATGCTAGCATGTGGTTTGGGTTTGATGTTTCCAGCACTCAGGAAAGCTGTGAGCCCTCATCATGAAGGCAGCAAAGCAAACAGTTTCTACCAAGGGTAGTCATGAGAGGACACTGTACCAAACAAGGAACCAGAAGTCTGTGGCAGTCATCTTAAGCAGGCATATTCTCAATCGTAAACAAGATCTAAACCTACCTGAGGCCTGAAGGGATAATCGGCCCAGGTGTGAAGTTGGCTCCATTTCCCCTGCCCTGTACTAGGTAAAGGAAGGGGCATGGGGTAAGCCAAACCTGCAATCCAAGCACCTAAGGTTCAGTCACTCATTTGATGTGCTCGAGGCCTGTCCACATCACTCATTTCCTGTGAAAAGGCTCCTGCTTGACTACCCCTGCCTTGTTGTATCTGAAATGTGCTCTTTTCTAGCCTGTGGCTAAGCCACGCCCCTCCCCAGGATCAGGCACAGGCTCAGTTGTGCCTTCTGTCACATTAAACCTTTCCCATGCTGGAGAAATTTTGCAGCCCTCTACTGTCTGGGTAGAGACTGGCAGATAAATTTTCTCAGCAGTCCCTCTGAGTCTCCATTCAGCATTTTTTCAGTCTGGCCATTTATTTTTAGCCCTTCTTTATTAACTCACCCAGTGGTAGCTTTTAATAACTGCCCCAGTTGCAGGGCTTTCCTCAAATAGGAGGTGTATCAAGCTGAATTTCCCCACATTTGTTGTCTGTAGTGTATGCTTATTGACTGATTCCCTGATTGCTCAGTTTCTATGCGGCACATAAATCCATCTCTGAAGGTACCCTCAATTTACTATGTTGACTTGCAGAGGCTAGAGAGAAAGCAGAGGGGAGCCTTTCACCCTCATAGCGCTATAGAGGAGATCATCATGTTAGCTCTGCATAGCTGGGGATAGGGCCAACTCTCTGAGGATAAGCATGCCCCATGCTTTCCCATGCCTCAAAGTATGAGGAAAAACAGATCCGCTCTATATGTGAAAGAGGTTTTGAAAAAAATGTTCAGGAGTGTGAACCATTTCTGCAGGGTCTTTGCTATAATGCCTAATATTTGTATCTCATTCACAGAGGGAAGAGTAATGCCCTTCAACGCTATATCTTACAGGTTTGGGAGAAAATGGAGCTCAACCTTGAGCCCAGTTCTTGACTCATAAAGAACTCTGACATCTGATTAATCTGCCTTTTTCTCCTTCTAGAGCATTTTTCTGAGCTCATATTAAGATTTTCTATTTCTGTTACTATTTTATTATGAATACTATGTGAGGGATAAGTATGTATGCTGTGCTGCACGCATGTAACTAACATAAGACAACATCTGCCGTGAGATACTGGCAGTGTAATACAGAAACAGTTACTGTAGAATGTGAGGAATCTGATCTCTTTTTCATTTTAGATGAAAACAAATGTAGTTAATAAGGCATCCAGATTAATTTTTTTTAAATTCAGTTGCCAAATTTATTTTGAAAAAGTTTTAGAAATTAAATTGAAAAAATTACGCTATGTGACAATATTTATACTCAGAATCAATATGTATAGTAGTATGTTTCAGGCTATGTTTCATAAGGCTTTAACTGCTTTGTAGCAGATACTACAGTGCCACATGACTTTCCTAAAGAACAGTATTGACGAGCAAATAGATGCTGTTTGTGGTATTAAAAGAGCATATTGTGTACAGATATTTGTAAACAAAGTAGGCTATTAAATCATTACTTAGTATTTATTCAATTATTAAACAATTCTCATTATCATTTACAATTGGAACTTTAGTGCTAAAATGCTGTATTAGATAGGAGTAATTATAGTTCCTCATAGTTATCCATGAGCTCTTTTCAGAGAATTAACTCATGACAGCTCTCCCCACAAGCTACTGACTACCTGAGTATCTGTGGATTCATTGTGTCTTGCACACAAACTCTCATTGCCCAGAGCCCTTTCTAGGTACTAATAACACCGTCCCAAAGCATTGTTATGATGTTTGGGACTTGTTTATGTATTTTGAGCTTTCCCAACAAGGGATTTTCAAAGCTCACTCTTAGCATGTTTCCTGGCACTGTAACCAGAAAGGGGCCATGTTTATGGTGCAGACATTAGCATAGTGGCATACTGATGTGACTGTTCCCACAGAGCTCGTAGTGGAGTGACAACATGTCACGACACCACCTTGACTTTGAAAACTACTCCTGTGCCCACTGTTATTGACAGCAGATTGCTTTCTGACAAAGGGTAACAGGAGTTGCTTCCTCAGCTTGAAGCAAGATGCAACCAAACCCGTACTCAGGCAAGCTCTCTTGACCCCTGCCTGGTAGGCTGGGGTCCTCTGGAGAAAACTGAGTTGAATTTTAACTAGTTTGGTCTGCACATGCTGTAATATATGATGTTTATATATATGTCCAGCAAGATGCTATTTAAGCTGACAGTAAGTGGCTAGAAAAGATGCTGTACCATCTTCTTCTCTCTGACTCTGAGTCTCACCAGGTTTTCTTCTCTGCCTAGATGGTGGATTGCAGACGGAGTAGTTGCCTGACACATATATAAAGAAAATTCTCTCCTATTTCATTTTCAACAATGCTGTCAATAAGTTCTTAAAGCTGCTTCTATTAACTTAGCATGTGATGGCTTTCTGTGCTCTCTCTGCCTTTCTGTACATGCTCTCTTGGCTCTTTGTAACCTGCAAACCTTAGTAATTTCAGTAGCTTTATGTATTATAGCAATGGATTGGAATTAGGTGTCTAGCCCACACAAACCTCATTCTACTGATGAAACATGTTCTTAAAGCCTTGGCTTTGATGTCACTATTAATCAGCTCTTGACTTTCAGTTAGATTTCTAGTTTGCAAAGGTGGGGATCAAAACAGATATTCAGGTTTGTTTGAGGGCTGTTTGAATGGCTTCAGGCTATTCTTTGAGACTGTACTGGGGTGAAGCTAATGAGCAAACAAAACGTTCTGTTAGCAAAATGAGAAACTTAATTTTCGTTTAACAGGTTAGGAATTTAGAACAACCTGTTCACATCATCGTGAATCACCAATGCAGTGTCAAAGATATTCTTGGTTGTTATTACTGTAGGATCTGTACAGCTACTGAATGAACAAACCCAGGCTTTTTTATACTGAATGAAGACAGTGAAATGAAAAGTTTGCAAAGGCCGTTGAGAATACTGTCAGTGGGTGACTGTTCCTAGACACAGACACAGTATTTTAGTGTGGTATGGGAGGTCTCTCAAATTCTGTGGATAGAAGTGTATCTCTCAAAAGTGTTTACACAGTCCCTGTCCTTTGTCAACTAAGTTGTAGTCATGCTTGCGCTGTTCCCTGTTCTGCTGATCAGGCTTTGCAGAGTGGATTTCATTAGAAGGGATTCCAGAAAAAAGTGAACAAGGGAGTTTCCTCCCCGTCAGCATAAATTGTGGCGTGGTGGTTACAGGAAAGATGAGCACAAGGCAATCTCAGTACCTCCTGAGGGAGCTGGGAGAGAACCTGGGTAGGGCTCTATTAGTTGCCCTAAATGAAGAGGTAGAAATTATATCCTATACTAATTACAAATGTCGGGTGTTTGGATCTTATCAAGAGTCCTCTGGAAAGGTATCTTCACATACCCTAATATAATGCTTAAGTAGCAGTTCCTGTAGTTTTAAGTTACATCTTCTGCCCCAGAGCTAGCTGGCTTCAGCCAGATTGGAGCAAAAAGAGAGGCTTGCGATCTCTCTCTTCTTTTTCATATGGATATGCCTTTTATCTTTTGTATCCAGGTTTTAATACTTCAAGGGAGAATAGACTCTTGCAATTGGGATAGTAAGTGTTGCCCTGAAAATGTAAAGGCATTGATACATAAATTATGAAATCAGAGTTGTTGATCGGTAATAGCAGAAATATGGAGGAATTAGTTATGTATTTCTCTTATGGAAGGCTGAGAGAGGTTAGCATGTCAATACTTGATGCTTCTGTCAGAAAGAAAAGCAGTAGGAACAAAACCACAACTAAAAAAAGATTCCCAACATGCAGATTTGTCAGGTATGTGATTGCAGGTCAAAGAGTTTTTAGCAAATCTCAAAGGTTTGGGAGACACGGGGTTAAGAGGCCCTGATGGAACCAGCTTTTGAAGCAAAGCTATTAAGCTCTGCTGCCTGCTTGCACCATAGGCTATACTGGTGTACCTCACAGGCTGCTAAACCAGAAAAAGATCACTGGAGAGGTGGTTTTTTGCTGTAGCTTCTTTCTCTTTCCAATTAGTCATTTTTCTTTATTTAGTTTACTTTCTCTTTATTTACTATTCTCTTCCAACCTCTTGGAATATGAGCTGTACTAATTTGGGTATAGCATCATATTTAGAGGCAATATAGAAGTTACACATTACTTAGTTCACCTAAGTAACTAAATCTCAGTGAGCATGTCTAAGTGAGTCTTAAGGGGGTTTAAAGTGGTATGATGTGCACAGTGAGGGGTTGGGGTAAGCTACCCCAGTTTAGACTTCCTTCAGACTTAATTGGCATTCTTCAACTTACTTAGACTCCCATTGGTTGTTGGCCTAGCATCTTCTCATAAGTCAATTCTATTTCACACTCTGGAAATAAAACAGACTAGAAATACACAATTTTTAATGTAATTAGACGTATTATCTGGTTTGATCATTATTTTGTAGAGATTTGATTGCTACTTTTGATCTGTAATAGAGGTCATTATTTTATTACATGCTTTCTGGGTATGATTTAGTCACTTAAATGAAGGTTTTCTTTCAGTTTAAGTTAGTAAGAATAATATACTTGTGATTTCATGTAAATAAAACTGAATTTCCACAAATCTGCATGCATTGTACAATGAAAGTTTTTTGTTAGAATATACAGATACAAGTAGATTAATAAAGTATAGAACTTTGTGCAAACTAAAAATATAATTTTTATAGAAAAAATATTTTTTGTTTTAAATTTTATATAAATTATCTCCAATGCTAAAATCTCATTATTCATGTGATAGACTTTGAAAGTGAAAGATGTAGTTTCTTCTTGGATATGTGGCCCTTAACAGGAAAAGGAAAGCAGTATTGCTCAACAAAGTTGAGTGTTCCAAAAATAAATTTAATGTTGTTAACATTTACGTTGTTGAAAGTTATTTGGTGAGTGAGATACATGATTGTTCAACTGCATTTCAGATTTAAGAGTTAGGTTTATTCCTAAGTGCTGTTCCCTCAGATATTTTCCTCAGGTTTCTTAAGGGCCTGTAATGAACCCTAGCAAGTCTTTAATGCTTCTGAGGAGAGCTGAGCGAAGTCAGTATTTCTCAGTCTTGAGTGAGCTGGTAAATTGCCTGATAGAGACATTTGCCCATCTTGTTAAAGTGAGGACCTGGAAGAAAAAGAACAAAGAGTGGGTAGTGAATGAGTTGAGCTCATTGTTTGGGCTTCAAGGAGGCAAGAGATGTGTATGTCTCAAGAGATCACAAAAAGCTGTAATTATGTGTAAGAGAATTGGAATGAGAGAGTACAGTCCTAAATACAGAGACTCTAGACCTGTGAAAGGGTGACATTGGTTAGTAGTATATGTTGGGTATCTTGGTCTCTTCATGCACTGCTAACTCTTGATGTGACCAGTTCTGCCCGAGCCCAGACATTCATCCTACATCTATGGATGCTATGGCTGCTCAAAAGCAGTTTAGCAACAGAAATGTACAAGAGATGGGGCTCTTGGCCAAACTGTTCAATGACCAACTCGCCGTAAAGCATTCAGACCCTTTCAGCCCTCATATGGACTGAGGACTCCAAAACAGTCTACAGAAATAGCTTTCTTACACACATGGCCAAACTGGTCCCAGTGCATGAAAGAAAGGCTCCTTTGACCATCAAGCCCAAATAACTTCTCCTCTGAACTTACTTACATCAAATATTTGTACCATTTATATAGGTTTTTTTCTCAAATAAAATACTTGTTATGGTTACCTATTACATGGGAAGCATGCAGGCCAAGCACAGCTACTAGTGATAATAAAAATCTTCACCTGCCTAGCAGGCAAGAATGTCATTAGATTAGGGATGATTGGTTAAATGCAAATCACATTAAGAAACAAGAAAATGAATCTATAACATTCTGCAGAACCTTTCAGAATTGTAGGCCGGTTTGGCATGAGCAAGATGTAGTGCAAATGTATCTCAGAAAGAGCCATGAAATATCATATGTAGCATGTTCACCACTGACTTCTTGTACTCAAACTAGAGAGCTCATGTACCCTTCTTGTGGTATGGTATACCTCAGGAACCTACCTTTTGCATTGAATGTTCTTGCTGTAAGGTGTTTTCCAGTGGACTGGTAACAATCAGAGCTCACCAGTTTTTGAGTGGCTGCTATTCGTGTCTGTAACTGAAAACTTGCTGGGAAAGCTTTATGTAGTGGTAGAATTTCAGATGCATTACTGTGATATGCAAATAGCCATTTGTGGTTTGTTAGGGAAACCAAGGCAGGAGATGGCCATTTTTTTAAAATCTTAGAATCCAGATGATATCATCTTGGTCTAGGAAAAAAAAAAACAAACCATTGTTTGGGGTATCCTGTGATTCTGTTCTTTGTTTTATTTTGGTATTATTTTTTTTTGCTGAAAGGGGTTGAGCTTGGAAATGTTTGGATACCATCTTTCCCTTTTCCCAACTCTCCTTTGACTGAAGATTGTCCCATTGTTTCTGTGCTGCTGCTCTATGTTTGTACTTCAAGTGAGCTTAGCAGGCTTCTTTGTCTTCTAACACTGTCCTTACATAAAGACCCAGTAACTCAACTAATTGTATAAATTACCTTTTTCAAGAGAAAATGCCTTCTTAATTTGCTATAGAAGCTGCTCATGTCTGTCTTTTCTGTGTACCATAACTTTCTCTCTACATGTTTTCTGAGCTAAGGTGAATCAAAATAGGTGGCTGAACCAAAGCAACATTTTTCCTGGACCTGCCTCAGAAAGCAGCATACAAGTTGGAATTCCATTTTAAAATTCAACTTCTCCCTCTTGGAAAAAATTCACTAAAGTCAAAGTATCACTTTTTATAGCCTCAGTAACTCTTTCTGGATTTTCAAAGTCAATTCAGCTCTAAGCTGAAGTAATTATGGCACATGCTATAAACCACAAGCACTGTAAACTCAGCATGGACTGCTATATCACCAGCTTGGAAGCATATCAATCTCCTTTTACTCTAATTTGTTATATACACTGTTTCTTTGGTGGCTTTTTCTTACCTCACATTCATCTATTCATCTATTAAAAGAAATGAGAATGTGGCCTGTTCCCAAACCATAAAAAGGTAGGACACTTTTGGAGCCATGGAACTTCGAATTAAAGTGGCTTTAGAATAAAAATTAATAAATAGTACATTTTTCTCCATGTTGTCTCTTCTGATGGAAAGCAGTACACTATTAGCTTAAGGCTATTGGTAGATGGGAGTGTGCCTCCTAGCAGTGAGGATCCATTGGCACTAATTATTGTAGCTGTACTTCCTACATTCAACTTACTTGTGAATGCATAGAACTCACATGGAAGAGATAGTCTTTTCTGTACAAGGCAGCTCTAAGAAGCAGGCAAGGAAACCTTGGATGCTTTCTTTGTAAGGTTTGGCGGATAATGAAAGAATAAACCATTTCAGTGCTTCATACCTGAACATTTCCTTGATGTTTATAAGATTTACAGAGAAATTGGTTTTCATTCTTTTTTTCTTCTTTTTTGCAAATGTATGCTCATCCCAGTTTTGCCCAGGCCTGAATATGAAATGCCAAACTACCACAAGAAAGCCTAGGCATCACAATACTTTTCCAGCTCAATCAGCAACTGAAAGTCTCATGAGACAGTTTACAGAATTCCAGCTCAAACTTGTAGAACCAAGATGTTTACATAATTTATATAAGGTGGGGTTATATGTATGTTAGGTGGTTAGCTACAATAATAGCTAAATTTTCAAAGTTGCTCAGCACATTTGGGCTTCAGACCCTTACAGAATGGTGATAAAATCCTTGGTTCCACATAACCGTGAGAAGGGGGAAATGATTTTTTTACTGCCCTTTTACAGGGGTCAGACCAGCCTTTATTTTAGACCACAAGTGTCACTGCATATCATGTGTATTACAACTTAACATTTCTAGGTGGTGGCAAGTGGCAATCAGGGCTTCAAAACAGCTCACAATAGTTAACTTCAGGAAGTATTCAAGTATTCACATCAGAGTTTTTGTGTAACTGATATGACATCTATAGATGTGGTGCGGGAATAAAACCTACCCCTCACCTTCATACGGAATGATGGAATTCTGGTCCCACTAGTGTATAAACTGTATCACTGACAGAAAGTGAAGGAGACCTTTATGAATGCTACTGAAAGTTCCTCTGCTCTTAAACATTTGCGGCTTATCATATGTCCTTTTATTTTTCTAATTCAAACTGTTCTGAACATGAGGAACAGCTTTGTAAAGCTCAGTAGCTTCAAAGAAAAAGGATATCAATGCTGAAGATCTCCACACTGAAATATCTTGGATTAGAGGGAAAAAAGAATTTTGCCAGGGCCACTGTCCACGAGGAGATAGGTGTGATAAGCATGTTGTTTACACTTTGATCTTGCATGAAAAGTCATTAAAAAACACTCACTGACTCCAAGAGCAACAACATGTATTCCAATCTTAAAATACCACAAGATGGAACAAACTTAGGGACTGCCACATATGACACGGTGCTTCATCAAACTTTGAAAGATACAGGACTTGGAAAACCAAAAGAAAACAGTCAGTGAGCTAACAGGACACGTTTTTTAAGAAAAGCCAATGACCATTGTTTTCTAAAATACTTGCTGACCACAAAGCAATGTGATTTCTCATTCCTAGTGGATGAAGATACCTCTAAGAACCTATTCCTTCCCATTTTAAAATGTAGCTGAGTACAAGAGACATTTCTGAGACCGATTTCCCCACCACAGCACTAGTATATTTTAAAAAGAGGCAAAGTGCACTTTATGAGGAAATGAGAGAGGGCCCAGAATGCCTTTTAATTTATTTTTATAATAAATACCATTAAACAGAATTTTGAAGCCATATATTTTTATTTTGTATGCAATGCTTATATTGTAGAAAGGAGCCATTTCATGAACAATTGAAATAAGCGGTTGCTAACAATGAAGTCACTATTTTATTGAAACCTGATAAAGTTTCCTGGATGATTTGGGATTTTTTAACAACATTTTTCAAGGCTGAAAAGAAAAAATGGGACTTTAATTTTGGCAGAAATGAAAAATTATTTCTGTGGCAGCTTCATTTGGACATGGAAAGCATGTTTCAAACCATTCATGGCTCCACCTCTCACAAACTATTTATTATGTACTATAAATTACATAAAACATGTAACATAAAAATTAAATAGAATTGTTCTGGAACCATAGATACAGACTGAGAGTTAATTAAATGAATGCGTGGGGAAAAATCTGTGTGAGATACAGGACTAGGGGTTCCCTGCTGTACCTATTTAATGAAGTCTCATCCATCTGATGGCTCCTGGACCCACTCTTCAACACTTCCACAAAAATGTCACAATCTTTATGGGGGAAAAGTGTGGAATGTGCCTTACCCACATCAAGTACACCATTTTACAATTCCAATCCAATTAATTAAGCCTCTATTCTTCATGCATGAGTGGCCGTCTCTCAGTTACACACCCAAGGCAATGCTCCAAGGGGGCCAGGCAGCCAAAAAAGAAGGTACATTCCCAGCTCTCATTTACTTAAATACATATTTTTTGGTAAAAACAAAATGTTTAAAATTACTTCAAATAAAAGTGTGTGTATTTCTCCAGGGCCAGAGCATCAATAACTTATGTCTCAGGAAAATGAGCTTTTATTATTTTTTATTTTTAATGCAAAGTCATAATTAAAGCAGGGAGGAGAGGACAGCCTCCTCTGTGAATGAGAAAATTAGACTCAGTGTAGTGAGATGGGAGGGTAGAAGGAGACTTCTGATGCGTGATTAAATGAAGAGGCAGTATGGTGAGGGCAGATGAGACACAGCACAGTGGGAGGACGGAAAGCAGGGTGAAAGAAATAAACAGAAGACAGGATGCTAAAGTACCATAACCTGACTGCACTCCTGAAGAGTTAAAAATGAACTGATCATCTGTCAGGAAACCACACAAGAGGGGGTGATTCGATTCTAGTCCAACCTCCCTGGGTAGGAATGTTGCTCCTCTGTGATTAAGGGAGAAGAGTAACTATTTTCTTCTTACTGCACAGCATTGCACCGTTATTTTTAGCACTCGATTTCTAAATATGTCTCCTATAGATCATCTGTCGTTTCAGTGTTAGAAACAACCATGCTATTTTTTCTGTAATCATATGGAGTCTTTTCATTTATGCACTTGTTACTGATCAAAACCTCAATCAATTCATTGTACTGTCAGAACACCCAAGATCCAGCTCAGGGAAGCACTTGTTCAGGTTCTCTCTTCTACTGCAACTTCACCCCCCCAAAAACAGTACACGTTAGAAATAGCAACACATACAAAAAACTTTGCTTGCTGCCTCAGAACCCCCCAGATGTCAATGAGAGGGCACAGACCGGAATGACCTCTTCCAAAATTAGCCAGAGTAGTATAAAATGTTGCAGGTCCCTCTTGTTAGTACCCGCCAGACAGTATTACTCTCTAAGGGAAGAATCATATTAGCGTTGCCCAAAGGCAGTGGCTGTCATTGTAAATAGTCAATCATTTCAGTAAAAAAAGCCACCATGGCCAGCCTTGTCTTGTCAGAGGGATCTGAGGTGGGGGTTGGAGGTGGCAGGACTTGCTGCTACTGCAGGATCAGCTCTCCCCTCCTTTCCTCAGTGATGGTTTCTGTGCCAGTACGAACAAAACGCCAGTGCAAGTATGTCCTTGACAGGTGCTATTAGGACAGGGGATTGTTTCACCTGTTGCAATTACACCTTGGAACTTTTCTACACTTTTCTGCAGAGGTGAGATTTCCCAAATGAAATTGTATTTTCCAACTGTATTGCAAGTTTGAGGCATTTCACCCATTTACATATCCCTTCAATCTGTCATCATTGATGCTAGAAGGGAAAAACCTGAAATAGAGAGGGAAAGCTGACAAGTCCTAAAATTAAAAAGTTATTGATTAAGCCATTTGACTTGTTCTTTCATTCCAGTGTTGTACTCCAGGAAACAAATGTTTAATTTATTTTGGATAAAGGGATTCAATTTGTGATAATGCCATGGAAATATAATTTCCTTACAAACTCAGATTTCTCATAGGAAAATGTTAATGAGTCTTTTCCATTACACTAAAAATACCATGTACAAGAGCTGGTTGAATAGTGCCCAAACAATTTTTTTGAACATTTGTCAGAATTGTGCTTGGTTGAGGAAAATTCATATCCCTTCGTACTATTTGCCAACATTTACATGAACAGTTTTTGTTTAGGTAAAGGTTGGCTGGTTGCCTAAAAATTATCAGTTCATTCAAAAACAAAGAACAGATAGAGTATCAGGTCATTAAATGACCAATCACAATCTTCGTTGCTAATAATAAATGTTCTAAATTGCAAGCAACCTTTAAGATCAAAATTTTTCATAAAAAATGCAAACATACTTGATATTATGCAAAGCATAATTTAGGTAGTATTCATCTGTAGAAAGAGAATCAATGCCTGTTTGCATTGATAAATGCAATTATTAAATATATTGCCAGAACTCTGACTTGGTCCACAAATACTCATTAAAGGGAAAAAAATTCAGAATGTTATCACAATTCCTTTCCTGCAATTAATTAAACACAATGCATTGTTTAAGAGCATAATTTTTTTCTCGCTCCAAAATGTTTTATTTTCAAAATACAAGGAAATAGAAAGACCTTAGTATTTATCCTATTTTGATGGAACAGCAACATTACAGTAGTAATCAGAGTACTCAGTCAGAATTGGGCCTTCTTTGCACATAGTGCTAGTAAAAGATATTAATTTCACAAAGTACATAACCTAAAGTTATTTCAACAAAATAAATGTCTTTGAAATTGTGAGAATATAGTTCATCAACTCTTCCCTAAATTATATAGTATAGTTCACCAGCAAGTGCTGCATTCTCTATTAAAATTTGACATATAATTTCATAATTAGTGCTTAATTTAGGCTGGAGGAATTGCTGTTGTTTTTTCAAAATTCTCATCACATTTTTCAAAACTATTTCTACTTTTTGTTTTAAAGGAAGTTGTAAGTACTGGGGGAAAAACTTCTAAAATGTGATATGAGTGTTGCCAATGCAGTGTGTTATACCTGAGCCTGTAAAGAGCCTGGAACACTACCATTGGAAGGTAGGCTTTGCAAAATTTGTTCTAACATGTAAGATTAGTTTAGATGCCCCATGATAATAATCTGAAAAATTTAAATGGCAGATTTTGTTATTATTTTATTACTGCTAAAACTGATTAGAAAAGAAAGGGACAGTAAAATACCAGAGGTTCCCACAAGGTGTTTTAATAATAAAATCTAATTTCACTAAGCAGACAGGTGGCTTACCCCAAGTTCTAGGATTTAGCCATGGAGCTCCTCTCCACATAGACCAGGGATGCGACTTCACTCCCTCTGGCCCATGTTAGGGGCCAGTTAAGGATGTTGTGGTGTTCCTCTGACTGAAAAGCCATGAGCTGTCACAGAAGGAAGGTGGCAAGAGCAGCGGAAAGCAATCAGTACGTCATTCCATTGTGCTCTGCAGCCTCTTCTGGGAAAGAGAGCTGCTGGTCACACACAGCACAGCTCTGGCAAACTCACAGTTCATGGCTGACCATGGACTGGTCATTGCTCTCAGCCCAGATTTGCCATGGCCACTCTTCTGTTAGTTTGCAGGAAGGAGACATCAAACCCATTTCTCTCACATTCTGCACTACAAAGTGAAAGGAAAATATCTTCCATATCACACCAACTTCATTCTCAAGACCAACAGATTTGGACAAACCCAAACCTAGGACTGAGTGAAAGTTATGGATTCAAATAGTGATTTTGGGTGAAGTTGCAGCTAGGGGCCATATAAACTTGATTATAGTTGCCCATGCATTCAACTGAAATTCTAAATATAAACTCCCTTGAACTCTGAGACAGTTCAGCTTGGTTTTCTTGTGTCTTTCCAGTGAACCCAACACTAGTTTTAAACTTCTCATGAATTTTAGATTTGGTTATAAACATTTTCACTGTTTTTCTTATACATTATTTCATTTTCTGTATACTTAGTAATTAATTGTTGGGGGGTTTAGTAAATATGTTGGAGGTTTCTTGTAAAGCTTTTTGGCTGTGTTTGTTTTTAGAGCCCATAAATCCTACTGTGTTTTATAAGACAACAGATTACTCAAACTAAGATATTTAGTAATATGTTGAACTGTGTTGGTGTTTTGTTTTGTTTTACTTCTTGAAGAACTGTCATAAAAGTTGTAGGTATTTAGTGATATTAATTAAGAAGCGTAGTACTTATCAGATCAAATAATAGTTTCCTTTATCTACAATCATCCAGAACATACTCTTATTCCTTTCCTTCTTTCTCTCTCATAGCCTGCTAATATTGTCAGGATTGATGTCATCATTTATCCACTCCAGAATGCTATATTCCCTGGGAACTAACTGGTGGGAGGGGGAGAGTGGCAACAAGAAGCCAAATTTACTTTAACAGTTTTGGGTTTTATAAAAAATAGTATGTACCACCATTAAACAGTGGTACCTAATATTTCTTTCCACTAGTAGTTTTCTCCTTGCTGACTCGTCCTCTATTCATTCTCCCTCCCCCCTGTAGCAAAATAAGAAAAACAGATTACTGTAAATTTTGGCACAGAGGGGTATTTGCATCATTTTCTTAGAAGTCACGTGCTTTGGATTTCCTCTTGTTTATGATATATTGAAATGTCTTCCAGATGTTTTTAATTATAAAAAGTTTTCAGGAAAGCAAAGTAATCCGTAATAAAATTTCCTCTACATTTTTAAAAATAGCCAATAAATTAGTGTACTGTAGCTTATCAAACTGCCACATAATTCTACATTTGACCCCGGTGCAGTAAGGTCTGGCATTTCCTTAAGACAGCGAGTTTGGTCAGAGGCAAAGCAGGCTTCCCTGGGCGTAGTTTCGGTTCCTCTTCCAAGGGCGAGCGTTCCCTTCCTGGGGCCAAGGCAGCTGTGCGAGTGCTCATTGGTGCGAGCGCTCTGACTTCCTACACCGACACAGCCACCTCTGCTGCACCAGCTTGGAAGAAGCAGATGTGTGACATGGGGTATGCCAAAGGTTGGATTCAGGACAGAGGCAAAGAGAAAATATTTTAGCTGCTTCTTTGTGTTGCTGATGCTGTGCTGCATGAGATTTTCATTTATACATTTTGGGCAGGTGCCCAGATTGCTATGGTAAAATATGAAAGAAAACACAATAAAAATAAGATTTGTTCAATTTTCAAGGACGTATATGTGGGTAGGGGGAAGGTTTTAATCCTAAAAGACATTTTCAAATGGTCAAAGAACTAGATGAGTGACAACAGCCCTGAATTCTTAAAAATCTTTCTAGAATCTACCCCTTGTATTCATCCAGCTGTTTGTTCATCCCAATGACACACCTGGTGAAGGTGCTTACTTTAAGCCTGTATTTGTGTAAGGAGTTAAGGTAGGAAGGGTAATGGGAAATAGAAACCAACTTTGCATTTCTGTGATTTTTCAAGCTTGTGTGTATGTGTGTGTGCGGTGGGCTTTTCTCAGAAAAAATCAAGATCTGAAAGAAAGTTAAAACTTCACAAACATTTGATGAAAGAATTATTAGGCTGTTGGATCATGAGTTTAGTGGCCTGCATGTATCTTTCAATTTGTCCTGCCAAAATATCTCTCTCTGAGAAACAGGAATTTCAGCCCATGTCCTGAAAGACAGCAATACAAAAGAGTAAGCATGTGCATTTGGTTCTAGCCAGGTATGGGAATTCTGTGACACTATGAGGTGCATTTGAGGCATCAGGTCTAGAAATATGATGCAGAAACTCTAAAAGTGGGAAAGCATACAACATCGTAATGTACTGGACCCTCTTGCCTGTAAAAATCAGTTCTCTTCCAGAGGTGGGAAGGAATCAAACAAAAAAGAGGTTTGTATATTTGGCTGGGTTTTTTTTCCAGAGTGTCTAAACACAGCAGGATTTGTAATAAAAGCAAATTACTGTTAATGTAGCTATCCCACTTTCTCAGGTGGCATAAATGTTGTCTGAGTCGTGAAAGTGAGCTCTGTTGGCTTGCACCACTTGAGGCTCTTGCCTTTTCTCACTAATTTTCCTTGAGTACAATTTCATCAGCCAAATTTGTGAAGAACAGTAAACAACCATGCCAAACTCCATGCTTTTTTTTGCATTAAAAGAGTAAAAGGAAATATTTCACCTTGCTATTGAATCTATTTGTATTTGTTGCAAAAGCAGCACAGCACAGAATTTGGACTCAGTTTTAGCAGAGAGGAGATAGAATGCTAAGAAACAGATATTAAGACAAATGTCCCTTTTGTGCCTCTTAAGAACAGTAACTGACGGTAGTCTTGCCATCAAACTAGAAAATGACAGTCAGTGATAAACAGTGAATTTTTTTAAGGGCTCATGGAAGTAAGTTACATGTGATTTGGAGCTTATCTGTGTAAGGATGGTGGAAGAACATGAGAAGGAAGGAGGAAACTACAGACCTCACTACAGTGGCAACCATGGCTGAGAACTTTGACCAAATTTTGAAAGGGATATAAAATGCTAATGCCGCCACCCCCCAAAAAATCACCCCCCAGAATTATCCCATGTTTTCATAGGCCAGAATCCATTGGTCTTCATTCTTAGAGCACTTAAAGAACTATGGATCCATTTATTTCTTGGTGAGAGTCGGGTGGCACCGCCAATGTTCACTTGTTATGAATTCCTCTGCTGCCTGCCTGTGGTATTTGACTCATTTTTTTAGTGTTAAGGCAGGAAAACCTCTTGCCCTTCTGAAACAGTGGCAGTGAAGACCCTTACAGACAGCAGTGAAGTGAGATGAACCATGTCTTTAGTAAACAACATATGATTAAATGTTTGATGACACTTGTTTATTACTTGCTGGACAGTAGTAGTGTCTGTAGTGCTAGAGTTACTGTAGAGTCGGGTATAAAGCCAGGTAGAGTTGAGCATAAAGCCGGGTCTCTTCCCTCGTAAATATTTCCCATGTGGAGAGTGAGTGGAATAGAGTGCAAAGGAGGATTTTCATGGGAAAAAGAGCAGCCTTGGTGGTCAGTCTGATGTCTGGTCTTGCTGTTACCAGCACTAGCAAAGTGGGAGAATGGAGCTAGATAGAAACGACCAAAGGCAAGGATTCACACATTTTAAACAATCTGATAAAATTCTTTACTGACCAACCTTCTGTTAAATTAGGCAGCTGTTGCCTAATCCTGTTCTACAATGAAAAGCTGGTGCTATAGTGTCCAGTCTTTGTGTCTTCAAACCAGCAGAGAATACCAGTGCTGATTTTTTTTTAAATTAGATTTTGTTTAGATTCCTTTTTATTCTGCTACTCTTTTCTTGCCCTAGAGCTTTTATCCCACTCCCAGAGGGGTTCTCTGCTCCTCCTGTTCCCTCAGGACATCACTGGCAGAATTGTTCCTGCTGAGGGGGACATGTGGCACTGCTCTGCCAAGCGATGGTGGATCTTTCTCAGCTGTGATGTGTCAGCAGCAGTTCTTAAGCAGTGCCTGTCCTGTAGGCACAATTTCACAGGCAGAGATGGGCAGCCATGCTCCAACTATGAGTGTACAAACTTGTCCTCTCACGGTGGCTGTGCTGGCCACCCAAGGCCTCGGACCCCAGGTGCTTCACAGAGAAACCAGAGGAACTTGTGAGAGAAAAGCTGAGCTACAGGTAACAAAGAAAGTGTTGCTTTCTCTGGAGGAAGACTTTAAAGTGCTTTCCGGTATTTTTGCTGAGCTACAATCCACACACTGAGGGCAGCGAGGGGAGCAGAAGCAATGCCAGTGTCCTGGTCTCTGGAGGTGTTCAGTGGTCTAAACCACCTGCGAGCTGGCTTTTATTTTCACATTTCATTTGCCCTTTACAGCTGCAAAAGGCAGCAGAGTAAAGGAACAATAGGCCCAAGGCCTTCCAGCAGTGTTTGTGGGAGTGCAGTTAGAGTCCTCAGCCTATCTGTGGGAATAGGGCTGGGGAGGAACTTGTGGGATATTTACTGTCTGGCTCATCCATCAGGGAATATTTATTTGTTCATTAATTGATTTTACGAAGATTGTACGGACTACATGTGCAGTTCCTCACTGCTTGGTCTTTGTTCAAAGTTTGCAAGCTGTGACTTGGTGGCAGTGCAGCAGCACGGCCTGCCTCCTGCGTCTGGAGCTCGTGGTGTACGTCAGGGTGCTAGGGGAGAGACTGTGAGAACAAGACACAGGACCGTGCCTTTGTAGACACAGTTATTCTGCTTTAGGGTTAGTTGGTTGGTTGGTTGGGTTTTTTCTTTATTTAAAAGTTTTTGAAGCGTATAAACAGGACTTTGATATTCCCATTGCATTGTACTAGAAAAGGTATTGCATTAAAGGGACTGTGCACACAAAATTACAAAATCGGATGCTGGCATAGCTTTCTGTGTGCATTAAATTTCTGTTAAATAAAAAAGAAGCAAAGAAGCATACAAGAGGTGAAAGGAGTCACCCAGGAGGACTTCAGAGATACTGTATGAATGTACAAGATGGAGTGAGGAAAGGTAAAGCTCTTGGGGAATTGGACCTGGTAAAGGGTGGCAAGAAAGGCTTCTGCAGGTACACTGTCAGCACAAAGAAGGCAAAGGAAAATGTGGACCCACTGCTCAGGAGAGTATGAAGGATACAGAGCCAGGCTCAGAAGCACCCAGGCAAAAAAACAAGAGACAAAAGGTAGAAACTCAAATACAGAAAATTCCTCTTAAACATTAAAAAAAAAAAAAAGTTTTTAATTGTAAGGGTGAATGAACACTGAAACAGATTGCCACGAAATGTTGCGGAGTTTCTGTCCTTGGAGACATTCAAAACTGGACTAGACACAGCCATGAGCAACCTGTTCTTGTTGACCCTACTTTGAGCAGGATTTGAACTGAGCAGTCTCCAAAGGTGCCTTCCAGCCTCAATAATCTTGTGATTCTGTGAAATTCTATAATTTGCAATTTTAACAAATAGCTGTACTAACACTTTGGACTAAATTAATTTCTCTGTTGATCAATTGAATATTTGTTATCAAAACTCTGTCAAATTAATTTAACCTAGACCTAAGTGTTCCATAAAAGCTTTTATTGAATCAGAGGTCAACAGTAATGTGTGCAGCTTTTGATTCCAATGAAATCGACCTGTGGGGGTTTTTTAACAAATAAATAGTCTTTTCTGAAAGTGAAACTGGCTGGAAGCAAAAGTGAAACTTGCTTTATTGCTTTTCATTGTTCGAACTGGGAGAAACAGCAAAAGTAAATGGAGGTCATAGGTAGTTCTAAGTAAATTGAATTAAAAATATTAATTTGTTTACCATAGCAACACCACTTCCAGTAATACAGTGAAGAAATTAGAGTGTTTACTGTTACACTTATTACATTGACAGAGCCCTTTTGATCTTTTGTTTGAGCTTTCTGTAGCTTTTCCTCTTTTCATCACAATTCTCTCACCCAACTCCAATACTTCATGGTTGTAAATACCTGTAAGGTGCAAGTTGCTATAATTTGTGACTGTAAGAGGTAGACTACCATAAATTATGCAAAGGAAGGGAGTAATTTACTCTGGAATGAATACACCCCTGTGCTGTCATTGGTTCCAGGAGGGATGCTCATTTGTGCCTGTGTGTGCTGAGAAGGGTGAGGGCTGAGTTAAAGCAGATCAGGCCTGCTTTATTTTACACACTCCTGTTGTCTGTTTTGCTGCAAATTCTGCCTGATCCCAAAGTTCATTTGTGTTGTTGGGTTGCTAACTTGCACACATTTCTTTTGCCGCTTACACCTCTAAGAGCCATGTTCTTGCCATCCTGCACGCTGGCTGCAGCTGCTGGCCATTGGCAGGGGTTGGCTCCTGGGAGCCAGGGTACCTGGTTTGTCACCCCTTAGTTTGGTTGGGCTCATTTTAGGTAGCACATTCTTCAGCGTGGGTTAAATTAATGTATATTGCATAGACTAGTGACACTACATGGACTTAGAGAGAATACTGCCCACCATGCATCTCCTCAGCCAAGTGTGGATTGCTGACAGCATTTTTTAATCACTCCTAAACTGAAATAGAAGAGGTCTGTGACCCTCTACATTCCTTAAGCAGTGTACAGGAGTATGTGTCTGTGTAGTTCCTTTGGTTGCAGGCCTTCTCCATGCTTCTTATATATGACCTATAGATATTCGCTCATATACTTATTCCATGGACTCCCTCCTCCTTCCCTTGGCAGTAATGCTGATACTTGGCAGGACCTTTTCTTGCCCCTCTTATTATGAGTGAACTCCCAGTACATATTCTGGGATTCTTTTTTAACTAATTTACTATGCACAATTTTATCTTATTTGTTTTGCCTTTCTTCCAGCTCCATCTTGAAATGATTCACTGTAAAAGATTTATTTAAAATTTTGAAGTTCCTTTTTAAAGCAGTCTCTGGTTCAACAGTGCAAGATTCTGTAGTCCAACAATACTAAGTCTTCTTTTCTTAATTCTTATATGTTTCCCTTCCTAGTTTCCTTGTGGAATAGGTGAGAAAAGCAATTGCCTCCACTACTTAATGCATCACAACTCAAAAACTCACTCCTTCCATGTAATTTTGAATCCCAGCCCAGCTGGTGGTTCTTAGACTTCAGGCTCTGAATATGAGTTCAGCACTTTCAAATGAATCACTGAGAACAGTACTTCTGTCAGAGTCTTCTTTTTTTTTTTCCCTGGAAGGCTCTCCTGATTTTACAGATGCAGACCCTGAGAAAAGAACATTCTCCTAGAAGTATAAAATACAATTTTCAGTTTTTTCCCCTGTTTCTTTAAAGTGCTTGTTCTCTTCTATTGTCGTATAGTGCAACAAAGATGTGTGGTATATGCTGCCTTTGCATATAATTGGCCTATTGGCCTCGTTCTTACTTATCTGTGATTTTATCAAGATTTAAATTGAAACTTTAGTGTTTTTGTGAAGGCCTGTCTTTTGAGGAGCACTTTTTACCTTTTTTTGTGAGCATTTAGTGGGGTAAAGATTCTCCTTTTCATCTGCTGTCTGTGGACAGTTCTCTTCAGAAACAAGTTAATGGATTATGTCCCAGCTCTCACCAGGAAGTTTGGGTTTTAATAACCTGCCTGCTTATGAAAACATATTATCAACTCTGAAGGCAGAAACAGTGAAAATATTTAATGAACTGGGATACATTTTCAGCTTTGGTCGTTAGCACACAGCCCTGATCTTCATCCTTAGTTTCTTATTGATGCTAGCTGGATTGATGAAGAAGGGTGTGGATTGATGAAATAGGGTATAAAGGCAATCACATTGTTTTATTTTTTAAATTTTTCCCCAAGGGTGTTTGTTGAGGGCCATGCTGCTTCCCTCCACAGAGGCAGACAGAAGCTGTAAGGTGGTGGTTCCTTTGTTGCACTCTGAAGGGCAGAAATGCTTTTCTGGATAGACTGCGTGAGGATTGTTGCAATTTAATGCAGATAGTTAAACATGAAACTACCAAGGGAGGCTTCTGAAAAAATCTTCCCTATATGATGATTACAAATAAAAAATGTCAAAATAAATATGGGAAGCATCATTGTTTACTTCTAACATTTTACTGATAGTAGTATTCACATCTTGAAAAAATAAAAAATACAGACTATGATTTTGCAGTCAGATCAGTGTATTTCCTTACCAGTGTTGAGTTGACTAAGAGTATGATTTCAGTGAAAATTCTTAATTTTAAATTGTTCATTTTGAAGCATATAGAACAGCTTCTCTTTTTGAATAATAGTGCACACTCTGAAATGAATTTGAGATACTAAAAATATTATTGGAAAGAGTTCACTCTTTTAAGACGTGACCAATTGCTAGAACCCTTTTGAAAATGTTTTCAGTGAAGTATTTAAATGAATCACAGTCTGGCAGATATCTCATGTTGAATGTGGAGATTTTGTTTAGGTTTTTTGCAAGCCTGAACTTCCCGTGGAGAAAAGGGATCTGACAAAGAAACACTGAAAATGTTTCTTTGAACACCAACAGGAGCGTAAAAAGAACATTTTGAAAAATTGTCAACCATCTTCATTCACAAACAGTGAGTTCCTGATCCAGAGAGATTTGATACTCCTCATTTCTGGGAGAAGGAATGTGGATAGGAAAGACAGGTCTGTAGTCTGTTCTGCCTTTCCAGATGGTTGTTGCCTCCCTACTCCAGTATGGTGACTGAGCTGTTCAGATGAAAATCCTCAAAAAGTGAACTGGACTGTCTTAATTGATTTAAATAATACTGTCGCTGTAAGTAGGGTTAATTTTCACTAAAACAGGTGGGAGCATAAAGAAGCAGCCCTAGTTAACAGATTTGATATGGCCCCCAGCAATGAGGCAATGACAAGTGCTGAGGATAGAAGCCTTTCAGCCTGCAGAGATGTGAGGGGAGTGTTCTATTATCTGTGTTACTTCATTTTGTTACCTACACTGTGCTATCCAGATCTTCCTCTTGGTGCAGTAATGAGCTTGGAGACCATCGTTTTATACATAAAGACAAAATTGTTAATTCCATATGTTTCCCTTTACATTTACTTACATTAAATTTCATTGATCAATTTGTCATCCAATGATTCACCTCATAAAATCCTTTTGCATTTCTTCATAGGCAACCCATGTCTTTCCTACCTTTAGTCCAGTTAGTTCCAGCCTCTCGATGAAGTATCTTAATCCCCAGACTTACTTCTGGAGCCCCTTTAAATGCAGACTTCCTAAAAGCTCCTGCTGGATGATGCTAACTGATGCTGAAAGCATAAGATCCAGGCAGCAGCCTGAAAAGAAGGTGTTGGAGTCAGGTTCCTGAAGGTGGAAAGCTGATGTACTTATGTATTGTGCAGCTTTAGTAAGTGATAGAAGTTGTTAAAACAGAGCTCTTGAATGTGCAGGGTGCTGAAGAATATTTTTCTCCTGTTGGGCCCCTCACCATATGTACAGTATTATTACTGTAACTGCATTGTACCATATAAATGAATGATTTAGTGATTTATCCACTCTACCATGACTATGTGACTAATCTCCATTAGTGGTTCATACACAAACGCTTACGATGGCACTATATGAAGCTCTGTATTCCAGAGCATTACCTGCTCTTTAGGCAATAAGACCCGATTGGGTGTATGTTATTGGCCACTGGAGCATGCCTTCATATGTCCATCAAGCTCTAGTCTGGAGAGAGCAGTCTGGATCTGCATCCCCAGAAGAATGGGCTTCCAAGGTGGCCATAAAGTCCCAAAATGGTTTTCCTGGGGTGAGAGTGAAAATTCAGTTTGATTTGCTTTACTTCAACTGTTTCTAGATAAAGGAAAATGGTAAAGGGTGGGAAGAGACATCCAAGTGACGATCATTTCTCATCCAGATTCTAACTAATGGTTCAGGTATTCAGACTGGTGATGCTGTGGAGTGTTCTGCCACTGATACAGATGGTGCTGTGAAATTCTTAACTCTTTTGGAGTCAGTTCCCTCTCATGTTGGCTTATCTGGCAAGTGAGTCATCTTGATCTTTTCTGTTATGACAGAACAACTGTGGGAGAATAAGCAATGGATGGAAATGGTGTTTTTAAATGATCACCAGACTAAAATTAAAGCTGCTGTTTTCTTTGACCTATGTGATGTTCCAGTGCCTTCAGAGGCATAGTGGGTACAGACAGGGTCTTCCACAGGAAGCTGCATCTTGGGGCTTAGGCTTCACTACAGATGATTTGAGGAATCTTGCCCTTAGGTGGTAAGAAGCAGGTACCTACACTGTGACTGAGAAAAAATTCTTTCTGTTGGTTGGGCAATTCAACAGCAATTTCACACTGGGGAGGAAGAAGTAGATCCTGTTTACTATTCCCAGTTTATTCTTTTTAAAAGTGAATGAAAGATCAAAACAGTCCAGCTGCCAATGAAATTAAATAAAAGTAGCAATTTGTCTGACAGACTTCTAAATGTGTTCCCCCAGACATTTTGTTTTGTCCGTGATTTAGCCCTGACAAACTTTTATTTCCCATGCAGCTTTTCCAAGGGCTGGGCTTTATTTCCTCATTTAGCCTCTTTTTCTTAAAAGAGATATTTGAAACATAAATGCATTTGATACATTGTTTGTAACAAACTGGAAAGATCCAAAATGTCCAACTGCCAGGAAAAGTTTTCTGGAAGGGCAATTAGCCACAATGTCACAAGTATAACCCCAAGGGAAGGTAAGTGGGAAAGGTTTAGAGAAAGACACGAGGGTGGTCCAGGCAGGGTAGCAGAGCATCCTTCTCAAGAATTGCAACTTAAGTCACTTTTTTGCTCCAATTCTTTGTTCAAAATTGCATAATGCAATGCGATAGAATCATGCCCTCTGTATCATAGAGTCCCCGACTTTGCTTCCCAATTCAGGAGGAAAAATCCCATCAGAGGGAGAATGTCCATCCTGTCCTGTGTTATAGGGAGCAACTTTCTAAAGTTCTCAAAAAAACTCTGCGTAAGCAGTTGCTTGGTTTATGGTTTCAGTATATATATGGAGAGCCAAATGCTCCTACACAAATTCTATACAGACACATATCCTGAAGTTCTTGTGGTCCTTGGGGCTGGACAAATCCTGCCTTAGATCAGAAAACTTGTTAATGTTCTTTTTTTTTGTTTTTTTTTTTTTCTTTGCCTCTGGAAGAATGGAATCATTATCACTGCTGCGATGACTTCACACTTCTACAGCCAATGATGCAACATTGTAAACTTGGCTTGCAGAGCAATTGTTTCGTTCCTCTAAATTTTGTTTATTACTGACATATGGATATGAAAGGGTATAATTTGGTAGCTAAATCTAATCAGCACTTTGTATATAAAATGCATCAAAACCAGACATCAATAGCAGTCCATCTCACTGTGTCTGCATTCCAGATCGTTGTATAGTGTAAGTTAACTGCTCCTTTCATTTCTCCTGGAGCCCAGCTGGTCTTGCTTAATTTCACACTATTTTATATTCTGTTTATTACCAAGGCCAACAAGTATTTTATTTTAGCTGTTTGTACATGTTAAACAAACACGGGGTCTGGGTGGAATGTCTCTGGCAGAAACATGCTAATTCCTCATACCCTCAGAGTCCATTCCACACTTGAAGGAGTGGACTGAGCCAATTAAATTAGGCACCCAAACAGGAAAACCACAGACACACGATTACACTTTCAGCTAAAGCTAAATGGTGCAGCATGAAAGTCGTGTTGTTGTTTGGCTTTTCACAGCAAGGCCTGTGTGAACAGAGACAGCTGGCAATGTCTCTGTCAGAGCCTGCCCGTGGGACACAGGAGAAAGGGAATTCCTGCTTCATGGAGCCAGCAGAATTGGTTTAGCTCTCCTTCATGAAAAGATCATCATAGGTATGCAGCAACAAAAGACCAGCTTTCAGTTTCCAGATAGTGTCTCAGGTGTCCAGAGATTGCAAAAGTTCTAAAGGTTTTTAGGCTTCATTTTTCTGCAGACTTCTGCCCCGGTTGAGATCACCAGGCCCCGAGCACTATTCACAACATTCATGAATCGCACAGAGCTGCTGATGAGATGGACTGTCAGGAGAGATGGTGAGTCCCCCCTGCCCCGTGCTGGCTGTCTGATGGCCTGGTGGTTAGGAAACATGCACAGGAGATACTCATTTGGGCATTTGGAAAAAAAAACATTTCAAATCCAGTCTTGTTAGATTTAAAAAGATACTCTGCCATAGAACTCCATTTAAAATAAAAGAGTAGACCTGCTGTTTTCACTGAAATACCATGGTGCAGACAATTTTGCGATGTAGCTCCAGGATAGCTGGAGACACCTTTTTCTTGGTCCATTCAGATGCCCTAGCATCTCTTATTCAGGGAGGCAGAGATTTAGATCCAACCTGTGTTCATGCATCTTCCTGGCTAGTTCTGATGACTCCTTCTGAGAGCCCCATGCCAAGCCATTACTGCCAGCACTTCCTAAAGTACTCATTCTTTGGTTAGGAGACTTAGGCGTTAACACAAGTTCTGTTGTGTACCACTTCGGTGGTTGGATGTCCAAAAGTCAGATGTACCAAGGTACAACTTGTAGTACTTCATTTACATAGCCCTTAGCTACTAGGATGGTGTGTACCTCAGGAATCCTTAAGGGCAGTAGAAATCTGAATATAGGCTGCTAGGCCAGTACTTTCGGGAGTGACAGTGAATGATCCTTGTGGCTGGGGTCTGTCATGAGGAAACAGGGCTGTACTACTTTATTTCTTGTTAATAGAGACTGAGCTGTATATTGTGTTCTTATGCTGCCATTGCCAGACTATAGTTGGAGAGTGCTTGGGATCATGAGCTAGTGCTCAGTAAACAGACTGGTTTCAGTCTGTGTCCTTTGTGGAGTATATTAGACTGTGACCTACCTTTTTTTCTTTTTTTTTTTCTCCTTCTGAGGAAAGCTTGAGTAGTGTTTTTAACTCTGAAACTGGAAGCAGTTTGGTCCTTGGCTAGTTAAAGACTTCACTCCATGGGATGCTGCAGTGATTTAGGTTGGCTGCAGTAACCAAGCTAGCAGTACCCTCATTTAACTGGGAAAGAGCTTGTTACTGTCTTCTTTTAAAATTCTTCAGATCTGAAAATTATTTTCCAGCCCTTTGGTCCAGAATAGACCAGACTTCTTGCTTTAGCCCATGCATCCAATAGTGGCTATTTTATTTTCAAAAGAACTGAGCCGAGTTGCATGCAAGCATTTTATTGCATGACAGATCTTTTTATCGGATGGTTTGACAGTATTGTAGATATTGATTACTAGTTTAGTATTGTTCCCCCAGTAAAAATTGCTTGGGCATTGTATTTATAGAGTAAAAAAACTCAAGTGTGATCAAAGGTATGCAACTCCTGTTTTCTCTGTGAACTGAAATTTTGTTAATCTTTTCTCATGCTGGCGGGTGGAAAAGGCCAAGGGATGGTTGTTTGCCTAATGAGGGCAGGATACAGCTGGGAGGAAGCTTGAAACTCCATCACAGAGTCTGCAAACAATCTAGTCACATCAAATAGATGCCCACTGTTTGCCAAAAATCAGTGAAATAGGGAGATAATGAGGGAGATAATGAGGATAATGAAATAAAGAAAAAGAGAACACTGTTGTTCCTTAATGCTGTGACCTTTTGTGAGATGTGTCGTTTACACGGGTGTTTGTGTGAGTGTTGGCCCATGCTGATTTTACAGTACTTAGTTGTGTGATGGCTGCTTACCAAAGCTGCAGAAGCACCCTGTGGCTGGCCTCACTCTGGGCTCGATAAGCTCTTGCAGTAATGCTGTAGTTAATGGTTTCTGGAAAAGCTGATATCTATCTGCATTTGAACGAACACATTTTGGGCTAAATATTGAGAAATCACAGGTATGTTATGCAAATCCTGGATGTGCCAGCCAAGCCTGTAGAAAAAAGCTCATTAGGATTAATCTCTAGCAGGGTGACTAATGCAAAGGGAATGAGGTACTTTCCTCCCTGAGTCAGCAGAGATTTGACATAGCTTTCAAAGGGGCTTCACTGGAATGCAGTCGGTTGCTTTGTGCAATAGGTATGCTAGTTTATTTAATTTGGAACCGCTTGCTTTAGACCAGAGAATACTATACTAAATTAAGAGAGACACATAGCCAGATACTCTACAAATAGATTTAAACCAAAATAACTCACTCAGTTTGGAAGAAATGAAGTACATAATTATCCAATGTACATTAAAAGCACTAAAGACAGCAGCATATGAAAGCTGTCTTACCTCCTGCTCTGCTCTTTGAGCTTTGCCAGATTTTTATATGTGAGGAACCATATTTACAAGTGAGGTTTTCATTACATCCTATCTCTGTTTAGTTTTCACAGTGACTTCCACATGTAATACCAGGAAAATTAGTTGCTGCTCAACATTACAAAATGTGGTATCTTAGGAAGGAGTAGCTAAAGAAGACTCATTAGCAGTTCTCCAAAGCCTTTCTTAGGTGGAATCTTACTGGTAACGTTTGTGTAAGACAATGGGATTTTTTTCTCGCAAGTGCTGTGGTCAGCTAAAAGCAATCAAATTCTTTTGAGTGGTGTGTAATTGTTAGCCCCATAAAAAGAAAAATAAATTGCTCGTTTTATCAATAAAGCTATACAGAGCCAAATACCAATGCAAAGAAAATTTCAGTATGATTTAAAATGTTTGCTCATGTTTCATTCTTAAGTAACACACTGCTATTTGTAGTTTCAGATTGAGAACTTTATATTTTGCGTCTGCATTTTCTTAATTTTCATTTGTAATATGTTTCATTCTGGATAACTTATCAGGCACGGTGAGGATATTTGGAGATCCTTTCTAAAACTCCTTATCGTTTTTCAAAGAAAGTTAACGGAAAGGGTAGATTTTCTTGATAATCCTTTCAAAATTAAAATATAACACAAAAACACTATGTTTAAGTGACATTAAGGGTCTCACTTAAACCAACTAAAGCTGGGAAATTCGAAGTGAATAACTAACACTCTGTTGTAAACTGCCCTTATGTACTGCAGCTGACAGTGCGGAAGCAGAGGTTCAGAGAGCAGTTCAGATAATAATCTTAAGAGTCTGGATATTGCCTGAGCCCCAGTAGTTGGGAGAGCAGGATAGATGTCTTTCAAGATCATTCTTTCTCATGAGAGATATGGCATTTCCTTTTCATAGTCATACTGATCATGACTTTTCTCTGGCCAGTTTATGCTTCGTTCCCTGGTTAACAGCAAGGGCTGAGTAGCACACAAGCAGTTTCCAACAAATAGAGATCTGAAATTTTAATCTGAAGCCTGAAGGATCCTAATCCCGGGCTTGCTTTCTCTCCAATCTCTACTTAAGAGACCCCAAATAGCCAGAAGTATCAGAAGAATCTGAATTCCCCCTTGTTTTCATTTGAGGTCCAGTTTGACCTTTGTTCCACTGAAAACAGTTCAGTATGCTGTGTTTACACACTTCATTAGCTTCATATTGCCAGTATATCAGATAAGCATTTAGTTAGGCAGGACTTCTTAGGGAGAATCTATTGAAGAGCTCCCATGATTCATGTAATTTATACGTCATTCTAGAAGTTTATTAAAATTTTCCAAATATTCTGGCATATCTAGGAAGGGGAGGTGTTATATGTCTTAGTGTTACTTCTTGAAGCTGAATGGCAGATTTTTGTGTAGAAAAGGGAAGTTAGTATTCTTGGTGCTTCTTTTCCAAATACACTAAATATACAGTTAATTTGAGGCAGCAAAAACCTTTGCTTTTCAGCCACTAACATTAATGTTAGCCCATATTTTACAGAACTCTTGCAAGACGAGCTTGCAATCTTTGATTAATGTCAGAATCTCCTTTCAGTTTTTCTCTGAATGCATTACTTAAAAATTTGCATAATTGTTTAAAGTTGCACATTTTGCTGCTACTGCCCGTACTAAATGATACAAGAAAACACAGCGTTGCATTACATTACATTACCGACAGGATCAAAACAGAAAGTGACACTTTTATGCAGTTGTGTATTTTGTGAATCAGGGCAGTAATTGGAACATATTAACGATTTCCTTGACTCCCCCTTATCCTGCCCCACCCCTGCTCCCCCTGAAACCATCCATATAAACTCTAAGGATATTTAACACATTTTAAGCTGTCCAGCTCTATGTAGCTCCTTGTAAAGTAATTTGGAATGATGATTCCTCCTTGGTGAGACGTGCTCAGACATAAACTCACACATACACATAGCAGCACAGAAAGCATGAACCTGTTAAGGATTTCACCTTTTAAGAAATGACAGAATAATTACAGGACAACATGTCCTTCATGAGTAAAAACAACTAAGCTAAAGTGCTTTCAAGGCTGGCATGGCCTACTTCTCTTCCAGCAAGCTGCATAAATCATATATTGCTAAGGGATTGATTCATACACTGAGTGATAACTGGAGTCTGTATAGTGGTGTATATAAATGTGTGGATAACACAGACGGAGGCTGAACTGAATTCAGTTCTTCATTACAGCTTGGCAACAGAACTGAATTGATAGACCCCAAAGTCCGACTTCATATACAGACACAGAAAATGTAGAGGATGAACCATGTGCTTCCTTAATGAAGAGTAAATAAGATATTCCATTTTCAGACCTCTTCAGAAGGGGATTGTGATAGTTGGTAAATCAGCATAAGGCAAAACTTAGTGCGTTACAAGTTCTCAGTTCTGGAATTAATGTTCCTGGAGTTAAAAAAGAAGGAAAAAAAATGGGGAGGGGAGGGTCTATCATCTAATTTTACCTGTCTGTGGGTGAATAGACATAAAAAATTTGATGTTTGCAGCATTTAAAAGAAAGCATGCCTCAATTAAAAGTCAAAACAACCCCAAATCAGAAATGTCATCTGGCTTTTTGAGTTCTCTCTTACCTATCACAGTGTCTTCCTGGTGAACAAGTTGTTAAACTTCCTTTTATGTGTTTATGACCTGAAATCTTTCTTATGCTGCAGATAATCTGTATTAGTGGGATGGCGTTTCTTTCTCTGAACACTTTAACTGGACAGATTGCACATACACTCCTGTATTACCAAAGGCCAGGTGAATCCTGAAGAGCTGTGAGCAAGGGTAACTCAACCTCTGAAGGTTATCCAGAGATTTAAGCTACAGGAAAATTATACTTGTTGGAAATACCTACTCTTTACAGGCAAGGGTGCTTCTTTTTCTTGCACATAATTTTAGGGCCACAATTTCAAAGGTACACTTAATAGGTTCTCTTTCTGCACAAAAAACCTTTGCCCCTTAATACACAATGGCACATTGGTTGGTCTAAATAGCTAACATTTGCATGCATAGGCAGTAGATTCTGTCGTTTATGCTTGTAGATAATAGAATTTACATGCACAAAACTCATTTGGACTTGGCCTCAGAACAGATTGGGAGGACAGGTATTTAAGATTTGAGGGACAGATGCACAGTAGGGGAGTGCTGGGGTAAGTGATGGTTGAGTCTGGAATATTGAAATGGGGATGCTAAGGAAAGAATGAAGACAGTGCTCATCTGTGTTTGAGTTGTGCTGAAAGTAAAAGGAGTTTATACAAAGATCAAGGCAAGAATGATATCAAAGGTCACCTTTCATTGTGAAGAGAACTTGAAACATGAAATTTTCTTTTCTGAAATATGTTTTTGCCCTATGGTCCCTGTCCAGTGATGTTCTTTAATCCATCTTTCATGAAATTTCAGCCAGAACCTAGTACTTCATGTCACTGATACCAAGTAATTTAACAGAGATTGCAGATATGTAAGGGTCAATCCTTCAACTCAGGTGAGATTTTTAGGCTCACTGAAGTAAATGCAGCAATGTTAGCTCTGTGCCAGCTGATAAAATGTGCTTGGGTAGTTAGATTTTTTCAAAATTACTACTAATTGTAGAGTATCCCTCTATTTGGTTTTGGTCAACCAAGAATAACATTCTGGTTCTGAATTTTGGGGACATCATCTAAATGTTTGCTTTTGAAATCCCAACAAAACAAAGGTTGGCACCTACTCCAGGGCCATAACACAGAGGAAGGTATCATCTGAAACCAGTCTGTGAAAAGCCTATTACATTTTAATATCACAGTGGTCACTCAACCTAGCTCAGACTCATTCTTTGCTTAAATAAGATCTCACTGAAATAAATATGAGTCACGCTGAAGTCAATAGTATTTTTCTTGTGGCTCTGTTTTGGTGCACTGACTGTGTAATATCAAGGCCTCTGCAGCAATGCACTTAAACACAAGTGGGTGAAATATGGGGAGAGCAGAAGTCTTAATTTCAAATTTCTTGGGTTTGTCAGATATGTTATATAGTACCAGATTGTTCTGTGAAAGCTGAGGCCACGGGAGTCCCATTACACTTTTTGGGCAAGATCCTTGGATGATGTAAATTGGTGTAGTGCTCCCAGACTAAGTGGAACTGCGTTGATTTCAGTAGCTCAGGATTTAGCCCAGTAGGTCTGAGATAACTATAAAACCTCACTGTGCACTTTGAAAGCTGTACCCTATAAATGCTTCCACAGTGCAGTTTTTTATAGTGTCTATAGGAAACCCACTTTGTCTCTGTGGCTTAAAAACACTAACTAACCAAGGTCGACTTTCTGTCGCTCTCACACCATAACTGTTAATACTAATAAGTGGGAGTTTAAGTGTACTGTCTCTTAGTGTGTTTGATCTTCTTTTTTTTATTTTTAGTTTGCCACTCTGAACTATTTGTATCTTGGACCATTTTTATAAGTACACAAGCATAAAAAGAATATCACTAGCAGGGACTATCTCGGTGCCCTATGTAGTAGAGTATCCTTCTCTGACAAAGCATATGTTTACTTCCACAAAAGTACCAGCTATATATACATATGCACACACAATTAGTCTACAGTAAGTGTCCTCAAGCACTCACATTCCTTTTTCACTTGGTAACTAATGAAATGACGTTTTTGCAAGAAGGTGCTATGTTTCACCGTGTTAGCTGTTCCAGTGTCTAGCCTGAACTCCATTGCGTTCATTGACCGTGCCAATGCTTTGGCATTAACAGCTGAGGTGGTTTTCCAGACAGTCATTTGAAAGTGTTTTGCAACAATTACCTTATAAGTAGATTTGTTTCTGCAAGAGAAAGGAGATCATACTAAGTGAGAAGCAGGCATCCGTATGCTTTTCTGTTAGTGTATGGCAGCTTGTATTTTTGTAAACACAAAGATAATGTAAGAGAATCCATTTTTTCAGTTACACAAACAGTTCAAAAGAGATTTGTAATGAAATGGCTTCTAGCAATCTTTAATATTTCGTGGTAATTTTTTTTTGGGGGGGGGGGAGTAACCCCCAACTTCATTCTCCTGTTAATTTTTTTCCCTTGAGAGGCTTCAGGCTCTGGTTCTGATTTCAGCTGTGAATTAGGCTGTGAGTAGGTTTGAACTTGAGTGTCTTCAGAAAAACCAAGGAGAACAATAGTGGCTTCACACTGTGTCGTGCTTCAGTTCCAGTGAGTAATGCTAAATTGCTTGCATTGTCACAGCCACATGCTTCCCTTGATGATCCTAATGGGTCCCTGCAGATCCAGTGGGGATCACAACACTGGCTGCATACATTTTTTAAGATTGTTTCAAGATATCATGGAACACATCCAGAACCCAGAGTGATGTTTTCTTTGGGGCCTCAGACCATGGAATGTTTAATTACTGATGCCATTACTAAAAATAGCCATAGGAAAAACACAGTTCAATCTTTCAGAGAAATGTTTGGGGAATGGGGGTTAGGGCAACTTGTTTTAGAGCATTATTTCCCTAAAGAATAGAATTTATATAATTATAGTAATATTATGAAAAAGGATTTTCTGCCTTTGTGTTCTTTTGAATTCAGACAGTGGACACATTGTACCCTTGTTAAGCGGACACTGCTGTTTCTAACCTGTATATTTTTCTTAGCCCTTTCATTTCATATGCTAATCTTTACCAACCTTGTAAAATTTTGATTGGGTGTTTGATGCCAGTTTCAGGGGTGATGTGTAGTTTGGATTTCCTTGCATTTGCTCAGACGTAATGAACCCAAATTACGGCTAGTGGGATTTGTAAGCATATTGCAAACTGGGAAGGAATCTAACCCAATAAGTGTAAGGCAGTCCAGAAGGTATCACACATTGAATGCAGTGAATACTGAGGGCACACTCTAACTTTGATGACCCCTATGCTCTACTGAACTTTTGAGTTAATTACAGTCACAATGACCACCAGATTTTTATTCCTCTTTTCTCTTGAAGCTCAAATATTTGTCTTGGGACACCTTTTCATATTGACTTGCCAATCCGCACTTTAAGTTACACAGCTACTAGCAATAATTAGATTTTTACATTCCTGAAAATGGATGTGTGTGCCAGAAGACTCAAGAATGTCTGACAAATGAATTTTCAAAATGAGCCAACAGCTGAAGAAATGGAAGTAGCCCTAGTGACCCAGTAACATGTATCCACATCCCTAAAAGTTTTTTGAGAACTTGGAAAATTCAAACTGCAACTGAAAAGCACTGTGTATCCCCAGGCAGCCTTAATTTGCATGATCAGCACTTACTCAGCAGAGTACCATGGGTATGTGAGACCTTGGTGTATTAAATGGGTCACATTTAACTGTCCTTGAACAATTTCTCCTATGTATTAAACATAAACAAGCTTTTTGTCATATTCAGCATCACTGTTTCTCTTTTCTCCACACTTTCTTTGATACAGGGTAATTTTTCTATAGGAAATTTTAGAGATATACAGTGACTATGTTATGCCACTTTCCTCTCATAGTCTTGCTTTAGAATTCTGCACTTCTCTCTTTTTGTATTCCTTGTTATTTTTCTTTTTTTTCTGAGAGTTGGATAATTCCATCTGAGCAAAAATTTAAAGTTAGTTTTTGTAGCTGAGAATTGTTGGACAAATTGCACAGTCTCTCTTCGTTTTCTTAATAGTCTTTGGAGACTGACTGCTCTTGTCGTGTAAATGCACTGTCACATAAATCCAATGTGCATGGATCAAGGTGTCTGTTGGTAACCTGCAAGAAGATGCAAGAGACTACTGGATTTCACAAGCTACAGAAGGAAGCTGGTAGCAGAGTTCAAACATAAATAAAGATGGCAGGAAAATGCTCTTTTCTCTTTCACGATAAAACCCAAACAAGTCCTTCTTTAACACCCTTTGGGGTTTTCCTGTGATTTGTTAAATAAAAAGCTTCTTCTTTATGTTACAGGAGATACCTTTCTGCCCATTAAATAGTTTTGTTAATGGTATCCAGTAAACCTTTCTCAAAGGTAGTGAGTGGTTTTACATCCTAAACAGTTTTGAACAGAAGTCCATGAACTCACTGTCTGCTATGCCAAAATGTAAAGCTTGCATTCAGTGAAGAGGGGAGTGGGAAGAAAGCTCTTTTAAGTACATTACACAAAGAAAGCTTTAAAAAATATCGGTTTTAAGCATTCTACTAGCTTTGATGTAATTAGCATTATATTTAAACTATGGTACAGTAATGTCTGAATGAAAGGTATTGTAATTAAATTATACATTCTATTTGCTGTGCATTTCTATTTCACAGATTTGTAAGTTTACAGTCCTGCATATACAAAAAAATCTGTTTAGATCACCCATTTTCCAAATCGCATATATTATGCTAGCTGGATGTCAAAACTGAGCATTACTTTATGTGAGATATGGGGTGACATGTCAGCAAAAGAATCAGGTTTGTTCAGGATTATTTGAAATTTGGCCCACTCAGTGTGAAAATCTAAACACATTAAAAGATTCAACCCTAGGGGAAATGAGCACTCCTAATATATATATAGGACCTAAAGATCCCTGAAGATAAAAATCTGGCTTTCAGTCTAAGTTTTAAATAACTTCTTTTATAAAAATCTTCATTCTTTCAGTTATTTTTTTTTAAGGAAGGCCTTAGCACTATTCACATTCTTCAATGAGGGTTCATAGGACACTTTTACCGACAAATTGCCTTTAAGGACTCTTTTGAATGTGTTACCTTCACAGTGTTCTTTAGATTTTACTGTCTTAAAATGGTCAAATAAGGTGGGTGACTCCCTTCAATGTGTTTTCAATTGCAGATCATGGCACTTTCATCCAACAATTTTGAACAGATAACTTTTAATTACGGAAATAAGAACCACATGGGCAATGATTGATGCGAACCTGATGTTTTCTCTTACTTTATTAATCTTTTTAATTAGAGACAAAAGAAAGCTTTATCTTTTGAGAAGAAGACATGTGATGTTCTGTTGCACTTTTGTAACTTAAAAGAATTTGATTGCTTACCGGGAGATTTTTGCTTGGATGCAAAAGGCAAGAGGTATTTGCACATTTTCTCTTCCAGTTTGCTTACCTTCAGTGCTGTGTGGTGCCCCATATGGCACCGTACTGTCGAGATTATGAAACTCTTCTGTTAGTTTTACTTCAGTTCTACTAACTTCTTATAAGCAAAGTTTACAAACTCAATTACAGAACAAGAAAATAAGAGATAGTTTAACACCACATGTCAGAGCAGTTGATTGCCAAAGTGTAGGTTGTATGAGGTGTTGAGAAAGACCTATGAGATGTCTTGCTCTTTAGCTCTCCTTAGCTTTAGGAGCTGAGAGATCTTAGCATCTCTTAGATCCACTCTGGCTGTGTTTTGAAGCAGCTGTAGTTAGAGTGGTGTGAGAGACACACAAACAGGATGATGTTGATTCAGGTGCTAATGTAGGTCTTTGTGAGAGGCACTGTGAATAGTTTACCTGAACTGGTTTAAACTAGTTGCTTGCCTTGAGTATTGTAGGAGGCTGGATTCAACTCCCTCTCTGGCTTGAGATACTTTGCAAACTTATGGGTAAGGTTTAGATTGCACATGATTGCCTGGAGTTTTTTGCCATGCAAGCACTCTGAGTAAGATTAATGGCTGTAGTGGAAAAACAGAACAGAGACAGTAAGTTCCTACTTACTACTGTTCCAATTCTTTCAGATTTTGTAATGCCAATAGTGTACCAAGTGAGTTACTAACAAGTAAAGGCAAGGTGTCTGCTCTAGAAGGTTCATATTCTAACTAAAAATATCTCAGGGCTTTACAGAGGGGTGTGACAACAGTGAAATTTCTGGGCAGAGAGAGAACAGAAAACTTGTGCATATAGGATGTCAAAGCCAGTCAGCGATACCTGTATTTCGTGGTTCAGATAAGAAACCTGTAAATTAACCTATATCAGCACAGGAATTGGTGACATTTCACAAAATGTTCTGCAAACTAACAAGGAAACAACACCACAGCATGTACAGACCTGAAGTTCTGTAAGTTTCCTGCACTGCTTTAGCAATAGCATATAAATGACACGGATTGCAGCCAGTGTTGCGGCTTGGTTGTCTGTGCTCACGTGTTAGGATGCTGACTTTGGGCCCAATTCAAACACTGAAGTCAGTGGAAGACTTTCAACTTCAGTGAGTGAACTGTGGAGGTGTTTTGAGGTGCTTTCTTGGCCCAGCCAATTTGTAAAATGTCAGTGGGAACAGAGAAGGGGAGAAGTTTGCTTTCCTGTATCAACTCAAGGAAGGCAAAAGTATTTTTTTTTAATTGTTATTATTTTTTAAGAAATATGTGCCAAAATATATTTGTGCCTGCCCCCACATAAGAAAATGGACTGGGTTTGGAATAGGTGATAGTAATGGAAAGAGAATGGCAGTTTGTTGAGTGGCCTCACTTTGTGAATCTTTATTTGTGTGGTAAAACTCAGAAATATATAAATGGTAGAACCATTTATATTAATAGTGTGCAGCTCACCATTTATATAAATGCTAAGTTAGATATGGTCTGCTTTAAAGCCATTCCAGACATCTTTTAAGTAGACCTACTAGCACTCAGTGCCATTCAAACTGTGACCTTGTCTGCAGATTAGTTCCCTGCAATTGCTTAAGTGGTCATACTTGCAGCACAGAACTAGAAAAGTTAGGCCTGAAAAAAAAAAATTAGGCTTTCATTACACATATTGACAAAATAGTTGTTTTAGCCAAGCCCATTCATTCATCCTGTGTCTGGAGACACAGGAACTCTCTAGAACCCTTCTCTAATGTAGCAAGAGTGGCAGGAGAGAGCAGAAGAGCTCAGAAAGCCTACATTTGTTTCAATCTGTCACACTCAGCATGAGGATGTATGGTGAAAGCATGGAGGAAATATTGCATTTTGGGATTCCTAGAATATATGCCCTGGCATATATTCCTACACACGTTTGTTATATCTAAATTATTGAACAATTAAATTTAGTAATAATGACCATGAATTAGCCATCTGTCAAAAGCAAGGAATGTCTACTTTAACACTCAGGCTGCCACACATGCCTTTATATGGTGCCCACAGCATTCCTTTGATTGCCAAAGTGGAAGTGAGGCAGCAGACAAAAAGTCAACATGGAGGAGTAGGGATACACAAATGATAATAATTATCATTTTGCTCATTTGTTTCAGCCAAACTTTAGCATTATCACAATTGTTTCTGCAGATTATTTTGATTTTTAAAAAGAATGACTGCTTCATGCTGCAAATACATTTAATTTGTTTCTGCAGATTATTTTGATTTTTAAAAAGAATGACTAGTTCATGCCGCAAATACATTTAATCTTTAAAGACTTGGCATCTTTTAAAATTATCTTTAATATTACCTGGGAAAAGATGTACATTGTATAGAAGACTTAAAACTGAAAACTATTGGATTTTCTACTTAAATTGCCCTCCATCCTCCACTTCAATCCATCTTCTAAATGAGGTAGTGTATATCTTTAAAAATGTTGTACTACTGTATCTTCAGAGTTCAGAGTAGTTCAGAGGTGACTTCCTTGCTGTGTTCTTCACCCGTGAAAAAAAGATTGAATACTCAACATCCAGACCAAAGCTTATAAAGAAATAAATGTAACAACTAATTTAGAAAGTTAGCAGGTTAATTGGTGGACATCTGTGTGGTGGGATTACTTTGTTCTTTCCTCCTTGGATTGAACTTGTTTATGAGATCTGTTCTTCCACAGATGACTAATCTCTATTAGTTTTTCTATAAGCACTAGATAAAAATTACAATGACAGTCCCATTAATTCCATTTTGAGAACTGACTGGATTGTATTATGTGAATATAACTACTAGGCCTATTTTAAAAATCGTATGTAATGATTTGGGGCAAAATTTTCAACAAGACTTATCCATTTGTTTGCTGAGACTTTATTGAGACAGCCTTCATGAAGGCTTTCAGTAGTCTAGGAAATGGGTGTCTATAGAATGTAGGAAGGTGCAAATTGTCCCTGGATAGTTTAGTTGGGGGGGGAGGTTGGTTGGGCTTTTTTTTGTTTGCGTTTATGGTTTGGTTTGGTTTTCTTTTTTGTGTTTTGGTTTTTGTGGTGGCTTTTTTGGTTGTTGTTGTTGTTGCTGGGGTTTTGTTGTTGTTGTTTCTTTTTCTTTTAAAAATGTTGCTTTTCCTGCCTTTTCCCTTTTCTCCTTCTCAATCTTCTCTGACAATTTTAAGTTCTCCTAACTGGTCCGCTTTGACCTTATAACTTGTAGAAACATCCATATGGAAAACATCAAGATTTTTAATGACTTTCGTGATTTCTTTGGGAGAGGAAGAGGGAGCAGGGGAAACAAAGGTCATTCATCGTACAGTAAACTCATTGGTAAAACTGAAGCGATCAGTCTTCTCACCTGCCTCTCACGGTAGCTGCCTCCTCGCTGCTTGGGATTTAACAGCTGATGGTACTGAGGAGAAGGGCTCCTCATCACTTGCCATGGGCTCTGAAAAGCTGAGCAGCTAAATGGCTGCTGATAGTTTTACCAACTTGAGGAAATTTTTTCTCCAGCTCCATGCATCATCTTTGTAAGAATCACCTCCTGTCTGTTCAGAGCAGTTTCATGGCCCTTCTGCACAATCTGGACTGATGATCTAAGCCCAAGCAGCTAGCACTAACTTGCAGTACTTTCTTGTCCCATAATGAGAAATTGTAAATGTGCTGCCATCTGCATATTTCAGTCTTCACAGTGGCTGTGTAGAACTACTCTCAGGCTGAGATCAGACTTTCTCCATTTCCCCTTTGCAAGACTGCATTGCTTCTAATATCTAGAGAAAATTCTGTAATGGAAAGAAATACAGGCAACACAAAAAGAAATGGAACTTTTCAATATCAGCTGAAGTGATCATAGGGTCTGAGGTAGGTATTTAAAAGACTTCTCTGGCCACTCATGGAGTCGCATTCCATGAGTGGTTAATTTGGGCCACGCTGTGTCTTATATTTCAACAATAGTTTGTGCAGATGTGCAAGTACCCACCTTTGTCCTGCAAAATGTACAATTCAGTCCTTTAAACAGTCTTTATCTTGCAGTTTTAGCTTCCCCCCACCCCCCTTGAAACGTAGGTGGTCATCCAAAGTAAACAGAATTCCTTCTGCTCCCTCCACATCTGCTATGTGTTATCTGGCACTCACCTCTGACCCTGATATTCATCATAAGAATAAGAATTGCATCCTATTCAGCTGCTTGTGTGCACTTTAACTCCAGTGATCACTGGCTGTTGAAATAGTATGTGCTGGAAGCAGAATTGCTGAGACATCTTTGGGGTGCTCAAACTGGACTCCCTGCTTTCTTGTGCACTTTTGGATAATTAAACAGAATTCTAGAGATAAGAAAGTCAGCACAGTATACTGGGGGACAAAGCTTGGTATAATTTAAGATTGTACTGGCTAGTGAATGCAACAAAACAAGTTCAATGCTATCTCTTTACAAGAAGGACTTTTGAGTTCCATTTGCAAGCTGCTGTATCAAATGACATTATGCATCTGCATAGAGAGATCGTATCCTTTGTGGAAGCAGTAAGTTTAAAAGCATGTTTGTGATGCAAACGACAGTGATCCTCTTCCTTTCATTAAATAACACCACCTTCCATGACCTGGTGGTATCATTCAGGGAACAAAGTAATTTTTGTTGTGAGTAACAGTTTTAAAATCTGATTTTAAATGTGAAGATCCATATGTTAGGATGAATACAAATTTGGTCTCTGTGACCCCACTAAATGGAACCCATCTGAAATTTTCCTTTTTCCACAAGGATGAACAGAAATACTTTTTGGGCACTGTGGAGGAAGAAATAAAACTGCCAATTTGTTTGCCAAGGGTGAATCGATTAAAACTTTGGGAAATTTACCGGTTCTTTGTTTGCTACAGACTTCCTGCTACTTTCTCTCCTCTTTCATGGCAGAGGTGTGAAGGAGGATCCCTCTGCTAGTCCCCTAATCTTCAAACTCCTATCTTCAATTGAATTATGATCACAGTCATGCAGCAATGGGAGCTAAATGTGAATTTGTCCTGTGAGATAAACTGCAAAAATCTTAAGGGCCTTTAGCTGCCAAGTTTATCTCCCTCTCTCCACCTACCCACCCCATCCCCAATCCGTTTGATTTTCAGAAAAAAGGTTTGGGAACCAACAGTATTGTGAGACCAGTGTGTTTTATCAACTGCCACTCCTGCCTTTTGGTGTTACAGACCTCAACACTGCTTACAGATAAACAAAACCAAGACCGCCTTGTACCCACACTTTGGGGTGCTCTCTGTCAGTCCAGCAAAAGCTGTTCTGGGATGTGCACTTCTAGTCAGAAGGCCATTGTGAGGATTACAAGCATCTAGTAGTGCTCAGTGATACATACCAATTATCAGGATGTGAATAGATTTATTTTTTTCCTTTTAAATTGTTTATGCTTCTTCACTTGCCATATTTGTTTCCTTGAGCATGTCTGTTTTTATATTTAGCAAAATTAACAAGGGATGAAATAGGTGCTGAGGATGTTAATTATGTAATTATATCAGCAAAGACATACCGTGTAATGGACAGAGAAGAAAAATGACAAAGACCTTACATGAGGAAATTAAATCCCATGTTAGGTTTTTGATTAAGGTTCTGATTTTTACTGTGTTGCCAGTGGTCACTGGTGACCTCAACTGCAAAGGTGAAGAATTTTAATTCTTGTTTGCATTTATTTAAGTATGCACATGCATCTGCTATATATTCACATTAGTTGGGGGGTTTTATCAGCAGATTAAAATATGGGAGGCAGGATTCTCATCCAGGAAATCATCTGTTTGAAAAAGACTGTAAAGTGAAATGAAAAGGATCGTATGAACCTTAGTGGTATCTAAGTGGTTTCAGTTTGCGCATTGTTAAAAATCATGCCGTGTCCTTTGGTGCCCTTTTCATCTTGTTTATTTTAATAAAGAAGACCAGTTAGTTTGAAAGGTAGCTCTCTATTGGAATTGACTTCTGATCACCCTATCACTTCACAATTTTTTATACATCAGGAACACTTGAAAGTATATGCACATGTTTGTAGGGATTTTTCTTTTCCTCAGGAGAGATTCAATTATTTATGCTAGAATTATTCTTATTGTGAGTTATTTTTATAATTGAATCAAAACTGTGTAGGCTGATACAGCCCCAAGTTACTGTTGTGATCCGAAAAATCCTCAAAATGGCTGAATAGAATAACTTTGTCACTTGTTTGTCATACCAGTTATGACAATGGGTCATTCCATGGATGTCTAAAATGATCTTTAGCCACGTATTATGAAGCCAGAACTGTAATCCAATAACAATTTTCTGGCTAAGTGCTTCTCAGTTGCCACTGGGGACTATCTGCATCACTGTTGATGCTCTTAAAATGAGTTTAAGTTAAAAGGACACAAATTTCATATTTCTTTCCTTATTTTCTTGAGAGTAATATAAGAAAATAATATTTTAAATAATTGCATTCTGGTTCCTGAGGGATATCAGCATAATTGCATTGAGGATACCTTTATTTTTTTATGCATTTATTTATTAACCAAGAACTACATTCCATCTGTAAACCAAATGATTGGTCCACTGGCACAAAACAATAAAGTAATGAAACCTCTAGTTCATTAAATTGGAATATAGGGATTGAATTACTAATTTATGTTGGTTTAAATTTCACGTTATAATTTAAAAGATTCTAAGATGTAAGGGAAAAATATTTGCCATGATGTAGGCTACCTGTAGTTCCAGCCAGGAAAATTTGTATAAGAGTCATTGAAGGTGAAGGAAGGAGAAGTACTGAAAATCAAGACTGACATGGTTCACCTGGTGCCTTGGTGGGCACTTCACAGAAGGCACAGCTGAAAAAAAAATTAAAACAAACCAAGAAAACACAAACCCCTATTTAAACTGAGAATTTTATGTAAGGGTTACTTTTAAATATGGATAGTGTGAAATGCTGGTTTCTGAAACTCTGCAACATGAAGGTCAGGTAGCAAAAGAAATGAACAATGCGAAGCAGAAATGCTTCATAAACCTTTAGTGGTTTCATTTCATTCCTATGTTGTCTCTCCAGCAATCCACTCTAGTGTTTTATTCACTGTAATCTTGTATTCAAAAGTTTCTTATGAATTTCAATTTGCTATTAAGTTCACTCTATTCTGATAATTTTCGTTTGATTTCTGTGTTTAACAGTCTCTGAAGCTGTTTGTAGAAGCAAATATAAAACCCATATAAGACAATATGTTCTCTTCAGTGTTACTATGTTGACTGGATTCCTACTGGGACCCAGTCCTCTGATACCACAGCTGAAGTATGAACTGGCTCTCATTTCAGCCCCTAAAACCACAGGCAAGTTGCTTTCCGTGAACAGCGTGTGCCTCAGCCTTACACTTCTTCAAAAGTTGTGTTCGTTTCCTTCTTGAGTAACACAAAGTGTTTCACGAAGGCTGACCTCAGATTTTCTGGGGAAATATTAGCTAAGCTTTCGCTTTCTTACAAAGTATGGGTAATCTAAGCCACCTGTATGGCAATCTGTCATGAATATTTAGGAACTGAAAATTGATTTAATGAATTTGAGATGATGTGATGTTTCCAGAATTTCTGCAGTGGAGCCACACTTACTATGAACTTAAACTTCCTCCTTCCTTCCCCACTCTGTGGGCTTTTGTTTGGAAACCAGATAGGCACAGCAGGATGTTTGTCTCTATTCCATACCATATCTCACTTTTTACTGGGTTTTAAGGAAGTCGCTACAGTAAGTAGTTTAATATGTCTATGAAATCGCACATGACATGCTTTCTCAGTCTTTCTCAGGTGGAAGATGCTGTTGTGATGGGGCTGTTTGCCTGCCAGAAGTGTAGGCTTTCTTTGCAGAAACCTTATCAGTTCTTTGATTACTCATTAGCACGCTTTGAACCACCATTAATTTTTATACACAAAACAAAAGACCAAGGTTCTTCCAGGTTCAAATTTGCACTTGCTTCATGGTAGAGGAGATTTCAGACTCCTCTGACCACAAGGAGCAGCCTGCTCCACTCCACCTTGCAGTCAGGTGAAGTCCACGAGCCCTCAGGCGAGTCAGCAGGAACTGAGGCTCTCAGGTCAAAGCAAGGCCAGCTTGGATCAGGTTCCTCAGGGCTGGTCCTGCCAAGTTTTGAGCATCTCCAGTGGCAGGGATTGCACAATCTCTCTGCCTGATATGTTAGTGTTTTACTGTCCTAATAATGATTTTTTTTCCTCTTTTAACAGTATTTAATTGCAATATTCCTTGTTGCAACTTGGTATCCATTATTTCCCATCCTGTTGCTGGTGCACCTCTTTAAAAGAGATTGACTCTCTCCCTCTCTCCCCTACTTCAAACTGTGTTTAAGACGAACTAAAGTTGCCCTTTTTTTTGCCGAACCTTCTCTGTCTTGCAGAGCTTCAGAATTTTCCAGAAATAGTGTTCTGCCTTTTGTAGTTGGACCTTTATTGAACCTCATTTGAACTTGATTGATAAACAAATTCTTGTACTCTCATGTAAGAATCAGGTTATCTATTTCAAGGGAAATGTGGGCACATTTGAGGTCTGTAAAGTGTATAATTTGGATTTGATAACCATATTATTGAAAGCTGGTTTATGAAGGACAGGCCTTTGCAGGTCACACTTTTGCTACAAAAACTCATGTCACTTTGAGTGCATTATCTCACTGAAACTATGTGTATTTCCCTTGAGGCAATGGCTGAACACCATGAACCTCGGTTGTTTCCAAAGGCTCAGGGAGGCCCAGGGATCCTGAGCTCTGGTTTATGCTCATTGCCCATAACCTACTTGAAGCTTATCTTTGTATACTTCATTGACTCACAGTATATAAGTATTTGCATAATATGAAAACTCTAAATGGAAGAAAGGTGCCAATTGTCAAATATGAAATAGATTTCAGGGTGCTCAGACATTCACTTTTCATTACAGATTTCTCCCTGCTATTCTTGAATCCTGCCAGGAGGATGATACTAGGTGGTTTTATGTGTACTTGGCTGGAAAAGATATGATTTAAATAAGTTTAATTACTAACTATCTGTTTTGTTTGTGTGGGTTTTCTTCCAGTGTTCTTGAACAGGAGATAATCTGACACTAACCGTTTTTACAACATAGGTAAGTGGCACAACTGATTATATGCAATTTTTGGGCAGTATTTATTGATGTGAAATTGGCAGTCTGCAGATGAGGAAGGCAATGTGTAGGTAGTGCTCTAGATGTACTCAGAAAATGAGAAATACAGCGTTGGATAACAAAGCACATAGCTGAAAGTCATTCTAATGTTGACAGACCACTTCCAAGGCACAAAAGTATATTAGAGAAATGAGTCCTTTTTCCATATCAGCTCTCTCTCCTGAATCTCTTCATTGAAACACAAGCTTCCAGGTCTGTAAGTCATTCTCATGTGCCAGATGGAGTTCAAGCTGTTGTTTCCTCAGCTACAGTTTTGTGTGTGAATTCCCTTCTCTCTTCTGTGGACATGTACACCCCTGCAATCTCAAGTCAGCTGTCTCCTGCCTTAGAGAAGTGTAAAAGATGTTTTCCTCCTCTGCTTTAGAACAAATAAAGGTGTGGATTTATTCTGTTATTTTAAAAGGTTGTTACTCTAATTTGGCAGTAATGAGACAAATTGCTTGAGAAGTAAAGAGCTTGCACTTCTCTTTATTATATAATAGAAGCTATTTTTCTGAGGTACTTTACTGAATTGTATACTTCAGAGGTGCTCTGTGAAGAAATAAGTAGCTGATCATAACTCTGAGTTTATATGAAACAACAAGAGTGAGTTGATAGAGAAATATGGCCTGAGATATTTTCCTCTCACTGATTTTTGACAGTAGTATATTATCAGATTAGGAATATTTTCATATCAGAGTGAATTATGAAAATTTATACAGGACTCTGTGCTCCAAGGAGCTTTTACTAACGTTGGTCAGATGCAGCCCACCTGGGAGGACACTGTTGCTAGCTAGGTCATAATTATTTGTATTAATCCTCTTATAAGTGTCAAATTCAAACCACAGCTCCCATTATCTTTTCCCTTTCCTCACATCATCCTTCTTGTCCAACCAATTTCTGACTCTCTCCATTGCTCCTTTGAAGTGGATTTGCTCTTTTCAGCTCCAGCACAGGCATTTGTGCATATGCAGCTCCCAGCTGTGTTCCACAGGCCTATATTCCAGATGCCTGTGAGGACCAAACAAAGCATTACTGTCTATACCACAAAGTATATGAGAATACATCTGGAAAAGGGAAATATCAGCTGCCTGATAACAAGGAGCCCACTGTGGATAAAGAACTATTGTAAGGAATTGTGGCAAGAAGAGAAAGAATCTGTCCATTTTAAGTTGCCTTTTATTGTTTGTTGGTTTGTGGTTTTTTACTCTGCCCTGACAAAGTAGGAGTTTTAAGCCTGCTGCTGGGACATCAGTTACTTCTTGTTTGAGGTGTTGTATTTAATATTGTACTGCAGTGTTGTGGACAGGTTGTGAGGGCGCTCAATGCTGTGAATTCAGTTTTGTAGCCCTGTAAGTGAATTCTCTTCTGTCCTACATATTTTGCTTAGAGTTCTTTTGTTCTCAGCCAGTGTTCTGTTGGTGACAGGATGGAGGTCAGTTTTGACAGAAGAAGTTCAGGATGGGAGACTGTTTGTCAGTTAGGAGATCTGTGGGCATTTGCTGTCCATGAAACTGCCTCTGTGCTCTCTGCTCTGCCTCTGGGCTGGATAGCCAGTGTGAGTCCCCCAGATCTGTGGGGTCTCTGGGGAAGATGGGATGTTGGCCTCCTAAATACTGTCACAGGCTATGTGCCAGCTATGCCTAATCTGTTAGGCTCCACACTTCCATTAATTCAGACAACGTCCTCTTTTGATCCTCACGTTGCTTTGCATAGCAGGTTTCAGGGCATCAGAATTGTTACTTAGATGACTAGATTTGGTATCAAAATACAGATGAAGCACACAAAGTAAGACAGCTAGGGATAAAAAGTGCAAGTATGGAGAGGACATTGCAAACATTAATTTAAAATTAGGGGAAAATTGCTTTCTAGAATGAGTAGCCAACACTAGGGTAGGAAGGAGACTTAAAAAGTTGGGCTTGATATGCATGTAAGAACAATTCCTAAAAACTTAAAAGAACAAGTAGTTTGTGCTGTAGCACACCTAAACCAGATTGTTTTAGCACACTTAAAAAAGATTGCATCCTCTTTCATATTGGGAGTAACATCATAATATTCAGGCCTTTTTTTTAACCACTGGGAATCTTAAACATAACACAGTGTTCCACACACTTGTTTTTTATAAAGTCTGGATTTAGAAGGGATGTGGGGCACTGGGTGTCCTTTTTTCTATATTGGTGTTGGAGGAGTTGCAGTTCTAGTTTTAGCTCCAGTGCCTTACAAACCGTAGTACCATAATGCTGTTCAGCCAAAAGCCAGCCGTTGCATTTGTACTTTTTAAGCAAATTGACCAAGTGGAAGGTAAAGCAGACAATAGCAGTTTTCTCTCACTCACATTTTTAGAAATGCATTTGATAACCTCAATGTTATAGTCAAGAACGGCAGTCCTCTGGTTCTATTATTCCTATTAAATGGCACTGCTTTAGACTAACTGGCAGTACGTTTTTTTCTATTCACCAAGCAGCTTAATTCAGATAACTTCTCAGTCATCAAAGGCTCCTTCTTTGGTTGCACCACAATCATTGTGACAGTTCCAGGTAAGAGTATTTGGCAGGGATAGCTCAAGGGTTCATTCTTTTCAGAATGTTTACTTTACCTGACATATCGTTCCTGGGTGCCACAGTGATTAGTCATCTGTATACTATTTAAGGGAAGCTAAGGAATAATATGCTTCCCTAGAAGAATATTCTTCCCTAGAAACAGCTAGGGGGTGTATAATAAAAATAAATAAATAATAAAACCTCCTCAGCACTGAAGAAGATGTGCTAGGAGTGAATTAAAATAAGTTGCACAGAAAGCAAAACACTGTGTAGAGCACTGTGAGCATGTGTATTCTAGGTAGGGCAGAGAATATTGACTGTCAAGATTGCCTGAAAATTCTCACTTATAATTCACTGTAAACAGGACTTTTAAAATTAATTTCTTCACAAACTTTAACTGTTTGGGTTGATAATTTCCACTTCCTCCTGGAGCAAAACATTTGGAAAGGCTATGAACAAAATGGTTTAGTTGTTTCTGGAAAGGAAGTGAATATGCATTGTTCTGTGTAAAATTTTGAGCACTTTTTCTCCTCTGAATTGCATCTTTCTTTTGTTATTTCAGTATACCATCAAAATGTACTTTCAAAGTGTGATCTTCTTTCCTTGAAGTACTGGTTCCTGTTGAGAAAGATGCTATTGTTGCCTTATTTCATGAGCTGAAATAATGGTCTGTACAATGACTCTAAATATTCCTAGTGATGCTCTTGAGTCACAGGCTTACCAGTAGGATTCCATGCTATGGTATTTGCCGAGAGCTGGATAGAACTGAATTTTTAGAAACATGGTAATTTACAAATAAAAGCTGAGATTATGAATTGAGAGTTTAAAATCAGGGTGAAATCTGCTGGATAATGCAAGTACAGCACTCACTGAGCAGTTCAAATACTTTGTTCAGGTAGATCAAATCCATTATTTTATTTTTTTTCTCTTCAGTTAAGTGTGTGCCTTCAGGCTCTTTTTATTGCATGCTTTTCAGAACTTGCTCCAGAGACAGAACTATTAATTTCCTCCTAGGTTTCTGCATAGCACTCAACACTATAGTGCTTCACAAAGCATTAATGAAGTTATTTTCATAACACCCCTATGAACTGAGGAGGAATTATTGTTCTTATTTGACAGATGGAGACTGGGACAGAGTAAATCAAGGTTGAAAGCACCTACTAATTTGGGAATCCAGTTTGAGACATCCTGCTCCTATCTTTTTCAGAATATTTAACATTGGGCAGTAAGCTGGAGGCACAGCTCCATTTAATCTCAGCTGCATTCATGAGTAGTCAGCACTTTGAACAAGGCAGACCCCAGGTTTCCAGTTGTGCATGGAGCACATGAGGAACTTACAGTTGATAGATGGCCTTGTGTGAAAAGCTTGGCTTTAGGAAACCTGTCCTGTATCTCATAGACTGTCTAATGAAAAAAGCAGATGTAGACTCCAACCTCTTTGGGGCAGCTGTTTAACTATCTGAAGTAGGAAAGTGTCTTTTCTTCCCCCCCTACATTCCTCACTCATTACATAACTCTGAATGTCAGCAATGCGTGGGGCAGCCCATCTCATCCTTGGGCAGCCTTCTGCCCTGCATTGATTCATCCCGCAGACAAGTCCATGCAACACATTGTGTGAAACAGTGACCTTGTGGAAAACTCAGTTTGTGATTGTGTAAATGTACTGGTTTCAGCTGGGGTAGAGTTAATTTTCTTCACAGTAGCTTGTATGGGAGTAGTTACATGATGTGTTTAACCAAATGCCAAATTCCTGTCCTGTCTTTGATCACAAAGACTAAAGTTTGAGATATATCACCAGAGAGAGCTACAGGGTACTAATGAGATAATGAGCATACTGCTGTAAAATGGCTCTGTGTATGTTTCTCTGGGCAGATACAATACGAGCAGTGATGATTGCTGCTTAACCGCCCTGATTTCCTCCCATTCCCCATCTCTTACCCCGCAGTGTTATCCTAGATCTCCAACATTGTAGGGTAGGGACTACTATGTTTTACTTGTGTAGAACTTCATATAGTGTGGTCTGAATCAAAGAACTGTAGTTGTTTTGGTGAAGTCTCTCTGCATTCGTGTTATTCATGTCATCACTGGAAAAACAATGAGACTCAACTAGGTAATGGAAGTATTTGCTATATGGACTGTTCTCTGTGGACCTCGGAGATGGTGATCACTGACAGTTTGCCATGTGTATTGCCCACCTGCTATAGGGAGAATGTTGTAGGGAGAATTGCAATTCATTCATTAACTTTTGTTTCTCTTAAGTGAATTTAATGCGTTCTATACTTTTCGATTTACTTAAGTACTAGTATTTTATTAAAAGAGAACATTAAATTGACCTGTATACCTGTATCACAGGACTGTTATGAAGATTAATAATTAGATAATGTTTATAAAGCACTTTTTATAAGTGAGAAGTGCTATAAAGTGCTAAGTATTATTATTGCAGCATGATAGAGATCACAAAACACAAGTGAATTAGCTCTAGGTTTAATCCTTATAAGGCAAAGCATACCAGGGGCAAAATAACATTGCAGTTATTTTTCTTACATCCAGCACTTCATTAACCACCACATAGGGTTATATAACTCTGTGAGAGTCTAACTTAGTAAAGTTTATAATCATAGCAGGAAAAGTTCTCACGGGTTTTGCAGGCAAGGCTTGTATGTACAGCCTTTAAGGTCACACAGAGTTCCTCCAGCTATGCTGCATTAGTGCCTCCAGTTGCATGTAGGGACATCACTGCCCAATTTGGCACTCTCCACGTTAACCCCTGTCACACAGTGTTGGATAATACATGGCACTAAATACAGGTCTCCACTGCATCTAAAGTGACATAATGCCATTAAACGAATACAGACATCTGTATCTTCTCAAGATTTTACTGTGTCTTCTCTCACCAACTCTTTTCCACAATCTCAGTCACTCCTTAATCTCTGCTTTTACTCTAAATTTTTACTGAAGATGTGTGAAAGACACCCTAGCAAATCCATCACTTTTTTTCTGGCTCCAGTCAAGTCGTTAATGTCTTTGAGAAAATCAGTCAGCATTTTCTTTCCTCTTTAATTCTCACTGCTTATCTTGCTGCAGGTGGCCTACTACTACTGCTGCAGTCATTGCTTTTCCCAAGGATGCCATAAACACAGAATATTTTCTCAAGTTAGATTCTGGTGCTGCCTGTTTTCTGCCTCATGCTCTATGGGATAGTCTTGAACCAAAACCTTGAGAAGCAGCATTTATTACTTGGTCTAGCTACCTGCTGAGAAGAGGAATGTGAAACACACAAAGAAGTGGTATGCCAAAACTATGGAAGACAGTCCATTAAGAAAAATCACGTGCCTCTTTCAATTGGATACCCTAGTCTGACTAAAGCATTCCTCCATCTTACAATTTTTAGAAACACAAACAAGTAAATGTACACCAAGGCACTGTGTTCCTCAGTACAGTTCAAAACCAAACTACTGAGGTCAATTTAATGCATTTCTTTGCTTCTGAAATGTGCAAAGTGTGTATTAAAATGTCAGGTCTTATGTGAGAAGTGCTGAAGATAAACCAGTTTCCTTGAGTACCAGATAGATGAGCTTTAGGGGAACAATTTCTGGACACCTCAGACAGGTGTTTGTCAGGATCTAATTGCACCTCACTGAGTAAAACTGTAAAGCACCTGTGCTGAGAGAAACCTGCAGTCACAAGAGCTCACAAGATCATGGATACCTGTCCACATTGTTTAGACATCTTCAACGTAACTTGCTTCAAGCAGTCTCTGGAAGGTGACAGCGGGGTCCTTTCTAAGGACTTCATCTGCCTTCATGTCCAGATGCTGACTGTGGCACCTATAGAGGCTCTGTGGGCTAGAACAGATGGAGGCTGGTGAGAAACACAGCCCTGTGACCTGCCCAGGTCCACAAGCACATTCCTGTGTGCAAGGTAGGTAGCTGAGGGTGCCCTGCAGGACTTGTCCCCAAAGTAGACATGTTGGCCCTCCTGTAGGAAACAAGGCAAGTAGAGGTCAACTTGATCATAAGCACAGCCCAGTGTCTCTTGTATGTACTGGTACTGTAACTTTGGGATGTGAGAGGTGCTAGAATGAAGATGTAGATGAACAGGCAAAAGACTTGATTTAGGGACCTACTGCTACATTTCTATTATACTTGTGAGCTTGTGCAGTGATAGAATTTCTGTATGGGTAACACAACGAAGAGAGGGAACTCTAACTCTGTAAAGGAAAGGGAAGCTCCACCTTGCCTAAATTAGAACCAGCTGATTCCAAAACCCAACAGGGTGGGGAGGGGATTATTTATAGTCAAACCAGCAAGGGGAGGATTATTTATAGCCAAACCTGGAAACAAGGCGACAGGTGGTGAGGAGCACTTGGGTCAGACAAAGACATCTGCTAGGAATGTCAGCAATACAAAGGTAACTCTGTATCCAGTAGTAAATGATAGGACAGAAATTACAGCTGACCTGGAGGAAGAAAGGTTGCAGAGGCATATTTGAGGGAAGTAACAACATGTCAAACAAAGGAATTAACTAAAAGTAGGCATGCTGCCAAAAATAAAACCTATGTACCAATGAGAGACCTAAAGTGAAAAGCAGGTGAACCGGGTGCCCGGGGATGAAAGAGAACTGATTTCACAACATACATGTGACTCAAACAATTGATACTAATGCAATATTATAATATATAGCTATTGGCTGGACAAAATAGATCAGATGTGGGAGTATTTCAGTCTAGGGCTATAAATGCCACAGAAGAGACCAGCCACGAGGATGAGGTGTAGATTTCTGTGGTCAAACCAGCTCATATTTCTCAATGAAAAGGTATACAATAACTTGGCTGGCAACTGCTGTTCTTCTAGTGCAACATTTTAAAATATTTTAGGAATATGTAAACTTTGTGTAAGTTTTTTGGTGTGGAGTTATTTTTAAAACAGAAGAAAACTCACCAAAAAAAAAAAAAAAGTAGCCTTATTCTACTTGTTGCCTGCTCTATGAAATGGTGTTGAGGACCTGATTCTTGTTCACACTAATGTTGCTTGCTGTTACTCTGGCTTTATATAACACAGACAGAAATACATAGTGACCAACTGCTTGAGTGTAAAGAAGGGGTAGTGACAATGAAAATTGTTCCCTGCCTATGCAGTTGTGAGGAGTATTAATGAGGTAGCATTTACGCATTTATAAAATGGCTTTGTGTGTCAACAGGTCAAAGTTCAAAGAAGCAGTTTCTTGACAATTCACAATATTAGGCCAAAGATCAGCTACTTCTTCAGACAGGCACAAATGGAGAGCTCTCAGTCATACATTAATTGCCTCAGGTATCTATCTATACTTAGTAATAGCCCCAGTATAATTAGGTTTCATGTCTATATGAGAGAGAGCACAATAACCTTTGTGTTTCAACACTGGGAATCTACTACTGGACTGTTTAAACATTCTAAAATGTGCTTTTGGGATGTTTGCAGTGTCTAAAGCAAATTCAATGGGCTAGAAAAATCTCTTATGCTATTTTGTGTTCTGGTTATGTTCTATTTTAAAAAGAAACAATGAAAAAATATATAGTTAAAACAGAAATCTAGATACACTCAAAGAAAGACTACTGTAGGAGAGAGTTGGATTTTTAATTCAAAGTAGGGAAAGTTGCAAAATGAGGAAGTCTAAAATGGAGAGGAATTTTTTGGAGAGGAAAGAGAATGACTTGAAAAGCAAGAAATAGAGAACTGGTCAAATGAAATTTCATGCAACTTTTAATTAGCATATAGAACTCATTGGCATAAGATATCATGGGAACAGAGAACTTAAGAGGGTTGAAAAAGATCAGGCATTTGTATGGATAATGAGAGAATCTAAATTACATTGATTAGAATAAAAACATTAATAAAGATGTAAAACTTTATGCTTGTGGGCAGGAGCCAAACACATATGGATGGGGGTCCAGGGAAATTTCTTGCTGGAGGTGATTATTCCATAATACTCCCTTGGATTTTATTTTATTTTTTCTTTCCTTTATAGCAATAGGTACCGATGCAATTGAGGATCTGCTAAGAAACTCTGTGTTTCTTTGCATTTATGCTTGTGTAGGAGGGGAGAAGAGGGTGGCACAAGAATGTGCTCCTATTCAGTGCTTCTCAAAAGGAAATAACTTTTAAACCATTGTAGAGAACACAAGCAAAGTAACCTTGCTGTAACTGGCATTAGGGCTGGCTCCTCAGTTGTGTGGAAGAATGACCTGGTCAAATTTTCCTTAGCTCTCAGGTCTTCCATCTGCTGATTGAGCTGGGGTGAATTCTGAGCAACACAGAGTATAGATGACTTTCTGCAAACCCATTGTCCTTCTGCCCTCATCTTCTCCTTCAAAGTAAGTTTATAATTTGTAGTATACACAGAGATTATTCCTGCTCAAAAGCGATGGTTCTGCATATGTAATCTGCCTCATACCAGCACTTTGCAGGTCACAGGGTGCAAGTGGTCTGTCAGTGGCAGTGCATGTTAGGTCTGTGGCCTGGGGGCCTTGGTGCCTCCCCAGCCTACCAGGTGAACCAGCACAGCAGATGTGCTTCCCACCCTGCCCTCCATCAAACTGGGACTGCATCCAGCCACATGGTGGTTTGCTTCCCTGACCTCTGTTCTGCATGGTGAGAGAGAAAACTAGGGGAATAACTGAGAGAATCTTACCAATTAAAAATGGCAGTAGGTTGGTGCTAATGTTTTAGTCATTTCCAAAGGTAATGCATTTAATCCTGCCTTTCGCTGTTGCTTGACCCTATGGCTGCTGTAGCTACTTCCAGGCACTGAATTAATCTGAATGGAAATATGAGTGAAAAAGCACAGTAGCCACACTGTATTTATTATGAATTTGAGAAGGAAGAAGAAATTGCTTCAGCACTGCCTCCTTTTCATACTTCATATCTCTAGAAGTAGCCAGTTAATTACATTCCATGGTTACTGCTATTGTAATGTGTGCTTATTTGAAGTGCAAAGATAATCATCGATTGTATACTCTTGACTACACTATTAATAGTTTCAATACCCACATTGTGTTTACATTTTACCTTATAACTAACACTTAGCCATTGTGGTTTTAACATGTAGTAATTCAGTGAATACTGTCTCCATGTAATGCCCTTGCCATTTCATTCTGCAGTATTAAGTGTTGTTTTTCTAGGAAGGTCTTGAAATGTGGGGCATTATGTATGAGTTATGCTAATTTGTTAGGGCAATGAATACATTAATTTCATTAGTAAATGGCCTCAAAGCAATAATTACCAGTGTAGGTGTGTCAGAAACGATCATGTTCAGTTTTGCCAGTTAATTATTAAGATTTTGTTCTAAGGGACCCAGATTTGACATCCAGCTTCAATTTAGCCATAAATAAAAGTCTGAAGTATATCGGGCTGAAGAAATATAGCCAAGAACTTGTTTTGCTCTTAGAAATTCCTACATTTTGTCTAATTGTGACTGCCAATAAGATGCCAAAATAATTTGTGTCAGTGATATGAGGTTTATACTATACCTCCCAAAAAGGCACATCATAATGAAAATAGCAATTGTGCTTTCTCATTCCTCTCATCTTGCCTTATGTTACAGAATGCTGAATTATTCAATGGCAGTATTACTTGCTAGTGCAGTATTAAATTTGAAATGGCTGCAGTTTATCGTTAAAGCTGAAGGGTGGTTTTTAATGGAGTTTACTTCTAATGGCCTAATTAGGTTTCTAAGTTATATCTGTGCACTTTTTGAACTTTACATGGCTAACTCCTGTAAAGGAGACAAATGGAGGCCCCTGTTCACCTGGATTACTTTCCTTAGATGTGACCCTATTTTTAATTACAGTTACCTGTTGGGAGCACTTAATAAACCACTGTTCAGTAATAATGTGCTTTTAGGCACCCTAGAACTGTATTTTTTCCAAAGGAAACTTAAAATTGAAGAAGGCCAATGACATTCTGGCTTATATCAAAAATAGTGTTGCCAGCAGGACCAGGGCAGTGATTGCCCCTCTGCACTTGGCACTGGTGAGGCCACACCTCGAGTGCTGTGTCCAGTTCTGGGCCCTCATGACAAGAAAGACATTGAGGTGTTGGAGCAAGTCCAGAGAAGGGCAATGGAGCTGATGAAGGGTCTGGAGCACAGGCTGTGTGAGAAGCAGCTGATGGAGCTGGGGGAGCTCAGCCTGGAGCAAAGAAAGCTCAGGAGAGACCTTATCAAGTCTCAAGAACTCCCTGAGAGTGTAACCACGTGGGTGTTGGCCTCTTCTCCCAGATAGTAAGTGATAGGACAAGAGGAAATGACCTCAAACTGCACCAGGGGAGGTTCAGGTTGGACTTCAGAAGGAATTTCTTCATGGAAAGGGGTGTTAAACTTTGGAATGGACTTCCCAGGGAGGTGGTGGCATCCCCATCCCTGGAGGTGTTCAAGAAACAACTGGACATGGTGCTTACTGCCATAGTCTAGTTGACAAGGTGATGACCAGTCAGTGTTTGAACTTGATGATCTCAGAGGCCTTTCTAATCTAAGTGACTCTTTGGTTCTGTGAAAAATTGTGTACATGAGCTGAGGTCCATTTCTCAGTTATTAAAATGACAGCATATAAGAATCTCCAATGTTTCATTTTTGTGGTCTGCTTTGTAAAATAGAACCATAGAAAAAGGGAGAGAGACCCCCTGTTCTCATCACTGAAGCTACTTACAGCTTCTTTCAAAACTTATTTTATATATTAAATTGCAAGGCTGAACTTTCCAGATCACTACAGAATAATGCTGGGAAGAAACAGGACTAATAACTGTTTACTTTTTAGTTATATCAGCAAACACACTGCATTACTCAGTTGTATAATAGGAAAATGCACAATATATGGAGGCAAAGGATATATGTATTTCCTGTATTTTCCATCAGTGGACATGAATAACAGGAGCAGCTATTTCAGCTCTGAAATACATTTTATGTTGAGTGCAGGACTCTAGCCAAGCTCTTCAGATTTAGAGTGTAGGCCATCATTAGTCCAGTCCAGTAAGTATGTGCTCTGCAGAGTTTGCTTGCTGACCTTATTTCATAATCCCAAGCAGAGTCAGTGAATAATCATATGACATCTCAGTTCTTAGATTTACAGATACAAAGAGTGGGTGTCTAATTGTGGCTTTCTTCTTTTGCATGATGGATAACTTTCCACCAGTTAAGCTGATATTCAGTTTGCCTTGGGACAGATACGAGCAAATGCAACTGATCTCACAATGAGTTTTGGTGTATATCTGGGCAGCCTGGTTGCTTTACCTACCTTCTGGTCAAGCTCCTGAGAAACCTAGGAAACCATGTGAGATAAAAAAAGTATCGTGCTGCTACTGCAGTAACTGTAGACCAGCATTATCTGTTTCTCTTGCTGGATGGCTTTTATTCTGGACTGCTTCTTTGCTGCTCCAGTATTTGTTTAGGGACTCAGAAGCCAAGAGAATGAGTTCCTTTCTGTTTCAGACTGTGTCCTTCTCCCAAGATACTGTGAGGAAAATGAGTCTTCCTTGTTTATTGGGCAATTAAGTGAAACATATTGACAGTATTCCAGCAAATCTAGAGTAGCACAAATCTATCAGAGTAATGTAGGAATACTGTTCACCACAGAGATTCTGGAATATATAGACAAAATCCCTTCTTAAATTTTATTCCCAAAAAAATAAATCCCCTGGGAAATCAAGTTTTGCAAAAAGCTGTCAGTAGCAAAGAATGTTTTTTCTCCCCCCAAGATGAAACATCCTAGTCTTTTATGGAATAGGTTGCCTACAAGTTTGTTACTTACATATTCTTATTTTTCACCCTTAGTGTTGAATTTAAACATTTAGTGATTGATTTAGCATTTATTACATAGTTTAATAAAAGTTTAGTGATGTAAGGGAGCTGGTTACAAAGATACGCCCCACTAGAAACTCATTTACTTACAAAATCAAATGCTAAGTAAAATAAACAGTTTGGCTTTCTACTGACATTTTATAGCCACCTTAAGGGAAAGGTGGGGATGGGGGTTGTGTTGCCATGTGGGTTTAATTCATGAACTTCCACTCAGAGTGCTCAAAGGCAATACAGTAGTTGAGCCAACTTTCTCTGTTAAATTACAAAAAGAGAGGTTTTTTTTTTTAAACCAAATACAAGGGATCAACTGCAGCTGCAAAAAGGAAATTTAGAATTATCATCATAGCAGTATCAGAAGGTCCTTTATATTTATAGCTTCATAAAAGTTCACAGCTAGAGTATTTGCTGCCAACTCATAAAAGAACTAATGAAAATTTCTGCAGATCTTTTTTTGTGGACAGTGATTTCTTAATCCCCTAAATCCTGATGAATTCTTATATTCAAAACATTTGTAAAAATGGATGGAAAAGGACTTTGTGATTCTTTAATAGGGTAGGTCACATTTGAACTCACTAAGGGACAAACTGCTACAGTCTTACTTGGGTAGCATCACCATATTCTGAGTGTGTCCATTAACACCAAGAAGACTGTTTGTGACAATATTATTCAAAGCAAAAAAAAAGTGGTAATGTTGTGTTGCTTTTGTGAAGGCAAATGGCTCTATTGTTTGGATAAACTTTAAAATTTTATTTATAATCATAAAAATCATTATTGTTTCAGCATTTAAGATGTGTAATTAAGCAATAAGTTTCTTTGAGATAAGTAGTATTTGGCAGTAATGAAAACCTTGTTTTAATGTACCTCAAAGGGTGTTGTAACTCAATAATTCACAAGTTCTCTAAGCTTTTGTGTCTAAAAGCAGAAAGCTAGTTGCATTCCTAAAAGTATGAAAATTAAATCAATGTTTTTATCTCCAGCTGTGGAAAACTGTTCCCAAAAGAAAAGCTAGTGATAGTAACAGGTTAGGCGAATATTTATCAAATTTGAGGGTATTATGAATTTCGGTGATTTCTTCCAGCTACTGATGATTTCCCTCTCTCCCTCAACCCCTGTTGTTGTCTGTTTGGAACATCAAGGCTGCCCTAAATTTGTTGCTTCTATACTATTGCTTTTTCCTTGCCTGTAACCTCATCTACTTGGAGAGAGTCTGTCCCACCAAGAATAGTGTCTTGTCATGGTTTAATGCCAGCTGGCAACCATGTGCCACACTGCCACTCACTCACTCCCCATTCCTCCCACCGTGGTGGGGAGGAGAATTAGGGGAAAAAGCATGTAATCCTTGAGGTTAAAAACAGTGAAAGGAGAGATGGATGGACGGATGGACAGACGGACGGACGGACGCACAATACAATTATTCACCACTTGCTGACTGATGCCCAGCCTGCTCCCCAGCAGTGATCAGCAACTCCTGGCCAACCACTCCCAGTTTAGATACTGGGCCTGATGTTCTATGGTGTGGAATATCCCTCTTGCCAGTTCAGGTCGCCTATCCAGGCTGTGTTTTCGTTGAGTTTTTTGTGCACCTGCTTCTGGCAGAGCATGGGAAAATGAAAAATGCTTGATTTAGAGTAAACATGATTTAGTAATAACTAAAACATGAGTGTGTTATCAACATTATTTTCATACTAAATTCAAATCACAGCACTGTACCAGCAACTAAGAAGAAAATTAACTCTATCTGAGCTGAAATCTGGGCCCAAATTTTTGAAGTTTCTTCCAAGTTTAACTTTTATATAGTGAGGAATGTTCTAGATTATAATAATAGGCTGTCACTTGATGCCAGCAGAATAGAGGTGCCATATTTCAGAACCAGAATATTGCCAACTCTACTGCTGTAAAAGGATTTTTCTCTTAGAAAGAGAAGTTTCCTTAATCAAACATACTTTCCCTTTGGAGTAAAATGACTTGTATAGGTGTGACACTGGTAACCAGAGGAAAATCACAACAAATTCTGTAAAGAGCAGAATCATTTAGGAGCTGGCTTTTTTTGGTAGAAATGAGGAGAAGAATAGAGTGGAAAATGCTCGGGGAGAAAAGCTCTGTTAGTTTCACCATGCTGGTTCTTTAGGTTTCTGAACTGGTGAATAAGGGCAGTATCTGTATTTTCATCTGTGTAGTTGTGAAAATTTGTGGAAAAAGCTTGCTGGTTTTCTTCTGCCGAAGGTTAATAGTGCAGTGAAATCTGACCTCTTTCGTAGATCTCCCTGAGACACACCTACCAGAGCTGAGCCATTCAGTCTGTCCTCTCAGCCTGAGCCATTTTATCATTTTGCATGCAGTGTGCCTCAAGCTGTGAAGCTATTTGTTGAACTAGGCCGTATTACTGTTTGACTGAGGGGAAGACAAATTATCCATATTATCCCATATTATCCTTAATTTCCATATAATTGTTTTAATCTTTGTTTTATAATAAATGTATAAAAGTGTCCTGAGGGTACCTTTTTGTTTGCTATTGTAGGTGTCTCATTTAGAGTCCAAGCAAGATGGAAATGTTCAGGGCTGCTTTTTCTTCCTCTCACCTGAATGGTTCACAAAACATGCTCTAAAAATAAAATATCAGTCATTCTCACTGCAGAACTCTACTTCCATATAAAAGTAGGTGAAGCTGTGTTTCCCATCCATCTCATTTTGAAAATGTCTAGCAAATTGGATTAGGACAAGTGACAGTTTTGGCTGGAGAGATGCGTGCTGCCAACCCCACAGAACATCTAGCTATTGCTGGGGGATCATATGATCCAGGTTAAAAGGAACTGGGGAGTGAGGAAAGAAGGAATATCTTACCTGTGACTCACCACTGCTTCTTGTCTTGCATCTTGACTTCATGTCTATTTAAAGAAGCTGAACAAGTAATCTTATGCAAAGAAAATGACAGTCTCCAGAAGTCCTGAATGGTCAAGATTAATGAGAAAACACACAAGAGTCTCCTATGGAGTCCTTTCAGTTTGGCTCTCTACCTAGGTGTTTTATGCCCAGCTAATAACGCTTGTCTCAGTTCTCAGTGGCCAGCTGCCTGCAGCTTTCACTCCTGGACTCTTTAATTCATAGCTGCACTTCCCGATGTTTGGGGTGTCTTTGTTTAGGGGTGGTTACTTCAGGATGCCACCCATTCATACACTTGAACTTCACTGGCACAAATCTGCCAAAGTGAGGACTCCCTTGGGAATATCCGACCAAAGAGCACCTTGACATAATTGCTCCACACCAGTCTAATGGGAGGGAGTAAGGCATTAGCTAAACATAAACTGATATGGAAGCAAAAGAAGGTTCCGGAGAGTTCTTCTGGTTGATTCTGTGAAAGTAATGACAACCTATCTGTGGAGCTTAATGAAATGTTATAATCCCACTATAAAACATCTGTGGGATGCCACAGAAAGTCTGTAGAAAGTGTAGCATTGTATAATATATATCCATACAGGTTTTCTTGTTTGGTTTTGATGGGAGGTGGGAGAGTTGCTGAAATTAGTGGGGTGGCAGAGTTGTCTGTGCATGCCCGACAGAACAGAGGAGTAAGGAAACCTCAGACAGTTCTTTCACAAGTCGTTTTTAAGCCTTAAATAGTCTTTAGGGGGAACAAGCATCCTAATTTCACCAGATGTTAATGTTTACTTCTCTAGTCCCTTTAAAAACAAGCCCAGTGTAAAGGGGAAAGTCATATGAATACATTTTTTGACATTTTGTTTATTAGCATTTTATCTAGGCTAGTAGTAAACGAATAGACTTGTCAGCAGAAATCTCAGGGTGAAGCAAATAAAGAATCTTAATAGGCGGGGAGAAACAGAACTAACGGCAAATTCCTCACAAAGAGCTCTAATTTATTGGTTTCTCTTTCATGAAGATTCTGTTCTGGATTCTGACTTTGTCAGAAGAAACAGCTGAGTGATGACATGGATTCTCAGAAAGAAACTGTGCTGTCTGGTAGGAAAGAGGAACACTTGGGGGAAGAAAGTCTATTTCTTTTAACACTTTCTTCAAAATACTTCACACCACACAGTGAAGCTTTCTTAGTTTGATTTGCTGGTTTCAGTGAACTCACTAAGTCTGAGTTTGTAAAAGTGCCATGGTGCCTGATTCTTCTTGTAAGTGACTGCAGGGAAACAATAAGTGAGGGCTTCTCTGGGTCTCTGTTGTGCAAATGGTGCAGGGCACTGGGTTCAGGATATGCAGCTTTGTTGTAACTACTTTTGGCTCGCTATACATATCTGTACCCACAGGGTTACTGTCACAGTGCTCTTGGGGCCAGTAGAGTTGCTGGGAGCTACAGCACTGCCTCATTTCCTCTGCTCACACTGGTTAGGCCTGTTCTCCCAAGCAACGGAAGACGCTGTGAATTCCAGGGTTAAAATTATGAAATTTTCTTGGCATATGCTTACTAGTTACAAGCTGTATATTTTCTATTGCTCTATAGAGCATACAACTGAATTAAGTTGTGTAATTAGTAAAGTGTCATCTACACTACACTCCTCCCAAATCCATTAGTGTGATTGAGAGTGTACGTGTACAACTCTTCAGCCAGGTGGGCACAAGGAGCTGTCATGTGTCACAGTGCATTAGAATCAGCTTTGGACTCTTTCTCAATAGAAGTCATTATTTGCCAAGATGACTAAAACTCTGACCCAACCCATTCAGCTTTCAGTTTTATGTTGGCGGTATCAGAGAAAGTGCAGGGTTTTCAAAAAAGTAATTGCTGAGTGACCTCATAGGGCAAGTTCATCCTCTTTTTCCTTCCCATGCCTTGGACAAGAGAAAGACGCAGAATGTAAAGACACATCCTTAAAAGTGCTTGAAGTCAAGATGGAAAAAGGTGGAGAGGTAAGGAATGAAGTAGAATAGGACAGATGAAATAAATTTAGGGAAATAATCTGTTTCTTTGATTAATTAAATTTCCTTTCCCAGTGTTAAACTCATTCTCGGAGCCTGTGTTGCTATCATCTGACCTTGTCAGTGTGTCATTCTGAAGTATACAAAAAAACCCCCACAAAACAAGCAAACAATCAAAAAAACACAAGGAAGAGAAAAATGCTGAATCATGGCAATCTAGAAGTTGTAATATTTTTAATTTGGTGCTTTACTTGTATTTTATTGCTCTGTTGCAAACACTCCTGGTTTTTGGGTTGAAGGAAGAATGAAAGAACAGATTTAAGCCATGTAAAGGTAGTAAGACAGTAGAACTCATTTGATTGTGTGGACTAGTTGTATGTATGTTTTTCTTTCTCCTCTAACTATGTTCCTAAAATGAATTCCTTCCATAAATCCAGTACAATAACTTCTGTTCCAATAAATGCCTGTCAGGCTTTCTCTCCTGCTGGAGAAATAACCTTAGAAATCAAAACAACTGTTGTAGCAACTTAGGAAATGCACTTGTAGTTTCTCCTGCATTTCACCTTTTCTTTGTCCCAGATTCTGACAGAAGGACAAGACTCCAGGAATGTGGTTTAACAAGGCTGTAACTTACATAATATTTCAAGGAACTATCTGATAATAATTCATCCAGCACAGGTCATTCATCCTGTGGTAATCCACTTTGCAAAGGGCCCGTGTCAGCTCCCTACCCCATTAACCAGGCGAGAACCACTGCTAAGATTTCACTGCTCTCCCCTCATGCAAGGCAGGAGGAATTGACTCCTTAGTGATCCGGAGATTCAGAGTTTCAGCCCCATTCTTCCACTCCTTTTATTAGTAAGTGCTTTCCCCTATACAGCTGCAGTTCTAGCTTTCTAAATGGACATAAACTCCTTTTGAAAAATTCTGTACGAAGAGGGATTTGCTGAATTGCAACTCTCCTTTTCTCATCCCCCGAAGAGGAAAGGGAAAGAGATAACGTAACATGTTTGTTGTATTTGCTTACCACGAATATGCTTCTCTTAGGTCCACAGAGACTGTGTGATGTGCATGGGGAGGTTCTGAAGTGCAGTAATTTTACTATGCTAAAGCTGTTGTCATTTTTTAAGAGTGAGTTTTCTGGATGGAAACTGAAGGCAAGAGGAAATGTTGATCAGGTCTTTTGATTTAGTGGAGACAGGGAGAAGAATAGGGGAGGAAAGAAAGACTTGACATTTACAACACACAATGTCCTGACATAAATTCCTCTTTTAGGCCATAAGATGAGAACAGACTTAAATTCTGCTCCCTTACCACTTTTTCATCCCAGACAAACCTGCTTCATCTCTCAGGCTGCCACAAATGGATTCTAACTTACTCAAGGCCCTTGTGTACAGCATTGAACACTGGAGAGCTTGCAAACACTGTTATTTGGATTTTTTTTTAAATTTCTGAATGGGACATTAGCTTTATGAAATTAACATTAAAGGCAGCCTTATTTATCCACATTAACATGAAATTAATTTCATATCACTAAATTAATAGGGTGATTAAACATTTAGTTCCTTTCAATACACCAATCTCTGAAGAATTAATTAAAAATATCCTTTTATATATCCAAATTTCCCAGTTGCTTCTCTGTAAAGGAAAAGCAAAATGTGATCAAGATATTAAAGTCTTCTACTTTCTTTGCCTGCACATTGGTGCCTGTGTTTTGGTGTGGAAATATATAAAACTTACATTCAAGAAGTTGCCTTCTCAAACTACTTTTCATAACATTATTTCATCGATGATCTTAATTTTCTGCATGACATTATCTTTTCAAACTGATGTAGGACTGAGGTCTGATATTTACATATTCAAGATGGAAGTGTGTAGCTTAACAGTGTTTCTGCTCATGTATGGAATTTATTTTTTTATTATTATTTTTACTTGGGAGAATCTAAGAAACAAGTCCTTCCAGAATTATTTTCTTGGCCCTTTAGGTGATTTTGCTCTCATTTTTTTATCCAGGGGAGCTTTCACCAATCTGTTCCAAAAATGTGCTGTAGGACTATGATCGAGTGATTATTTGTACATACATTGGATATAATATCCTTTTCTCGCAGGCATGTAGTGTAGATTTCTTCAAGGAGAAAGTGATAATTTTAGTTTTATAGCAGACAGGACAGGAACAGATGACCATTAGAAATGGGTGAGGGTGGGATAGAGTGCCAGCACTGTAAAGCTTAGATTCATATTACCCAGCTGAAAGAGGTTACATTGGAAGAGATGCCATGCTGGATATCTATGGGAGAGCAGTGAGGGTTGACCATTCAGTAGCTGAGAATTCGCAAAGTACTGTTAAGTACTTCCTGCTGAAATATAAACAACCTGGCAGGCAGATTTCGTGTTTCTGTTCCATTTTTCTCCTCCTTAATCTTACCACAATTGAATTAAAGCCTGGTCAGAAGTGAGGCACTCACGTTTTGTCACTGTACATACATGGAATAAATGAAGCACATTGAAATTCTCATGCTGGCTATCCCTTCAGTAATCAGAAACTGGTTTTGTCAGTGATTGAGGACTGTCAGAACAGTGGTTTCCTTGTTTGCACCCATGACAGCCTCAGATGCTCTGCTTTCTTGGCTTTCCCCAATTAACAGCAAATCTTGGTGGAAGTAGATGGTGGATTTCTTGACTTCAGCAGTCTGGCACAATACAGCAAACTGAGAAGTGCAACAGTCTTTTTTTTTTTTTTTATATATATATATATATAGGTAATATTCTGTAATAGAAAATCCTATTGCTTGACTCTTTATATTCTTTGAGTTTAATTCTTATAATCGCTGGGCACAAAGCTTGGTTTGTACAGCCTGCTGCAGGCCTGACGTGTTTCACCAGCGTTTAGACTTGGGTGGGCAGCTGTGCTGGTGTCCACTTGGTGTAGCTGGGTCTGAGGTGACCCCATGGCTTGGTCTCACTCACTGTTACATTTCAATTCAGCAATTTTACCAAGCTGATCAGATACTCAGAAATTATATTTTTCTGTAAATGCTAAACATGCGGCTAAAATGCTAAAATTGCAGCTACATGTCGCTTTTTGGAGGACTGTTATTTCCACTTGATCTTCTATCTCATACTATGTTTTACAATGAAAGCTGTACTGCATTTTTTCCTACCATAGGCACAATGATGTTCGCCACTTGTTGCCCACATCGGTGGTGTGTGTGGGAATTGTTCTGGTGCAGGACTGTGGTCAGCAGAGCTGAGCTTTCACAGATCTGTCTAATGATGTCCCATAATAGAAGGAAAACCTGCGGAATCTGGTGCTTTTCCTTGCCCTTAGGAGTCATACTCTGTGAATAGGCACTTAGACAGTGAATGGAAAATGGAAAGATGTCCTAATTTCTTAATTCTTCTATGTGAATGATGTAGGTCACAAGTAAAATCCTTTTTATGACCTGCAATATTGGGATTGTATCTATTTCAAAGCTCATTAAGTTTTGATAACTAAGGTGATTTAATGACACACTGTACTGTGGGCTTTCTTCTTCAATATGTATGTATGTTTAACATGATGTTTTACATGTGTAATTCAGATGGTAAATACTGGAAGGAAAAATTAGCTATTTTATTTTCAAGCAAATGGTTGGGAACAATTATTGTTTTAAAGGCAGCTTTAAAATAATTCTTAATTGAATCTCTGTTTTGTCTATAATACCTATTCTCTAAAATCATGCCTTAAAAATGCAACACTATTTTGTTTTTCTTCCACTAGCTTTGTACAATGTAGTTTTTAATTCGGTCTCAATTGGTCATGTCAGTACAGTTTTCTGATCCCAACATACAAAATCCTGTAGTTTTAATGTGGATAGGAATTTCTGTGCAGCAGAATGGTGGGGTTTTCAAAACACTTTTAGTAAAAACCGTGATGAAATATTTTATGCCTATACTGTCTGCAATGAGGAGATGTACAATTAAGGAAAGCTGTAAGACATAAAAACTCCAGACCTGCATATGATTATTCATATTAAATTGAAATAAGCTATCTTGCTCAATGAGAGAGTTTTTGAGCTCTAAGCCAAGATTTATAGTGTTTCTCTACCTCCTTTATTTTTGCATGTGAGATACCAGCTGTGGAGGGGAGCATGGAGTAATGCTCTGGCCTTTCATCTCGGGAGAGAGGGGGATTTGTAAATTGGATAAAGGTCGGTAGGGAATATTAGTTTAGTTGGTGATGTCAGATGAGTTCTTCTCTAGATCACACAACCACTGTGCAATTGGCAAAAGTATGGTAATAGGCTTTGGTCTGTCAATTTAATGAGATATCGAGGGGGATCAGAAGGATCGAGAGAGGTTTTTAGTATCCAGTGCAATGCTGTGCAAAAATCTCTCACAGAAGAAGGGAGATGCTTTAATTGTAGCCCTGAAAGAAAATGTGACTTATTCTGTGGAGCTCTGGTCTGAACTGAGGTCCACAGTGTTCTGAGGTATCCAGACACGGGAGTTCATTCGGATCATTCCACAGAGGTCTTTCTCATCACTCCAATTTTCACCCTTGGTGCACCTTCACCTTGCAGGGAAAAAAATAACAAAAGGCATGTAGCTACCAGGATGCCTGGTCAGTTCAGAAGCTGCTGTGGTGCTTTCAAGTGTGTTTGTGCTACAGGTGAAGACTGCCATCCTGGGACTACAGTGTCACCAGCAGACTCTTCCCAGAGAGCAGAAGAAAACAGGAAAATTTTAGAGCTGTATTGGTTTGCAGGCACTTTGTGTTGTCTACTATTAAGCAGTTAGACATAGCCTTTTTGTGATGTTAGTATCATGCAGCGGGCTCTAAATTATTCACACAAGTAACTAACATGTTTTATGTCTTCTCAAATTGTCCAAAAGCTCTGCAACATCTTTGAAAATATTTATTGTTTGGAATTTCCACTGAGAATAATTTGAAGAAAATACTCTTTGTTTTACACACATTCTTTGAAAAGACTGATTTTTTCAGATTTTGAGAAGCCTATACGCATTTTGTTAGTCCCTTAGATTATGTGGTATTTTTCCTGTCCCTGGCTATGCAAGGCTGATTCTCAGAGTGACTATTTTATTTCGGGTGGGAAGTGTCCATTGCATGTTTTCTATCTAATCACTGATTTGGTGACCATTTGTCACTCAATGCATTCTTTGTATAGGTTGTATGGACAGCTAAAATAACAGCTGCAAATGGAGGCACAAAAAGAGATTATCTGTTTGAAGTGAAAATTTATTTTAAAAGTTTTTAAATATTAGTTATTTATTGTGTGATAGCCCAAGTGTTGGCAATGTGCTCTGGATACCTCTGTGTGTGCTGGCTCTGGCCTCCTCTGCATGCAGGTCACTAGATGTGTTCACAGGCAGACTCACACACAAAATGTTACCATATTGCATCTTTCTGTTATGGACATCAAGTACGGATTTGCATATGCGATTGCCTTTCAAAGTGAACAATGCTGTCAGACCCTTACATACAAGGACCTGGAAACTGCAAATCTTCATTCCATTTCTCCTGAGGCTCTTTGGTGAGAGTTGTTCTTTCTTTTCTTGCAAAATGACTGCAGAGATGTGTGTGCTTTATCAGCATCGTAACTATTCTGTGAGAAGACTCCTCACATCTTAAATACTAAAGCTATGGAAAATAAATTCATATTTTTATATCAATTTTTCTTTTTGCCTATTTTAAAATGATTTATTGAAGTAGAAAGTCAGATGATGATAAGATAACACTGTTTAGAGGTCATTAAAGAGTTTTCAGGAAGTTTCTACAAAGGTACTGGTTTTATATTGTCAATACGATAAGAAAACTAACAATTTATGTCAAAGTTTGCAAAATGTGTTTGTCTGATAAACAGTCTACTCAAGGGAAATCAATCATATTTCCTTCCCAGAGTGTACTGTATTTTTCATGAAGTGAACTTCAGCAACTCTGCACATTCATGTGTTTGGGATTAGAGCATCTTAAGAAGCAGCTTCTCTTGTTGCAGTGGTTGCAGTGCAGTGTGTGGCTTGGGACCACATGTGGTACCAGGCAGTCATAGCCAGAAGCCTTGGTTTTGCAGAAGCCAGGGATTGTATGTACTTCTTTAGCCAGGTGAGAACATGACTGATATGATTTCCATTCCTTGACCTCAGAGTGTGGTTCTTCTCTCAAAGGAAAGATGTTTCTGTGACACAAAAATTTGGTGTGGAAGATGGCCAGAGGGGAGTTAAAACATGAAGCTGCTTTATAGAATACCATTCTGAAGAGACACTTTGCATCAATGTAATTGAGAAGCATATTTGCCTAAAAAAAACTAAAATATAGACTGCATAATTTACCTTCTCACTGTTTTTCTTAATGTGCATTTCAGCTTATTTCAGTAGAAATCACTTCTCAATTGCCTTGAGCTGAAACAATGCATCTGGGCTTGGGTTAAAAGCCTGTAAGTGCTTCTTTACTTGAACAAAGTGAAATCACGTTACATTAATAGAAGTATTAATTAATTTGGCCTCATTTTTCAGTACAATTAGCATTATTGAAAAGTCTTTGCCATCTTTAAGTTAAACAGTACTTAGTTAAGTGACAGAGTTTCATCTGTAACACCTAGTGATGTGTCAGATAGTGTAGAAAATTATTGTCCAATTTGGAAACCTGAGACCTTACTGAGAAATGCTGTGGGGTGCGTTATAATGAAAATACCAATCCACATTAGCCATGGTTGCCATGAGCAAAAATCTTAATATCTTGGCCAAACCTACTTAAGGTTCATGTAATAAACTCACATTCCTAATTTTATTAGGGATGTGCCAAGTTAAGCACTTTGCTGGCCTTTGGACAGATTTATAGCTTGACTTCTGCTGAATTAGTGTTGACTGACAAGAGGGCATTGTTTTATAGGATGCTATTTAAATAAAAACCTTCAGGGTATTTCTGTAATGTTGTCACTTCAAGCCCGAACTGGAAAAAAGAAATGTGTATTAAGGAGGAATCTTCATTAGCTTTCAGGAGTTTAATCTAAGGCTGTCAGATGCTTCCTTATATGGTAAAATACTGTAATGCAATGGACAAACACCATCTTTGTTCCGGGTTTTGGTATGAAAGCAGTCTATTGGACTTCTTGGAAATTGGGGAGGTAAAAAATTACTATTCATTTTTGCTTGCAACAGTTGTGGGTAAAGAAGAGTGTGATCCTCTTTCCCTCTGAATATCGAAAGGGCAATTGATGATAATTGTTTACTTTGTAACTTTATTATGGTACATCCCTTCTTCCTGGCAAAATGTGTCATCTTGTGTTTATTCATTGGCTATCCTGAGCCAACAAGCATTCTGACATTTTCATATGTAAAGTGGTCTGGTTGTAGACTAGAAAAATTGTCCTTCCTTTAAAAAAAAAAAAAGTTGGTTTGAACAGTCCTTCCTCTTTATAATTTTTTTTAAGGTGCATCTTTTAGATACACATTAGACTGTGTGTAACTGTTGTGACTCAGTGCAAAATATTGACCCAAATATTAAAAAAATTAATATGACCCTTCAGTCCTCTCTTGCCATATATTTTTATGTTTATGAGAAGGACCATGCAGTTGGGATGCCGTATTACTATGAATAAATTGCTCAGTGTCTTACCTGCGGTCACAGATTTGCATAGCTGATCTGACCATTTGTGAACCAAGGAGAGTTATTCTTGCCTCACTGAGGGACTGAGAGGTGCAAGGAATGGATACAACTGAACTATTTTTTAGAGCTTCGGAACTCTTATCTGACCATTAGAAAGCCTTACTTTTTACAATTATATTCTGAAATATGTGAAGGAAGTATCATTAGCACCAAAATGTCATTATTTGGTGCACTAAAAAAAGACACATAAGGAATCAGCTTCACTGGAGAGAATGACAAAGGGCACACATAGAATTTCATGTGAAAGATTACAAAATGGATTTGCTTTAGGGAAAGAGATATTGTACATACTGATTAAAGTCTACGTAAATGAAATATTGGAAATATGCCAGTCATATCTAGCAGTGCCACTCATGCAATGGATCTCGCCTATGTTTCACTGATTTTCTTAAGCCTTGTGGTAGCTATTACATACACTAACCCAAACAACTGCTCAACCCAGCAAGGGTATGGTGGGACACTGAAATACTAAGAATTCAGCAACAAAATCAGGATGTGAGTTCCAACTACTAGAAGAGCAGTTGAGGAATAACTGCTGTCAGTGCAGTAAACTCATGCAGAGAATTTAGTGGACTGTGTCTCACCTGTTTCAATGTAAGTTTAACATGACAAAGTTTCCCTCACACATTACTTGATCATCATTATGCTTATAAACTTATAAAGCTCCATCATTGTGCACGGTACTTTACCAAGTTAATTTAATTAAAAGGTTCTACTTGGAGCTGATGAATGAAATAACATAAGGTTTACAGAGCCTTATTCCACAGAAGCATTGGCATATGCACCAGGGCATTCATGTGACTGCTGGTCATTGATGGAGCTGTTACATGTTACATCAGTATCCCAAGGCTGACATGGGAATGACTTGAACCACACATTCATTAATGTAGCAATCATACTAGGTGATAATATAACTGGGTTAAGAATCTGCTTGAAATTGTTCTTATTGATAGTCAATCTTCTCCATAAAGGAACACTTGAACTAGAAAAAGTGATGGAGACAAACTGTCTCAGATTTTTTTTTTCTTTTTTAGTTATTTTACTTTTCTGTGGATGAGAATAATTTAAATATCATTTAAATATCAAAAAACCTATTGTTCAGGGCAGTGTTTAATGAACAAGGTGCTTACTGTTAGAGCTGAGGGTTCTGGTCCTTTCCCTAGTTCAATCAATAGTAAAGTTTAATTGGAGCTGGGTTGCGTGCTACTGTAAATATTTTGTCTTTCAGTAATAAGTCAGGAGGCTTGTCTGGAAATGTGGTCGAGAGTAAGTCTGAGCTTTGTGAGATAGTGCTGGGCGTGTTCATTGGTTTTCATGCTGGAAAGATCACAGACTTTGGCATTGCCCAGGCTCGTGTTGTTGGTTTAGCCACCTCTTCCTTCTGCACATCAGAGGATAGTGGCTATTGTTTATGTGCCAGTGAATGTATTCCATTGGCAGAGGTACTTCACTCCTCAGGACTAGAGCTGCCAATTCTACTCTAATTAGTAAGCATTAAAACGAACTCCCAACCTCACAAATCTTTCCCTGACAACTTCACACCCTATTAAACCCTAACTTTCTTGCACCTTAAAAATACTTCTTTCCACAATACAGTACTTTTCTTTATGAATATATGCATCACTGTTGGTAGAGTCTACCATACACCTGCTTAGTCTAAGAAATCTTGGCTTTCCCCTAAAAAGAATTCAGGAACATTCAGAAGCAGAGGCTTAAATTAAAACAATAAAAGAATTATTATCCTTTAAAAGTATGCATATGTGCCTGTATAACTGAAACCTGTGCACACGGTTGGGTACTTGCCACGTAATTGTTTGGGTTTGCAATTTAAATGGATATTTGCACACTGCTACCTTCACAGCTTTTAAAGTGCTCACCTCTTTATATTTGTGTTCCACACTGCTACACATTACTTTCTTTGAGCATGAAAAAATCTTTCTCTTTTTTGTCAAATGTGAAATAGCCACATATGTGATACTACATTGAAAATGGACTGCAGAGGACAATTAGCAGCTGTGCAACAAGCACATCCAGGCTCTGTTAGTTCTCATGTCATTTTTCCATCAATCTCAGAAGCTACATCAGGCTTAATGAGAAGAGACAGGAATCAAGGATGAAGAGAGGTCTCCTCCAAAATGCTGCAGACATTTGAAAGCAACTCAAAGCATTTGCTATTAAATACCACCAATTTCACTAGATTTTTTTTTAAATGCATATAAATCAGGTTTTAAAACACATGGGTTTAGAAGCTGCCAGCTCAAGGAAAATGTGTGGGAAGCAGGTCTTGGGAGCAGATTCCCATTCCTGTTCTCTGTGCTCCTCCTGCGTTTAGCCAGGGTGTCTAAATTAAAAAGCATCAACACCCTGAGAGTAGGGATCAGAAATGAATAGCCAAAAGATCAGTCAGTTTTTGATTCCACATCTTTTTACATTTCACCTTTTACACTATTTTCTCTTTTATGCTGGCTGCTGGAAAACTGGGGCAAAACCTTGTCCAAAATATCCTTACATATCTTGTCAATTAATACACTGCCCCAAGTGCTGGGAATTTGAGGTGGCCCAAGAAGAAATGCACCAATAACTGGGATCCTCCCATTTCCCATCTGACTGGATTTTGTAAAAGAGGACCTGGCCTCTGTTTCTTCTGTTGTTGGGTAAAACCTGAAATAGAAAAATGAATGGCACCTTTTATTCACTCTTCAACGTGGGAGATATATCAGGTCTATGTTATTCTGAAGGGCTAAACCAAAATCCCAAATCCAAAGTCATCAGTCTTCTTGCAAGAGGAAATGTTGGTGAAGTCTTGCATTGATCCATATTTTTATTTCTAAGAGATCTGTCCTTCTATTTTTGTATGTTATATTAAAGGTGGGTTTGGTTTAGATTCAAACTTCAATTCCTTTGATAAAGAGAGTGTCAGCCAGTCTTCGTGGCATGTTTCTTTTAGTGCTTTTGTTTCCCCAACAGGTATATGGCCTAGCTTTGCATAATCTATTAGTCTCCCACTTCTTTCATCTGTCCTGTTAAATTTGGTTTTCTTCCTCTGCATTCTGAAGATGCTCTTGCACAAGTGATGTCATCTCTAATCCTATTTTTCATTTGTATCATGGTTGTTGCTAACCACTCTTTAAATAAAAATACAACATGATTCTAATATGCCAAGGAGCTCCACGGATAACCATATAATTTCAAAATTATACTGATTTTGTTTATATGCAACATAATCTTTTACAGTTCTTAGTCTTTATTTGAAGCATTGCAAAGTGGATTTTTATGAAAGGTATTATAAAGGACTCCTTGTTTTTTCATAACAGATTTGAACATTAACTGATCAGAGTTCAGATAAATAGTCTTTACTCTCCATTAAAATATTAAAAAGCCTTTGGTAGGAAACTGGCGTAAAGATCCTTCATTCTTGTTTAATGAACACTTGTTGGCAAGTATAACACTTTAATAGCTTTGCAGAATGAATTTTGTGTGAGCATCCTCCATTTCATTGTCAGACACTTGTCCAGGTGCTGGAAATTTATTGGGGGAAGCATATTTTTACTCATTAGTTCTGTATTTGATTACAGAACAGTAAAATATGAACCACTAAGTCCCCGAGGCATAGCTGTGTACATTGAGATTAGTAATTGCATGTCATCGTGTTTTCCATTGGAATTTATATGAACAGATAGGATAGGTGCTTCTTAAGTAGGTTTAAAAGCAAAGCAAATTTGTATTTAATCTTTTTTGCAGGCATATTTTCCCTAATGGAGTAAAGGTTAGGCTAGATGATATATTTTAAATATGGGTTTAATTTATTTTTCTTTTTTTTTTTGCCTTTGTTGAAGTATGAGGTTTTCTTTCTGACAGATTAAAGGAAATATATTGTAGCTGAAAATTTTGATTCTGTATGTGCTAATATAAACACAAAGAAAGAATTGTGTTGTTGTCAGCAATGAGTGTTCATGAATATATTTTTATATACAATATGTAGACAATGTTTTTATCTTTAACCAGCTTTTAATGCTGTTGGTATGAATGAAAATCATGTAGCAGCTCTAGAGATAAATTTTATTCCAACTGAAAAAAAGAATGCCATTTTTTAAATGTCTTTAGTTTGCCTGTTTTTCAAGAACGGCTTAAATGCATTTAAAATTTTATATATTAAGAAAACCCTCAAAATAAAAATGAAAATTATCCAAAAAAACCTTAATAAATTTGAAACATAATCTTTTGGGTCATGTTGGAGGGTTAAACAATGCCAAATGTGCCGTTCTGTCCTGTATAAAAGTGCTCATGAATGCGTTTTCCAAAACTGAATCTAACGAGGTACTTAATAGTCACAAAACTGGCACATTTGATAATTAATGTTCCTTACTGGATTTTTGCTGATGCAGTATAGTCTTAAATGGAGAGAAATATTAACTCAACATGTACTTGAGCCATCAGCTGTTTGGAAACTTCCCCTTTATTGACGTGAAATACCTGTGTATGATCACTTAGCGAAGGGCCTTTGTTAGCACACCTTTCCCATAGTGTGAGAACCTCCCTGTGTTTGTGCTTTGTTGAGCGTGTGGGTCTGTACATGGCCTGCAGTGTTGTCATTGTGTTCAGTGGGGAGCCCCTTGATGTGCTCCGCTGGCAAATGAAGAAAGAATTCTGCCTCCAGTGACTGAATGGATGGGCACTGAGCTGAGCTCCCGCCCTGCCATCCTGAGCAGCACATGCAGGCTGAGTGCCACCAGAGCAGGGCACTGCAGGGACACAGCTCACAGGCACCAGGCCACCCAGGAATGGCCCTTCAGTCATAGCAGCTGGTGGAACTTGCACTAGTCCTTATGGTGCATGTCCATTGCTAGTGCCATATACCTGTTCGAGCAAAGTGGCCAGGTGATGATGAGAATAGGATGCAACTTGTGTAAAATAGAGGTTTACAGGGTCCAGGATTTAGAAGTGTCTATTTAAAACTAGAATGAGGAGCCTGTATCTTAACAATGTAGGCAAAATGCAATTAAAATAGATATTTAAGTTTGAGAAATAAATGTTGAGAATGGGTAGTAAATATTGGTTTCTTTATTTTCCACAGTCATGTTCTACAGCAGTAGTGGCAGGGTTATTTCTTTGCTGTTAAATTCCCACCGATTTCACAGTACATATATTGAATATACTACATGTTACAGAGCTGAGATTCAGGGGATTTTGACAGAGAAAGAAATGTTGAAGGGTAATTGGAGCCACACAGGAAGAGTGGAGAAGGGATCCAGTGTAGCGAAAGAAGGCTCAGAGAGGAATGTAGAGGCTCAGGGGAAGCTGAAAGTGGATCAAAACAGGACAAATAGAGGTAGGAAGGATCAAAATACCAAGGAGAAGGAAAAGAGAGTATTGTAGCTATATACAATACTGGCCAGAGAAAAATGTGTGATCAGACAGGATGAGACCAATTTTGTCCTGGCTGACACAAGGTCAGAGAGGAAATCAGAAGTACTGGAAGTGGTATTTGGATCCTAAGTATATGAAGAAGGAAGTAAAAGTGAAGCAGAGAAAGAACTATTCGAGTAAATACTAGAGCTGCATGAGGGATAGAGCAGAAGTCATGGTATCAGGAGAGCTGAGTGGGGATCAGAAAAGGATTACATGTAGAGCTATCAGGAAAGCCAGGAGTGGGTCAGAAAAGCTTACAGAGATTTGGTCAGAGTGGCCAGAGGGGCAGAATGATGCCTGTTGTTCAGAATACTGCAGTTAGTTCAGAAGCCCTTACAGAGCAACTCCAAGGGTGGAAGTACCAAGAATATTAGCATCTTATATGGCAGATCTGATTCACTAGCAAAACCAAGGCTCTTATTTATATCCTGTGAGGATTTGGTTTGTTGGATATTGTCGTAGCTGCTGCTTTGGAATCCAAGAGATTTCTCAGGATGGCTGTTCTTGTAAGGCACGACCTAAGGATTTTAGGCAGCTTACCTTCTGAACATCCTAACATCTGGAGGCTTATGGCCAGGGCCTCAGCATTATTTTAATAATTTATCTAAAAATAAACTGATATTTTGAAGCAGGCAGATCTTCAGTGGAAGTCTTTATGCAGGCAAATTTTACCTGAAGAACATTCTTGAATAAATTCTTGCTGTTGGGCACTACACTAGCATAGGCGCTATATCCCTGTTTCAGTATTGTGAATGCGCTTCTGCCTATTCAGGCCTCTAAACAGACTTCGCCTCTAAGCCACAAAGGTGATCCATTTCATAACCATTTGCTTAGGATAGCTAATTCTGGCAGATGCCATCACTTGCCACTGCTGATGGCATATGTTTGTCAGTCCTCCCAGCACATAACACAGAACCTTTTTCATGAGGAAAGCATTGTCGTTTTATCCTATTCATCCCTACTCGAAACCAAACTGAATGGCATTAATTATCACTTCAGGTAGTAAATCAGTTTCTCATTTGTGAAAGGAATGCTTCATCTTGAGTCCTTTTGTTTTGTATAGCCAGAGGGCTATTACAGATGGTATTGAACTCTTAGGAATCATTTTAACATTATTCCAGCACAAAGCAGATAATAAATGGATAACCTTGTTTTCCTAAAAAGCCATGAATAACTGTGACTTTAAATTCAATGATTCTTCTCTGCCCTACTCCCTCCAACTCTAGAAACATGTATTCAGAATCTTACTTTAAAGTCAAGGCAATGTGCTGATTGACTGTACTGACATAATTGTGTTAATGACAAGACACTGAGAGTACATTGTTAGATATGTCGCTTATCATCACTTTTTATTTGGCTCTGATCTGCCAAGCTCGAGTTATACTTCTTATACATTGTGGTTTCAGTCAGTCACTTAAACTGCTTCAATGTTGAATAACATTTTTTTACAAGTCTTTTAGCTGTAGTTCAAGAGAAGGAATTCTTCTAGAACATCATTAAACTGTCCAAAGTTTGTCCTTACTGAGAGGCTTAAAGTTTGACCACTTAGCAAGTGATTTCTTTGATCACTAAAATGATTAGTGAAACTACTCTTTTTATAATACATGGATCCATTTGTTAATACCCATACCAAGTTAATAGCAATAAAGACTTTTAATCTAAAAAATATCTCTTCTCTATGGTCACAACTGAGCTCCTGCAGGCACCATCTCAAACTTTTGAAATGTCCTGATGTATAATGGAAGAGCATGCGATGGGAAATGGAGATTTTTATGCTATGTTGTGCTTGATGTGAGTGTAGTTCAACAAATAGTAATGTTTAAGCAATACTATGGTATGAGAGGTATCCAAAAATATTTACATTTAATTTGGTGTCATTCTTCCCTAGCTTGTTCCATTGTAAGAAAAGCATCATTGTTGAAAGATGAGTAGCAAATGAAATATGAACAGTTAGAACTCATAAGCAGGGTGTACTTATTCAGGGATAGGAGCCATCTCAGGGATGCAAATATTCTGCATTGTGTGGGGATGTACTTCTTTCTGCTAGTGCTAATTGGGAGGCATAAAGCTCTTTCAGCCATCAGGATAAATTCAAGACAGAGGAGGTTTATTCAGCATAGGCTCATTTTGCATGTTGTTTGTAAACCAAAACAGCAGATGACAAAGTTAGTATCCTGAAAAAGTTTGGATTCAGACCTGCAGCTGTTGAAATTTTAAATTAATTCTTTATGTTTGTCAAGATCATGACATCTTCATTATAGCACAGTTGTCCTTCCTTGGAGAGGGTTCACCTCCTGTATCAGTGATGTCAAACTTGACAAAATAAAAAGATTGGGCAGACCTTGTCAAAGCTTATTTATATCCAGAAAAGGCAACTTTAAAAGGAACCCATGATAACTATAACTTCCATAATGTTGCTGAAAAATCACAGAGCTGATGATCTGAATATTGTATATTCAATGCATATGTGAGCTTTCTTTTGTTGTGACTGGGAAATTCTATCACACAAGTCTTTCCAGGAACTGGGACTCCTACAGGCTATTTCAGTTGGAATAATTAATTATAATTGTACTTATAGCAGCCATAAATGCCATGAAAGTGGTGTTAAATAGTTACTTAAATATTCTAAAAACATAGATCACTGCTATTATAATCACAAGAGAAAAATTCACATTTGTGATCAGACTGGTCGCAGTCAAGTTCAGTTACGCTGTCAGTGACTGAAGCAGTCAGTTATGATGCAATGTGTGCATGCATTTGGATTTACAGTCTAACTCACTAAGTCCTTGCTTTTGACTTGCATGCAATAAAGTATTGGTAATACCAACTCAGTACATATTACTATCCTACGATAGTTTTATTTTCTTATTTTTATGGAACAGTCTGACTGTAGAGAATCCACAAGCTTGTCAAGTTGTTCTGCAAAATTGCTAGGATAATGAATCAGTCTAGTTATACTCTCTTTCTGTGATAGTATTAAGAAATTACAAAATTATGCATGCCTTCTCTGTGTTTCTCTCTGTATACACACAAGTGTATAGTGTGTACACACAGATATAGGTATTTATTTGTCCATTGTGTCTGCTGGGCCATACATACATGCACATACTTATAAAGTTTGCTGTTTTGCCAAAGTAGCTATACGTCATGACCTATTGCATGGTAGAGTTTTGAAACACTACTGTAATGCCTCCTTAGCTGTTGTCTGGAATAGCCGTTGGCTTTCTTTACAAAGTGAAAATCCTGGTTTGAACTTAGGCCAACAAAGGGAACTATTACCTGTAGTGTTGGTGCAGTCTGTTATAGTTAGAAGTAGACTGCAAAGTTCTAAATTGGACTTTAAATACTCCAAATCATCAGGTGCATGGACCCTGTACAGTAAGTACATGTTTAAGCTTGAATATTAATTTAAAGATGCACTGCAGCCTCCTACCACATGGGATACCAAAGATTTGAAAGATCAGGACTTGGGTTATCAGATCTTTGGGATAATGAATGCATCTCAGGCTCTTGTATATGATGTGGACATAACTCTGTACCTCAATTTTCAGATATACATAAGAAATGTGCATTTCAGACGTACATTTTAATATGTAGCCTGTTTTCAGATCACCATTAGAAATTTCAAAGTCTAGGTCTATATTTTATAAACTGAAACAGGCTGTTAACGAAGTGTCAGTGGGATGAAATTGATTCTCTGAAGACAGCTACACTGGTGGCCCTTCTGGCTTGTTTGTTTTATTTTGTGTAAGTGTAGGCTTTGGTTCTGAAAACACAAGTACTTACCTCTTTGCATATGCGTAGTTCCACTGAAGTCTGTGGGGCCACTGATAATCATTAAATTAACTCTCATAAGTGCTTCCAGACTTATAGACTTGGATGGGGAAAAAAGGCAATAAGAGCAGATTCTCATTTTTGACTTTCCATTAAATCATCCTGTGTGATTTCTGCTCATCCCCACGACATAATTCTGGGTTTTTTTCTCCTCATTTAGATGTATTGCTTTTGGTTTTGTTTGTTTTTTAAGATGGAAGCTCTTTAAACCTCGGTAGTTATTTACTTTGGGTTCAGTGTCCCTCATGCGGGAACCACAGATGTATTTTTTCCCTTGGAAAAAAAAAAAGAATTAATTTTTCAATTTTGGACTAAGGGTTCATGTCAAAGATGAAAGAAAAAATAATTATTTGTAAGCCATATTAAACATTGGCCATTAAAAAGGAAATTGGAACATGTCATGTCAAATATCTTGAGAGAGAGGGAGAGAGTCGAAGGGAGGGAGTTGAGAGGCACATTCCTTGAAGTAACTAGAAAGAGTCTCCTGGTGAAATGGAGGCATCCTGGGGATCACTGACTTTAATTAAGTAGAAATGATCAAGGCACCAGGGTACTTCCGGGGGATTAATGACTGACTGGGAGACTTGATGGCCTCAGGCAAAGCTGTAGGCCATTAACCCAAGCCAGTCCTTCGTTTTTCAGGAAGTGCCCTGTGCCAAGGTCATTTTTCCTATTATAGCTAAGGATGAATCTTTTCTGTAGTCTCATGAGAGTCATGAAGTCCATGATTTTTGTGTTGGTTTTTTTTCCCTCTTTTTAATATCTGACTTATGACATATGGGGATATTTTCATTAGATTGCTTGTGCTGTAGTGAGAGAATAGCTTGATACAGTTCTGGTCCGAATTTTAGGAAGATTAGTACATGAATAGCCCACATGCATATTAGCCAAATGAGCATCAAAGGATTAATCAATACCCCAAAAGCACAAGGAGGTTCAGTACCTTGGATTATTAAATTTGATCCCAAGAATAACATTGCAGCCTTTAATAAAAGTTTTGCTAGGGAAAGGTCTTGGATCTTTGTGGATCACTTGTACTTCTAGCATCCTCTGGCAGAGTCTCAGAAGTTGTATGTCTTTTCACTTCCCTTTCACCATGGTTTTTCCTGGAGTCTGAGGGATTGTGAAATGTGATCAAAACTGCCCTTTTCCTGAGCCATTTCTTTCGTTTGGGAGAAGGTACAACCAAGCAGTATGCTTGCACTAGTAGCACTAACTGCCATTCTTTTGCTCTCCAAAGTTATTGGATTGTTCATGCCCAATAACCACCTTGTCAAGGCCTTCCCATCCCATCCCTACACCACAAGCAGGGACATGGAAAAATGGTGCCAGGGATGACAACCATGCTTAGGAAAGCACAGGAGCATTAATGTCCTCTCACTGAATCCCACCGCATTGACAAAAAATACATTAGATATTACTGGACATTGTTGCAACTGAAAGAAAGAGATTTCTAGAAAACATGGCCACTGCTCCAGGGTTCCCAGACTCCAGTGCCTTATCTCTGTCCAGGTTATGGGGGGCAGTTTAGCGCTATGTGGATGTGAGCAGGTTGTTATTTTATAGCAGATCATTGCCGGGGGTCATGGTTTTGTCCAGAAAGGGCCATTTTGCCTTGCTCCGGCAAAGTGTTGGCATCAACTCTTGCAGGCTCTGTCTCTCTGCCATCCCGCCAGTCCCTCCCGTGCTCTCCGGAGTGCACCTATGGACTCTGGTGCTGAAAGGGACAGCGGCGGCAACGCGGTCGCTCCTCGTGCTAAAGCAGCGGTGGCAGGCAGGGCGTCAGTGTTGTTCGCTCTTTGGGGCTGGGGTGCGAAGCGTTCGCCCCGGGAGCTCCCCGCCACGCCGCCCTTGTTCCCGAGCGCGTGAGGGCAGCGAGGGCACGGTCACGGGCACGGTCACGGGCATGGGCACGGGCACAGTCACGGGCACAGTCACGGGCACGGGCACGGGCACGGTCACGGGCACGGTCACGGTCACGGTCACAGTCACGGGCACGGTCACGGGCACGGGCACAGTCACGGTCACAGTCACGGGCACGGTCACGGTCACAGTCACGGGCACGGTCACTGTCACAGTCACGGGCACGGTCACGGGCACGGGCACAGTCACGGTCACAGTCACGGGCACGGTCACGGTCACAGTCACGGGCACGGTCACTGTCACAGTCACGGGCACGGTCACGGGCACGGGCACAGTCACGGTCACAGTCACGGGCACGGTCACAGTCACGGGCACGGTCACTGTCACAGTCACGGGCACGGTCACGGGCACGGGCACAGTCACGGGCACGGTCACGGGCACGGGCACGGGCACGGTCACTGTCACAGTCACGGGCACGGTCACGGGCACGGGCACAGTCACGGTCACAGTCACGGGCACGGTCACGGTCACAGTCACGGGCACGGTCACTGTCACAGTCACGGGCACGGTCACGGGCACGGGCACAGTCACGGTCACAGTCACGGGCACGGTCACAGTCACGGGCACGGTCACTGTCACAGTCACGGGCACGGTCACGGGCACGGGCACAGTCACGGGCACGGTCACGGGCACGGTCACGGTCACGCCTCGCCTTGTCTGGGGCAGCACGCGGGCCGCACAGCACGGAGCGGCCGCCATCTTGGTTCTGTTCCCGGAGCTGAGCACCCGCTGTGAGTAAAACACGCGTTTTGTATACATGTGCTATTAATAGTGCTATGTTAATTATTTATTATTATTGCTAATTTAACGGTCTTGTGCATCTTGCATTCCATTGCTTTGTGCTTAGTAAATTGTTACCTCAACCCATCCTCCCTCCTTTTTGCCCCTCCCTCATGGGAAGGGGCGGGGGAAAGGGAGTGGCTTTATTGTAGTTTAATTAAAACCAGCGCAGTATCATTTTACATCAGCTGATTCTTTCTCAGTTGGAGTGTTTGGGGTTGTGCATCTTGGGAGGTGAGCCAGGTAGCTAACCAGACCCTCAACCACCCTTTCTACCCACCCATTTACTGGAAAAACAATCTTAGAAACAACTGCTAAAAATAGAATTGTTGATTAAAATAAATTAAACTAAAAAGCTTTTAAGCAATAGATCAAACTCTCCAGCTTTATGAGCTAAAGGTAATTAGAAGCTGTCCACTTAATACTCTTGACACAGAATACTGTTGCAGCCATGTATAATTTTATTACTTATCTACAGAGGTCAAAAGCAAGGAACAGACCCCATGTCTCATTTAAACACTTCTGCTTCAGCCACTGTTCCTATTCCATCTTATCTTGAATAGCTCATGCTGAAATCAATTCATAATATTTTGCTTGTTACACTTAGAGACGTTATCACCGACAAAATGTGCCTTAATAGAAACTTGGAAAACTCTAGCCAGCCTTCTGTACAATATACATTTGTCCTCAGTTCAGAAAGCAGCTTACCTGGAAAGGAGCCAGCAGGGCCAGCTCAGAGGAGGCTGCCACAGTGGCAGACTGACAGATGCCTACTCTTACCTGCCTGGAGCAGCCCAGTGTCTGCATGTCTCCCTGTTCCTGTATTTGTCTTACCTTAACAGGCACATTATCTTTCTATATGGCAATGTGTTCTTGGTCTCTTACTCCCTGTCTTTGGCCTTTCTACATTTACATCTGTTTACATATATTATGCTTTATGCTTCTACAAAAGCAAGAGTCTTTTTCTAGTGACTACACGAAGGATTCTGATGTAATGTTGGCAGTCCATAAAGCCTAATAGTTCAGCTGTTTTAAAAATTAATGGTAACTTCCACAGTTGGTTTCTGTCCAAATCATTCTGGTTAATTGGTTAGATAGATGCTGGACTTTGAATTATTATATGTAACTATTGGTGGGAAAGAAAGAATAATTAGCACTGTTACCATGCCTGCCATTATTTTGGTGTCTAAGAGTAGAGGAAGAACCCTAGTCCTTTTATTTGTTTGTTTCTGAAAGAGTAGAGGCAGAAAGTGCCTGTGCACTTCATAAGACCTATATCCAAGATGCCAAGTGAGTTTTCTTGCTCTTTGTCTGGAGAGCCCATGAGGATGCTCATTGCATTCTTTCACCTGACTCCGTGTCAGGTGAGTGGGGTGCTTGATTTTGCAGGTTGAGATTGTGGAAGGCACAGGCAAGGTTTTCTTAACTGGAGAAGTGATGGATAAATAGATGCTTCCTCTGCATTCAGGGGAGAGAATAAATATGTGTGTGAGGAGGAGGAAAAAAATAGTTGGATGAAGTAACATACCAGAACAGTTACGTTTTTAAGGTATCTTTAGTCTGAGAAGACCCAAAAGCTTTTCAGCCTATTTGCCTGATACTGAAATGAAACTTTTTGGACCAAAAATTATGTTAGTAGCACTATGGTATGCAATGTTTTTTAGAGGAAAAGCAGAGTAACTTCTTCAGTTGAAACTGCAGGGGGAATTTTAGGTATGCAGGATGTAATTACCAGAACTGGAATTTGGCCAGTTCACTGTGATTAATTTAACACCCGTATTCTTGTTAAAATTACCATGGATTTTTTAATCATAAAAATTGGTTAGGAATGGGTCTTGGCTTTCTGTTTCACCTACCATAAGTAAATGCATATACCAAGAAAGTCAGGTCTGTTATTTGATTTGTATTCCACCAGCCATTGGTGTGGAGTTACCTTATCAACAATTCAAAGAATAAATAATGTATTTCAACCGGAACTTTGTTTTGTAAAATCAAATATTTTTTGTGCATTTGTTTTATATTTATATCATATATTTTTTTATTTTATGGGAACAGGGTTGTTGTAAGCATTATACTATCATGATGCAGCTTCTGTGTAAAGTTCGTGGGTTTGTAGTTACCATTGCCCCATACTACTGTGAAATTTAGTTGTAGTAACATGTATGGGTTGTGTTTCTGAACAGCAGTATGTTGTACATGAGGTACATTTCTGAGTAACCTTATTCTGTTATGCTGTAAAATACTCCCCAAACCTCAGCATTGATACTACTATTTTAATGTGTTGCTTATTGATAACATTGATGAAAATGGACATTATTTAGCGTTTCTCCACAACTGGCATCAGTCAAAATTAGTCCCTTCAGTTTAATGCTATAGAAGCAGAGGACTGAAGAAACCTGTTTGTGAAATGGAGTTTTGTTCTAGAGCAATTGAGTTCCACTTTCCCAAGCAAGACTGATCCCTGCCAGCATAACTGGCACTTGAAATCCCACAGCTAAGTTCCGTGGAACCAAAACTCTGACCCAGCAAGCAATATTTGAGTTTGAGCTGGATACTACAGATCAGGAGTTTATTTAAGAGATACAGCCATTAATCACCTGTACCGCATACCTGCTTTTGTAGTGTCTGTTCAAAATAGGCATCTGGAGAAATACTCTGAAGCACATTTTATAATTTAGAAGAGAAAGTGGAAGATAGCTTTTTCCTCCTTAATATTCCAATGAGATTTGGTAGCTTAACCAGAGATGTAGTACAAAGCATTTATGGTTCATGTTATATTAATACTGTGGCCTGATTATCAAAAACCATTACTCCTGGTTATCTTGCAGAGGCTGAACTGAGCTGCTATAAGTCAGACAGACTGCCTGTACACAGTATGTTCCATGTTTATGATAAGAGTATTTTTAATGTAAAAGGGAATTTCTAAAATTACTTTCTTTTAACAATTGGATTTATTATAAATATGTGCAGTCAGAACTGCTTTCCTGTGTGCAAGGTACAAACATAAAGAAACTAGAAACTCAGAATGTCACTAACCTTTCCTGACTCTGTTTTCTAATGGACAGTTTTACTCCTGGTCAGATGTAGGGGTTTGAATTTTGAAACAGATGTACTGTTTACTTCACCCTTGGCAGAGACACAATAAGCTGCTTGCTTTTCTTCTCTGTTTTGTTTTGATTTGTTTTCTCTCTTAGTGATGTGCCTCATGGCTCCTTTTTTATTGTAATGATACTGTATTATATACCACAGCATTTCCCTATGGAGTAAAGTCATTGTTTCAAAGTTCTTTGTGGAGATGCATGCATTTAGGATTTTTTCCCAGCAATGATTTCATTTGTTGTAACCTCTAATGCTAATGCTATTGTGGTTGGCTCTTTTAATTTAGTGCTCCCTTACTGTGATACTTCCAGAGGGCTTGTTTGTATTTGTAGAAAGAGACTGAAAGAAAGAAACAGAAAGAGCTTCTAATAAAGTATGGGCTTGGTCCCAATACTAATTTTCTTGTCCTGATTATCTGTTTTTATTACATATGCTAGTCCGATAGGGATGTGACATGCCATGTGCCCTTACTATCCAAGGCACATGGGAATAGGTTAATTCATGTCTTCCAATGCAGCCCTGTAATTCTCTTGAAAACATAAATACAAGAAATACATATATGATGCTGTCTCTCTCTTCTTCTGCTGTCCTTACTTGAAGAATTTTCCAAAACCTTGGTTTCAGACATTTAGTCTTTTCAGCATGAAGTCATTAGAAAAGTAGTCCTGACAAGTGTTTTGAAATGTAGTCTCTTGCACCTTTTTCCCTTCTTCACTTCAGAGGAAACAATTCTTTATATTTAGCCTTTTACGTTATAATTTGATGATCCTAAAAGTATGGACTGTGTTCTGAATCCAAATACTGGTCTATTAAGGTAGCAGATTTTCTGGACTTTTTTGTCTTTTTTGTTGTAATTTGCAT
>JAWUZG010000058.1:3312500-3315000 GCA_036785705.1 Acanthornis magna
ACAACTACATGCTCGGTTCTCTCCCGCTGTCATTCTTTTAGTGCAAATCTGTCCGCATGCACTGGATTTTGAGTTGGGCTCAGACAGCAAAGTGACCAGTTCTGCCTTCTCACTCCAGCAGCTATCGCCCCTATCATGAGCCTCTTTAGAATTACAGTTTAGAGCAGGATTCTGCAACATGAAGTCCTACTCTGAGTCAGCATGTAAGGCCATTACAAGGCCTACAACAGCTGGAATAATACCTCAGTGAGCCATTTCAACCTTTTAGAATAGCTGTACAATTGCCATTTGCTTATAAGTTACACTACTTCTAAATAGAACATAATATTTCTATAAACCCTATTAGTAAAATGACCAAATTATACAGAAACCAAAAAGTATATTGTCAAGAATGCTGAGCCAATTTAATGTCACAGGGCAGGGGGGCTGAGAAAACTGAATAGCTATAAGGTAAAAATACAGACTACAATGGCATTTGAAGTAACACACATTTATTTTTATTCACTAAGTGTTTTTCTGGCTAACTCATTAGAAACCTCACTTCATCTACTATCCATTTTTGTCAATGTGGACCTTAAAAAAAGTGATCTGTGCAGATCCCCCAACATGTGTTTACCATATACCGTGCATGATTGCAGCCACTCACAACAAGGTAAATGGGGGAAACTATTTCACTGTAGTAAGTGAAGTCACCGTAAGCCAAATAAGGTAGTTTTAAAAAAAAACTGAATCAGATTCATTGTTTACAGAATAACTTATTAGTATCTGTATGTTAAGGTTTTGTCAGGTGTTTCATTATAAATCCTCATTTTGGAAAGTTTAAAACTCCAGGGTAGCATTGTTTTAAATTACAGGAGCATAGATTTTACATAACTAAAATGCTGTTTTTTAAAAAAATCCTGTACCTAAAAAATATCTTTATTTGCTTAAATGAAGTCTGGCATGCAAGCAAGCCATAATGAAAAACAATTGGGTTTTTTAGGGGGAGGGGGGCAATAAATATATATTTTAATACAGAAGAGTTATTTCATTTTTTAAACTGTTTACATATGCTTGGCAAACTAAACAGCCAGCATACTTAGAAAAGCTGTCTTAGCAGGGAGCACGCCCAGTACCTGAATATGGTCTAAAACCTAAACAATGGTATGAATAATCATAAGGCAAGCTGGTTCCCTCCTCTCTGAATTTTAGCCCATGAAAAACCAATCTGCTTCCATTAGAAGCCATGGAGAATGTTTCCAATTGAGACTGATTTTGTAGAAGTCACCTTGGCTCAGCCCCTTGGAGGGTCCATTTTGTGTCACCCACCAGAGCTGCCACCTGCGGACCAGCATGGCCCCTTCGCATCTTGGCTGCAAAGATGTGCAAGATGCAGTTCAGCTCAGGCAGATCTCAGCACTCCATGGTAGACTGCTCTCTCGGGGAAGATAATGTGTGGCCACCAGCTGTCAAACCTCAAATTGCTCCCAGACAAATTTGGTTTTGGAGATTATTACTTAGGTGACAGATAGTTATATTTAAACTTTCAGGACTCCTTTTCCATGGCCACGGGACTTCAGATGTAAACCTGTAGCTTTGTCATGATTTTACCCAGTTTTGCTATTCTCAACCATTTAGCATTCCTTTAACATTCACTCAGTGAATACTTTATTGAATTCCTGTGGTAGTAAGATGTTCATTACAACTTTTGTCTAATCTATTGAAATTCAAATTCTTGTTTAAAAAATATGAACAGGTATGAGTAGCTGCAATACTTTTTACTAGTTTTGTAGGTAAAAGCATGCAATTTTATGTAGCTAGTATCCTTCCAAGCCTCAGCATCCCAGCCATGTACCCTGTATCCATGCACTGCACGTATTTCAGCTTGCCAAAAACATCAAGAGAAAAGCTGGCCCATAAACTTTCAAGTGCAATTGTGCCCATTGTGCGATTTCCACTGTTTCATTAATCCCGTCCAAATTGTTCCTCACCGCTGGCAGTTCTTGCTTTGTGTTGGTTAAGAAACTCTGCCTAGAAAGTTGTGAGTGAAGGCCTATGCAGTGCACTGCAGTAATGCTGGCTTGTTTGTAACGTTATTGCATGATTAAATTAGTTTAAATACAAAGAGCTCAAATCAGTTGTTGACTTCAGGAACTGACAGATGCAAGGGCATTTTCTGAGTAACTATTTGTTACGCAATAATGGCTTAACTTTAGAAAAAAACTTTCAGACCCAAACTGAGCTCTGTTAGCAATACAAATTTTGTCTAACATACATAATGAAACCAGCAAATTAGGTCCCATGGCCATAAACCTCACAGAGGGAAAGCAAACAGAGCATGAATCAAAAAGCTCTAGAAGGCAATAAACTATTGTGAACTTATAAAACTTATAAATTAAGGCTGAAAAATCAAAGCATCAAACAAGTTTGGCTGTTAAAATCTGTGTGCATTTAGAAGAAAAAGCTGAATTCAAAACAAAATGTGGAAGTGTAAGACTCCTAACTTAAAGGTCCAGGTCAA
>JAWUZG010000058.1:3320000-3422500 GCA_036785705.1 Acanthornis magna
GAGTCATGCAATGCCCTGTTGAGTACATTGCTATGCAATTCAGTACAGGGATGCTTGCTATTAAGAATATCAATGTAGCATGGATGATGTTGTTGACAAATATCCACATACTACACAAGGGCCTGTGAGTAACAGGGATAAATGCCAGTGGTAAATCAAAGCTTGTGTGAGTACTTATGCTTGCAAAAGAGCAAGTGTAAATTGTTGCCTTGGTGTGGATATTGGTGTTTCTGCCAGACAGTGTGGACAGGGATAAGTGCAGGCTGATGTGAACGGAGGCCATGCAGCCCTGGGACTGCATCAGGTGATAAGTGCATGTACCACCCCAACGTTCAGGGGCATCAAAAAAGTCTTCTCTCCTTTTGTTGCTCCCACAGATGCTGAAACATCCATGCTCTGAGAGTGAAGGGATTATGAGTTCAGTTCAGCTGAAACCCATTTTAAATTTCAGTGGGAATCAATGCCGAATCAATCCCTGGTACTGGGATACTTCAATTTTGAACAATGTATCTTCTTTCAGTTTTTGGTTATAGTTCACCTGCTGCTTTGTGTGATGCATCATATCAGTAGGGTTTTTGTTAAGATGTGTCCCAGGATCTACTCCTAATTCATTTTTCCCATGGAATGAACAAGATGTATTAATTTCCTTCCTTAAGCTGCCTAGCATGTGTTTTAAGTTGTTCAAACAACTGAGCACAGAATTGTCTTATCAGATTCTTTGAGACTGCAGCACAGTGAAGAAACAGCTAAACTTCAGCCTTCTGCTACTCTTTGCCTTCCATGGAAACTGCTATAAGGAAAATAGAACAATTAAGTCACTTTTAAGTCATTACCAGTTTTATCTCCTTAGGGGAGCATTAATTTTTTATTTTCATTTTCTGCATTCTTCTCCCCCAGATTCAAGGATTTTGTATAGTTTGATAAGGTGGAGCTCTTTGCTTTTAAAATATGTGGATGTGAGTCCATTTTTACTGTTTGCTTTGTGCTAGTACCAGTACATTAGCCTCTGTGGATTTTGTTAATCCAGATTTACTTGTGTGAGAGTTGACTCTGACCCAGAATGTGCCTCATGCAGTGCATTTTAAGAAATGGGAATGTGCTTTCATGAATTCTAGCTGAAGCTGAAATAGATGTTAAAGCTATAAAGGCAATATGTGAATGCTCTAATAAAAACCCATGATTACATTGACTAGAATTCAGGGAAATAGCTGAACTATATTCAGCAGGAGCCTAACATTTGGCAGCTTTCTGGGTGGCATAAATCAGTATATTTAGTGAATGTTTTCAGCTTATTGTCTTCTTCGTATTTGTATTTGTATTACAGAATTGATCTGATGACTCACAGACATAGGATTTTGCTGAGTTGCTCAAAGTCATGAGTTGTAATGGTCTTTCCCAAATTCACACATTATTCTGACGAGATTACTTCCCTGTTTTCTCTTATGTTCAAGGCCTGTGGACTTTGATGAAGGTCAGAACAAAAGAAAAGAGCAGTCAAATGCAATTTGAGGAGTTTTATTAAAATAGGTTATAAAATAGGGGGCAGATGGAGCAATAGTTTTCCAAAGCACTGGAAAAGAGTTTAAGAGCATGGCAGAATTTTGCTGTTGACACATTGCTGATGAGGAGTGTAAGTTTTGCTAAAGACCTACTTGTCCATTCCTGGGCTCAATAAAATGGTGAAAATGAGGAGAAATCCAGTTCCTTATGTAGCTCATGTTTGACAAGCAAAGAGGATAAGGAGCATTTGATCACAGGCTGTAAACATCTATCATTGGTAGAGGAATTTTGTGAAGAAACTCTAAAAACCAAGCAAAACCAAGTATGAGATTCAAGAAAGTTGAAGCTTTTAATAGTCAAGGTAACTGAGCGTCACAACAGGTTAACAGTTCTTGTCATTGGTTCCCTCTCAGTAGTAAGCATTCATTAATTGTAGAGGTTTTTCTAAGTTGTGGGCTAGTTTTGGTAAAGGAGGTCTTAAAGGATGACCGTTGAGTCAATGGCACACAGTGCGCACAGTACTGGTAGCACTACATGAAATATGAACAGCTGTGGATGCACAGATGCTGCAGATTAAGAAGTGCTCCTATTCCAGTTCTGCCACTGGTTCTGCTGGAAAAAAGAGCAGGTTCCTCATGAAAGGAATCTTATATATTCTTATAAGGAATATTTGCTTTTCTAGCAAATTATACTGTTCCTAGATACTAGCAGTCATTTTGTTATGTGTCCTCTGCTCTGGTTGGATAATCCTTTCTCTTTTGTATGGACATGTGTTTGGTGAAAAATTTAATAAACAAAGTAACATCTGTCTGATGTTTAAAGAAAACTGAAGGAAAACTATTGTTACACTGATATTTTATTACAGTATTTATCTAATATGGAAGTGCAAGGAAAAATAGCTTTTGTTTCAGTTTTTCATAGCTTTTACACAACTATGTTGATTTCACAGAACCGACTAATCAATTAAATTAAGTTTTCTGATCTTACTCATTTTTAATAGCTCCATTATTCACTGTATCAAAAAATCAAGAGGATGATAAGATAATAATTTTCTCTTGGAACTGTGGAAGTTTCTGAATTAATTTAAAAGATACTGAATCAAGAAATGCATTGGTATGATTGAGGAGCTAAAGCTGAATCTTTATTATTCAAGCTTGTTAAACTCAGTTCAGTGGGACAAATGAATTACAGCTATAACTGGAACCAAAAGGATCAACAGTTTGTGCATAAATGATTGGTTTCTCTGAACATAGACACTGCACATACCTTCCTACACTGAAATCAAGATTCTAACTAGATTAATACATTATATAAGTAAATAAAGAGCTGAACAATTGATTAGGTTAAGGAAATGCAAACCTTTTCATTAGGATCTTTTTTTTTTAGTTATGTGAAAGTTAATAAAACATAATGGTCACAATGACACTTCCTTTTTTTTCTATAGAAATCTGCATAACCAGTATTTAAATACTTGGCATGTCTTTTACATGTTATTTAAATTAACTCATTGAAAAAAGTTAAGTATAGTATGTTGTAATAGTAAACTCCTTTGAGAACAGAGATTTTTTTATTTCACCTCGTTAAAGTAAAACTTTGATATGTTTTCTCATAACTTACCAGAATAAGGAATATGTGATACATTGAACAAGGTTGGTTCTATTTTAGGCTCTATGTGCATGATGATGTAATTATTTAATACTGAGAAAGTTTGAATTTCCTCCTGTTGTGCAAATCCTACAAACTTACACCAATGATTACTAAAATTTTAATTGCAATGTTACAGGCAGCTGGAGATTGTTATTATCCCCTGTATCTGTAGCAATTATGTAGGATGCCACAGCAGTGGTCATTTAAGAATTCTTAACATTATCTGCCTGGCTTGGTCAAAAAAAAGTGATAAGAGTGGTAGTGTTTCATCCTGAGAAAATGCCTGTGAGTGGGTTGAGTGGATGTAAGCTGTCTGAGGTTCAGACACTTTAACATGCTGATGCTCCTCCCACCTTGTCTTTGGTACCTGTTGAGATTGCCTGCCTGTCTGAATACACCCTGAGCCTGGCCAAATCTGTGACTATGGTTAGGAGGCTCTTTTCAGATTTCCCTTTTCTGTGATGAAGTGCTGATAAGGTGGTTCAGAATCAGCATCACTCTGGTCCTCACTGCAATGGGTAAGCTGTAATGGGTCTCTGGAGCTTGGAGGTTGGTTCTTTCACATCAGTTAGACTGAATGAAGTGAGCTCAGTCTTTATTTGTTTAGATTGCAAAATGCGGTCAAATATGTGGAAAGTGCTAACACCTACAGTAGGGAGAATTTTTTTTAACATTTTTCTTTAACAAGTATTGGTAGCTTGACTGGTTGCTATTAATTGATAGTTATTTTTGCTTGGGCGGTGATTCAGAACAACAAAGGCATCTGCTGCAGAGAGGGAGTCTCTGACAGGTGCTTGTATGTGGCTGTACTGTTGCTTGGACTTTGACTCCACTTTCCCACCACCCCTGAACATTATCAGCCATGCCTGAAAAAAAACCCAGCTACTATTTGAATGCCACCTTTTATTCTGTTGTCATTTTTAAAAATTCCGTTTCTGTACCACATACATATTAAATCACAGGTCAAAATATTTACTAAAGTATTTCGGTGGTTAAAAAGACAAATTATCAGAGGAATTTTCAAAGTCACTGAACTTTAGTGCTTCAGTCCCATTGATTGAAATGGAAGTCAGGATGGCAACTTCCTTAGGTGCTTAGGAAAATCCTCCCCAGTGCAAAATGACACATTTCAAAGTTTGATCTTCAGGGCTTGTGCTTTCTGGAGACCCAGAAACAAAAGAATATTTTTCAATTTGCAACACATTGCCTCTAAATAAACATAAGGATTCCTACTCTTATATCAAACCAACATTAATATTGTACAAACCATCACCCTCACTTTTCTTCCCTGAAAATTGTTTGCCAGTAGGTTACTTCAGCTCATGTCTCAGGAGCAACAAGTCTGAGATCTACCAGGCAGAACAGTGTTTGAGAATTAAGAAGGCCTTGCAGAAAAAGCAGTGCCCTCTCAGTATGTTTCCGTCTGAACAAAGATGTTTTGTCCTTAATCTGAATCAATATGTGAACTTGAAATAACAGGTTTTTAAGTATCCAGCACCTCCAAAGGTTTAGAGCTGTGTCATTTTTAGGCCAGTAGTTTAATTGCATATATTCTTCCATCCTTCCTCCCTATGAAATTGGAGAAATGGGATGAATCAAAGGAGATTTTATTCAACCCAAACATCTTATTATTAGTGTTTTCTTTCTCAAATGAACCAAAAAGAAGCTCAAATGGCCATACCCTGATTTTTCAGCATGTTCACATTCCTTTTATAAAATTTTATCACTCTGGAGAGAATTAAACAATTACCAGTTTACAAAATCATTACTTTTTTTTTTTTTAAATTTCATTTCTTGTGCATTGTCCATTGCAAGGAAATTAAACAGATTTTTAGCTGGCAGCTGGGAGAATGACATAGGGGAAACACAAGGTAACTTGTAACACTATCTCATTTAAAGAGTAGCATGTATCAGTTTAAAACTATTAACACACTGGTATATCACTTTAAAAACAAACAAACCCTAAACAAACAAAAAACCCCAAACCAAAAAAAAAACACATAACAAAGAAACGCAGTCCAAAAGACTTTTTTCAGAATTCTGCAAAAGCTTGTATTTGTGTGAATTGTTGTGATCCAAGCTACAGACAGAGAAATTCATTCCTCTACTGATTAAACTGTTGTTTACAAATATAAACTAGAACATCCCAACTGTACTCTTGGGAGCCACCAACTGTGAACTGCAAATGTTGCTCTTAGCCAGTGCTGAAAAGAGAATGCACTTTGTCTTAGGATGACTCCAGGATAGACATTTCTTTTCTCATTCTGCTCTTAAAAGTCCTTTGCATGTCTTATCACTCAGTGTCATGTCTGTGTACTCCTTTCAGAGCCAGTGTGTAGCCCTCACCATGGCATGTTTATGTCTTTCCATGTTCAGAATCTTCTTGAGAGTTATCTTGTCCCACATGAATCTCTAGCCTGGAAGTCTGTCCACAGAATGGGCAGTGGAGTGCTTGCTGCCCTTGAGCTTCACAGCAGACAAAAGGAGGGCAGTGTGTAAGCCACATTTTCATCAGCTTTGTGTGCTTTTCACACTTCTTATGGGCATCTGGAAACTTGATCTAACCAGAGGGTGAGGTGAATTGTTAGCAAATTATCATGGGGAAAGCTCCAGAGAAAATTCTCCAAGAGGAGGTAATACCAGAAAGTTTAAAGCTGCACTCTGTCTCATTAGGTACTTTTCACCTGAGCTTAGCTAAGAACATGAAGACAGTGCTTATGAGGAACACTAGCACAATCATGCATTGCTTGCAGAGTGTATCTGCTTCCTGTCATGCTTGTAGCTCATAAATACTTAAATCTATTGATACACCCTGCTGAATATAGCTAGGGATTAATACAAGGACTATACAATTGCATGGTGCCCAGTGGAATCTGTAACATCTTCATGTAAAGGAATGTGTACACCTCGTTGTCTTCCTATAAATGACAAATGCTTCCTGCCTTTTTTCCCTATCTCAGCTGTGCTTTAGCTCTGTCAATATTGAAATGTTTGCTCAGCATAGAGATTATTATTCCAGTTTGGAATTTTTATGAGACCTGGGCCCATGGCTGACCTTCCTTACATGAATTCTGGCACTACTTCACCATGAACACTTCCTAATTGCTGATTACAGCTTGTCATTACAAGAAGACACTTATAACCAGGGAATTGAACCAGTATGTTTGAATCTGTTCTGGGTAAAATCCAGTTGTGATTGAAGCTGTTTTAGTTGAGCTCTGAATCCAAGCCAGTAACAGTTTATTGTTCATTTCACAGAGTCCCCTACAACAAGAGGAAGGGTTAACCTTCATCTGCTCCTCTTTTCATGAGCATAGTTTTTAGTCCTGAGCCTTTATTGGTTTTATAATACCTGAAATTTAGTATGGGGTACCATGTTCCTGGTGAGAAAAAAAGTGTTGCCAGGAATGGAGATGGGGCAAGGACTAGCCAGTGGAGTGGGACCGATGGAAGGGTCAGCTCATTGGCAGGTAAAATCTCCTTTCTCTCCCTTGTAAAAACCCAAATCCATCACCTGCACACATATATATCTTCCTGCCACTAGATATAGTAGTGGAATTGCTGGAGGAAATTAAGGCTAGTGAACAACAGTCAAATGAGAAACAGGAATCACAAGAAGTAGTATACCTCAATCTCACCTTAACAGATAGTCTCTGAGGGTAGCTGATTTCAGGAAAGAAAGTTTGTGACCATCTGCTGGTGTTTAATGTGGCAAGGGAGGGAGAGGACAGACATGGGGCAGGATGGTGGTTTTTAAGGGACTCTTAAAGTCAAGCTGTCCTCTAGTTGCGCAGAATGTGCCAGGGGATGTTGCTTTTCAGCTGAACTGGCGTTTTGAGCTGGAAAGGTCTTTGTTTTGCTTCAGTTCGGGATCTGGGATCAGCAAAATTTCCAAAATAACAATGTAAGTTTACTCCCAGCTTTGGGAAACATTTTGTAACAGTTCATAGTTCAGGTTTAGTTTGACTACTTCTCATAATAGAAGAATGAGAAATAGGACTTCCTTATTCAATCACTGACATTGATTTTAAATGAGAAACTGCAAAAATATGTCAGATGTGCTCTACTCTTTAATAATTTTTTATTTGCAGTTAATAAAGTCAACATCACAGATGATTTAATCATAGCGGAAGCCCCTGACTGCGTCAGTGCTCTGAGAGGGCATTCACGTGATTCTTGGTACAAAAGCAAAGGCTTTGTGTCCTTTAGCTACACTCTTGTCTCAGCCAAATTTCTGCTGGAGCAGCTTTGTTGTGATGCATTCAGTTACACACAGGAGTCCAGGTGTGGTGTGCAAGTCAAGTGGCTCTGTGTGGTGTGTAAGGCTTGGCCCATGCTTAGGTTGTTTCAGCTCATCTGACGATCTTTTGTCTCCCTGCTAACAGTGTGGGTGCTTACTTGAGATCATGTGAGCATTGTCCTAACCCTGGAACTCATTCAAGCAGTTTGTGGTTCTGCTTTGGTTTTGATATTTAAGCAAACAACTGTAGAAGAGACCCTGGGAGATGCATGTGCCACTGACTGACTTAGTCCCTGGTAAGATGGGCTGTGAAAGGCCACTGAGCACATGGCGTCAAACCTGATCTGTTGGGAGTCACCAGGGCTTCTGCAGAGGGACATGCTGCCACACTGACCTGCGCAACCAGCATTAGCATGTAGATAAAGAGCCAGTGGAGGTAGAAATCTCAACTTCAAAAAGTCTTTGGAAGTTCTCCTCACCAAAGAAAAACATCTGCACTGATTCCAGAAAAAATCCTTTTTTTTACAGATTGAAATTTAGTAAAATGATAGTAACCAAAATGTAAGGTATAACCAGGACTTTTCAGGATGGGAAAGAGTTGGTGGTGTCATCTCCCAAGGTTTGGAGAAGAGAAGGAGGGGGTGAAGAATGATGAAGGTGAGAGGGAAATTAACAAAATTTACAAAACTGTAAAGGCAGAGAATGAGCTGAACTGCTATTCACAAACTCTCACAAAACTACAACTAGAGGCACAGATAAAAAGACAGAAGGATCATTTTACAATAAGAGGTAATTCCTTGTAAGACAAGCAGTGAACTTCTGGAACTTGCTGCCATATGTGGATGATAGCTAGACTGCTGGTATCTCGTTACTAAAGTCAGAAGTGGCATACTATCTAGAGCAGAGACACTGGCAGAAATAAAATCTTTTTCTTTTTTAATTTCTATAAGTTCAGGACATTTAGCTGGTAAACACAGTTTACTCCCTAGATAGATATATATATATATATACACACATATATGTGGATGTATTTGTGTGTATACACACACACACATACACACACACACACACGCACAAATGTATATTTCACTCTAACTCTTCTGTTAAGGAATTCCCCTGCCCTACCACATAAATATACCAACTCTATAATTGCCTCCCCTTCACAATCTCCACAAACCAAACACAGGTCATCTTCTGACTAATGAAATCTTAAGATTTGTGTCTGCCAGCAGCAGAAAGCTTATTGACATTTCACCATTTCTTTGTTATATATGGCATTGGGGTTTTAAGCTGTGGTTCTGCTCTTTTGTGGCATGTTTCTGGTGAATCATGGAGTGGTTTGATAGTGTCAGCAGTCTGGCAAATCTGCACCTTTTCAATTCAGAGTCACATCTAATTGTTTCTCTCTGGGAGAATATTTCCAGGTACATTGTGGGGGAAAATGATCAGATGTTGTCTGTTTTGATTGCTTCCATGGGAGCAGTAAGAAAGCAAGGAATGATGCATGTCATCTTCCCTGGTAGAATTTTAAACTATATTTCAAGGTGTGAAAAGAACAGGGGAGTGCTATCTGTGAGCTGTTACTGTGAACAGGACAAGTGTCCTTCATGACTGACCAGCCATCAGCTGAAAGATTTTGAATCCCTTAGTAACAACTGTTACTGATAAATGCTGCTTCCAAGGAAGGCAGGATGCTTACCACCTGTGCTCATGGTGGCATCATTAACTGCTACACAAGTAACCGTGTCTCTCCTTTGCTTATGCAAACTGCTTCACCTTTTGCCACAGAGCTTTGTGATATTGATGTGCTCTTTAACCCCAGTGGCTTTCAGTCACAACAGAAACTTCTTCTGCTTTTTGTCCCTTCTGTGCTGAGCTAAGAGATGTCTAGGTGGTGCTCACTACATACTGTCACTCCCACGTCGGGTTCCTCGCTGTGCTCTGCACAGAAGCGCTGGTCTGCCAGCATGGCAGCACAGGCCAGTTTGAACGCGTTCCACTCGCACAGCTCTGGCTTCATAGCCAGAATGGCTGGGGCTGGATGGGATTCAAGCTCTTTGATTTAATTAGAAAGTTGTGTCTATTTTGGGGCCTACTTAATCGACTTAGCAATAGCCCTTGTACCCAGACCCTGTCCTACTGTCAGCATAGGTGCCTTCTGATAAATCTCAGAGTGCATTTTTGGTCACTGGAGAGCATTTAAAATTAATATTTGATAGATTTCATTATGTCATGCTGCTGCTGCTGCTGCTATAGGTACATTAAGAAGAAAGGAAGTGAAACAAGGTGTAACAAGTCAATAGAGCATTAGCTGGGACTTCATGCCATATAGGGAGGAGGTCTACTAGAGAAGCTCGTGTCAAGTATGTACATATTTTCAAAGGCATTTAATGCAGTTTTTGTTGCTGAATGCAGAAGAAATGGCCACTGCAAGCATTTCATTCAGTATGTATTTCTCTCAAATCACAAATGGTTTGGAGTGAAGGGGACAGTTGCAGTAAGTTCTTCCAAGTGATGCAGTTGGCTGGTAACCAAGAGACAGCACCATTCCTTGCTGCTTGACTGCCCTACAATGTCAGCTGGACCATGTGGCTTCACTTCTCTGAATATAGTTTCTCCATCTGTAAAATGAGAGCACTGCAGAGCCATTAAAATCAGTGGGTGAAGGGACTGATGGAGGAGTTGCATGTTTTATTCTACCATTAAGGTAATACAGACAACTGTACTGTAAAACAACCCGTGCATCTAGAAATTATCTCCCTGTCATTCACACCTACTTCACCTCTCACAAAGGTATCAAATACTCTATTAACATCATTTTTAATGATTGTCTACACAGGCAAAGATCTGTGTCACATAATTCTTTCTTTGTCAGAATATAGGTCACCAAGCCAATGAAATTGCTATGACTATGAAAAAAGAGCAGTTTTATCCTCTCAGGGTTGTGGGGGGGTGTCTTTAAAAAACAGCTGGACTGTAATCATATGTGGGAAGATCTTAGTGTCTTTAATTCTATCCAATAGCCAGAAGGTGATCTAGAGAAAGATATTGCTTTTTGCATACCTCTTACACATAATACCACCAAGTTTACCTTAATCATCTACTCCAGCTAAAAGATTTAAAGACAGTCTCCTGTCTTTAAAAGTAGGTATGTCAGAATACCCTGACTTTTTTGTCTGCCTTAGTGGTGGATTGGGAGATCTGAGTTTCAACTGACTCCACAGACACCTCTGCTTTTCATCAAAAAAAGAATTGTGGCTTTTGATAGCTGTTGTCCTTGATGCTAGTGTTGGACACAGTGGCCTGTCATGAACAGCTGAAAAGAAAGATTTCATACTTTATTTTCTTCAGCTTTTTTGGGGGGAGTAGGTTTCTTGAATGTTAAAGAAAATTAGATCATGGCTCAAGATTTCTTTTTCAATGTTTAATTTTACCTCAGCACCTGTGGGACACAAGCTATTTGTGGAGCAGAAATCACAATTCCCAGCCAGCTCTCCAATACTTTGTACCAAACTTTCGTATTTGTCAGTGTGAAAAGTTCAATGTTGAATCTTGTTACAGTAGTTTGCAAAAGTGGCTGTGCTGGAGAAAACTTATGTCCTGCAGTTTTCAAGTTTTTCAGGTTTATTCTGACAAGTATAAGCATTTTGTTTACAACATTCTCCTACTGTATGACACAATAGTTGCTTTAAGAGTTTTGAGGTTTGTGCATTAGTCTGCTTAATATGAAGTTCTGGAGACAAGTTATAATAAGTTACGTTGTGATGCTTTAGCAGTTACGGGCCATATTGAATGTTTTTCATACTACTGCATAAAGACCAGAGAAAATCTCCATTCCTATAGCCAAAGAAACACAAAATTTGTTCTCATTAATTTTGCTACAGAAATAACATACTGGATAGGTAATAGAAAATGAAAGGATGTTTTATGGTTTTATTTCATGTTAAATTACTTGCAAAAATATGTTAAGATCAGTTACATGACAGGAAAAATTGCTCCTACTAATTTCAGTGTTACTCTTAGTGATCTGCACTGGAGAGGCTGCCTAGATAGACAGCTGTGTGCAAGGCTGTCCACAGGTTCATCATCCTGCAAGCATTGATCTATTGACAATTCCTGTGCGGTGCAAGTTTCTGAATGGGGACTTGCAAACCCCCATTTGATTTTCAGAGAAAACAAGCACCTAAAAATCAGATCAGATTTCATCTTTTTTTGGTAAATATATAGTAACAAGTAGCTTCAAAATTTTTGTTTCCTCTTTTTCACATTCCTTTTGTGTCTAAATACCTTGGTCTAACCAGGCCACATCTAAATCACACTGAGTAAAAGGAGAGGATGGAAGGTATGTGACAGATGTGCTCCCTTTGAGAGCCTAATGATCTGCACTGGTCAGGTTGCTGCACACAATGTAAAGCAGAGGAAGGTTCCTCCATCTTGCACCAGGAACCCAGAGACTTCAGGAGTGTTTTATCCATTCAGAGAGAGCCTCTGCCCTGGGGGCAAGGATGACTGCCCTCAGTGAAGTCTCTTGTAAGGAAGTAGAGAGAACAAAAGATGACTCCACTGTGCACACAGGTAACAAAAAGAAAAGAGCAACACCAGAAACTCATCTTCTGATGTTCACAGGAAAATAACACCTTTTTTTTCTTTTTTTTTAAATGTGTATGGTATCCATTGTCAACACTTCCTTCAGGAAAGAAAAATTAAATTGTAAAATGGAATCATTTTATGAAGTGAAACCCCAGAGGATACACTTTGGAATAGATCCTTTCAAGTAAATAGGACTGTGCCAGCTGAAGATGCTGCCCTACACTGAAACCATATCGAGGCAGCTGGTGCGATACACAGGTCATTCATGGTGCCTTCTTTCCTAGCAGAATTGCATTCTGATGGGCCATCAGGGAAAGCAATGTCCTCTTTGTGAGAATGCTATGTCCTCAGAAACAGTGGAAGGTTTATGGAAGTTCCAGTGGATGCAACCAAATAGTGCATGCACAATAAAGCAGTGATTGCAGGTACCAAGGAAAATTAGGCTCTCTGTAACTCATGCCATTCTTTGCAAGAGTAGATAATTCCAACTGTTGTCCTTGACCAAATCTGTGCTGCTGAGCATTTGTCCAACTGGCTGCTGACTTATATCCCAGTATTGTCTTCATCCTAATGGAGGAGCAATTTCCATAAATTTATAGCATACAATTTATAAAGTGCAGTGGAATCCTTCAGGATGAAAGATGCTATGTAAATGTCACGCACATTACATTCAAGACATTGATAAAATTTTTTTCTGTTACTTCACCTACGAGATAAACTGAGGATGAGGGAGCATGTTATGCATTTCTGAGCCAAAGCAGTTTAAAAAAAAGGTGTATATATTGTTCACAGAGCTAAGCTCTCCTTAATGCTGATGATCAGGTGCTAAAGCAGCAAGTGCTTTCCCTCCCATTCATGTGTCAGATCAAGAAATGTGTTTGGGCATCATGTACAAGGTGAGACAGCAGCTAACTCCATTCCCTTGGGATCTCTAGTTTAGGTGGAGATTAAGTCCCCCCCAGCCTCTCATCTGGCTGGTATGAAAGCTGCAAGTCTTTGCAGGAGACACAGTCCTGTTAAAAGGATGCAGCAGTGTGTTTTTCATAGCACATCCTCTGTCTCCAGCAGCCTGTGTTGCTTGTTAGGACTCCTACAGGGACTGAAACTGTGACCAGTAGCCCCTCGTCAGAACAGAGCTTGTCCTTCAGGAACCTTGCCCTTGAGTTGCAGGAAATCTTACTCTAAACCTTCCCAAACTGGAGAAAGATTGTAGGTGAAGAAAATCTTTCCAGGCATACAACCTTATTTATACTTAAGCAGACTTCACTGAGTTTCTTACAAGACCTTACAGCATTTTAAAATATTTTAACTGTCTGTTGGATACTCTGAGAGCCTCCTTTCTGGTTGGTATTTTTTGATATTTTTTTGTCTCACAAGGAGAAGTGTATAGGCACATAAGAGAAATAAAAGCACCATCATGAATTTGTCTAAACAAGAGGAGTGGTTTCTCTGCTTTTTGTTGTTTAGGGTTTACTTTAACCTCAGAAAAGGTTGCCTGGGATTTTGAGTTTGAGGTGGAACTGTTTGTCAACTTTAATTCTCTGCAGTCTGCCTCCCTTATCCCTAGCTGTGTCATTGCTCTGCAGAACATCAAACATTGGAGGGCAATGGTGACCTGTGTTGTTTTAATCTCAGACTAAATGGTTCTTTTGTTTTGTTTTAAAAATGAGCCCTTAACTTTTGTAAGCTCCATTCTTCTCCAGAGCTTTGCAGAAATAAAATACATCAAGACGAAGGAGGCATAATATGACAAAAGTAGTGGTTTTATTGAAAGAGAGCTTTGTGGTATTTTGCTTTTGAAATGTGTTTAACACAGAGTTTAAGGATTGGCAATTTGTTTAAAGAAATGGGTAAAATATTTAAAACCGCCACTTTATTTAAACTATTGTGCCTCCTTCAGTAAACATTCAGTACATGACTGAACCCTGTATGAACTTGTGCTTGTTGCTGGTTAAATAGATTCTGAGCTTAAATGAAAAGGGGCTGCTGTTGAGCACAGGACAAAAAAGTTGCATGTGCATTTTTTTTTTAATTTGCCCACACACAAGCTCTTACCCCCCAAAATACTGCGTTCACAGGATCTTTTATTAAAACACCATTTTTTTTTCTAGGCCTCAAAGTACTAAACTGAAAGCAAGCTGTTAACAGAAATGAGTAATTATTGAAGCTCTAACAGGCAGCTTTCATTGAAGTTGATTACAGCAGCCATATAATCACTTTTACGGATGCTGTAATCACAGTAGCAGGGAATGCTTGACTTGGTTCTTATTGTTTTCACTCAGGGTGGAGGTAGGGGGCCTGCAAGAAACCCGTTTTACCACCTCAGTACAATTTCTGCTGTAAAGGAAATCTACACAGCACTGAATGAAGCAGAGAATCATTCATTCTTTCTTTATTAGCATTTTCCCCTCCCTCACATGAGAGTCTGTTGGAGCCAGGAAATTGCTGTTATTCAATATGCAAGCCAGAGGTTGTAATGACCATTTGGGAGGGTATGACCAACAATTACAGACCTTAATGAATAGGAGTAATCTAGTTGAGACTAAACACTAGTAGCAACTCTGGTGCTGTCTCTGGTTAAATTAAAAGAACAGCAATGCAAAGGAAGTTAACAAGAATTAATTAGTTAGATCAAACTGAAAACCTACTCATTAGTGATGTTATAGGCAAAGTAAAAGCCTATCTTCAGTGCAATTAGGTAGACAAATGAATTGTACAACTGACTGACTCACACCTGCTAACAGCTAAGGGCTATAGCTGATGTGTATGGGATCCACTTTTTACAGTTCATGCATACTTGCATAGTTTAATGGATCTTGCATTCCTGAATCAGCCTTCATTCCTTCACAGCATATTCACGTATTTGATCCAAACATTAGTGTTGCTTATAGATTCTGACGCAATGTGACCACGGCTTTTAGAATTGTAGCGTCTCCTTAATCTGCGCTGCCATACAGAAGGCATCTCAGTTGGCAGATCTTTCTTGTTAATTTTTGAAGAACTATATAAGGATTTGTGTTCTTGACAAGCTCTCAATTGTATTGAAAGTGGACAGATCTGTGGAGAAAGATCATGTCATCAGTTAAAAGAATAATCCCATGATTCAAGATTTTGACACTTTGGAGAAGAAAACAATTGAGAAACGAAGGAAAAAGTCAAAATCCTTAGCTGTGGAGTAGTTATTAGGCACCTGCACAGGTCTCACTGTCTTCAGATGTTGTATTTGCTGAAAAGCCTTGGGGATTCATGAAATGCAACCAGAATGGCAGTGATTAGAAGAAGTCAAGGAGATTTTTTTCATCTCCTCAGCCTGCATTTCCTTTTCCTGCTCATGACATTAGTCCTAGGCTTAGATACTGCTTATGTGGGAACCGAGGTGCATAACCAGACTGCAGTATCTGACATTCCCTCTACTATTCCGCTTGGCAATGGATTTGGGATTCAGGGGACACAGTGGTTAATTTGTACATTGTGTTTTTCAGGGGGCAAACTGAGAAGCCACACAGTGTACTCTGATCCCTCTTTCTGACAGTATTTGTCATTCCAGGGTTTTATCTTGGAATTTTCTACTTTGTTAATATTTCACAAGGACCCACAAGTCTCTAATGCTCTGTGAGGCTGCCACAATTTCCATTTCAACTCTATGTTAGGAAGAAACTTGTTTACTTCATTGCCATGCACTCGTGTTGTGGACTTAACTATTTTGGCTCTGTTTTGATGTGGAGTTTTCGACTAAAGTGCTTTTGTTTGTGAGCAAAATTGCTCAAAAGCAAAGCAGACATGGTGGGAAGTGCATCTGAACCTCATTTTTTTGGAACTTTTTAATACACCATAGTTTATTTCCATTTATTTATTTGTTTTAACTGTCTGTCTTAAGGAGAAAATTCCCATTAAGTGAGAGGGTAGAATAAATAGCCTCTCTGACTTGGCTAGTTTCAGACTTGTTTTCAATTTAAAGGGGGAGGTTTGAATTTAAAGTACATGATTTAAAGATTTTTTTATTGGATCTTAACAAATGACATCTCTTATTTACACACAAGAGACTGACTCCCTGAAAATCTGCCTGGATATGTAAATCTCGCAGCCAGATATACACATAAAATGGAATTTTTGGACTGAAAACCCAAGTAAATGTACCTATTACAACAGAAAGACCCCTCTGAGTCCTCTAAAAGCTTTCTTTGGTGTATGGCTTCAGTGTATGTTTATGGGCTTTTTTTAAACAAATGGAGCCGGATCCAGGTTTAGTATAATTCTTTATGTGTATATATACATATTTGTAACCCTAGCTTTCACTTAAAATTAGGGATAGATGTACTTCCCTTGTGCTAATGGGAGCTGTATTGAAAGAGGTCACTGCTGCTTTCCCAAAGCTGCTATTTCCATAGCAGGAGCAAAAGTCACCTCCACTAGAAGGAGGCATCTGAAGATGTCTGTGGTGAATTGAAACACTTCCCATCTTTTGACTGCAGGCCCCAGCTCACAAGGCACTGAGACTTGGTGCAGAACTGACCCTCTGGGAAAATCTCACCTTGCAGCAGCCTTTCCAGGAAGGGCCCAGGGCATTAGTGAGGAGCTACAGGAAGCCAGGCACTTCCTTCAGTGCCTTCCCTCCCCAAGTCTTATGGGTGCAGCCAAGCCAGGCAAGGGGCTCAAGCAAAACCCTTCTAAAGTTGCATGACAGCAACTTGGAACCCAGTGTGTTTCTTACGTTGGGACAAGGCTGTAATCATTTGAAAGTGGCCAAATGGATTTTTATCAAGGTTTTTTTTTTAATAGTTATTTTCTTGCTGACAGACAGGTTTTAACCTTCTGGAAAGAGGGGTTTGTAATAGAAATGTTGACACAACCTCCCTCTAGGGGTGCGGCTGCACTGCTGCAGTGATGGTGTGTGGACAATACAGTAATAGGGCACTGACCCATAACTGACAAGAAGCAAGGCTCCAACTGCATTATAAAGGTCATTCTCTTATTTGTGAAAATGAAATGTGTTTTTTTTCTCTACTCCCTGAGTTTTCTGTTCTCTCTTCTGTCTCCCACCTCCACCTCAAATCCAAACACTGAATTTTTTTGATTCACTGGCATATTGAAATTTTTTGTGTTGTTTTTAAAAAATTTAACTACAGGAACTAAACCTGGCTCTTATAATTACCTAATCTGTGTTTAGCACAGGACACCCAAAAAAACCCCCAAACAAACAAGAAGGAAAGCCATTTTTGCAGTTCTGTAGGGCCACCAAAGTTAGCTGGAGTAGTCTCAAGGTCGCTCTAAACTACAGCAGTCTGCAGTGCTGCTGATGGAGCATGCTGCAAGATGCACAAAGAAAATGGCTCCAAATCTCCTTTGAGTCCACCTGATCTCTGTTTTCTTCCATGGCACAGCTTAGGCCTGAAGCTATGAAAACTGAGCATAGGAACTTAAAACCATTTGAACTCTGTGTGCACAGCATCTCCCAAGAAGAATGACCTTTAGTGATTCCCTCACCTTATAACCTTTCTCTTTCAAATGTTTGGGAAGGAGCAGTACACACAGCAGAGACCAAATGAAGGGGCTGTGTGCTGCAGTCTGCTGCATGGCACCATCAAGGTGCCTTCTAGTATCTGAGAACAGTAACCACAATAGTTGATGTCATGAGACTGATTAAAACTAACTGCCCTGCCTGTGAGGTAGAACATTAATTGAAAATGTGCAATTTGTACAATAGGCAGTAGTTAATTATCTGCTTCTTTGAACTGCTTGGTGTTTGGGATGGCTCTGCCTATGGGGACCAGAAGCATGAAACAAAGACACAGGCAGTTTGAAAGGGTAGTTGATACCATTTAAATGAGTAGGAACTGGTTTTTGTTTTTTTTTTTTTTTTAAGTATATTCAATTCTTAACATAATTTTAGATCTCACTTGTAGTAATACAAGTTGAGATGCAACTGCCCTACATAGGAGTTGTTGACACTATGTTAAACAATATGGCCACCTTAATTTATGCTAAACATAAGTATTAAAACCAGTTGGTTGCTCTGTAAACAAATTCTTATCAAGTGATCTAAGGAAGAATAATTTTCACTAAGTGGTGGTGTAGGCATTTAGAGTCAAAGATAAGCATTTCTGACTTAACCCAGTAGAGAGCAGTGGTGTGTATACACGCCTAACACATAATGATAATTTCAACTTTTAATACATAGAGCCGTGCTTACCTCATTTGGGGGGCTTGAGGTATTTTATCCCCTCCTATTTAATTTTGAGTCTAACACATAGTTTGCAGCCACAAACACATGCATACTGATGGATACAAATTTAGTAAAATGCTTTTATTTATTGAAATTCATAACTCAATTCTTCCCTATTCTATCAATAATAATCACATGATTGTTGCTGAGTAAAATATAAAACATCCAATAGACTTTGTAATCATTAGATTCCAAGGATAAAAGAACAAATATTTGACTTAAACATTTATTTACTTCCTAATTCTATGATAATTTTTAATGTATATCTCTCTAACTGTATCTGCCTACACAATGAGTAAAGTGTTCATCCATTGTTATCGTTGTTAAGATCAGCACACAGTTAATCAATCACAGAAAATTGTTTTATATCCTATGCAAAAGATTATTAATGCCTTATTGTGTAAAAGCTTACCTAAGCTGATGTTCTCAAAACTGAAACATTTAATCACATTTGTCATATTTGGGTTTTTTTGCTGAATATACAAGAATATGTAACACTAATTAAAACTGTGTGCAACAAGGAACACACTGGGAATATACTGATAAAGAAGACAGATGCACAGTGAGTGACTTCAATGGAAGTTATCTAAGTGATTTTTTGGTAAAGGAAGAAACATCGGTCCAAAGCAGAACCTCTGTGTCTAAGGTCCTCAAAACATCTTGGTAGTTTGAAGTCCATGTTGGACCCAAAACTGAATAGGACCTACTAATATACATTCAAAATCTCCTGAGATTTTGGCCTATGGCAATAAGTTTCACATGAAACAGCTGGTGTAAGGTGCTCAAACACCACAGTGATATGTGTAAGCATGTGGGAAACTTGATGAGTCTCATGAAGTTTCTATTATGAAGGAAATCTTGAAATGGCAACATATTAGTGCTGTTAAATCTGCAGCTGCGCTCTACTCCTGCTTCACTTTCAAACCCAACCTTACAAGAGCACTCTGGCAGTGTTCTTCAGAGTGGAGTACAGCAGCCACCTCACACAGTCCTCACTGCCTTTGTAGGTCACACTACTCACTGTCTCTGTTGTGCTGCTCCTTGATGCTCAGTTCCCTGGGCTGGGTGCTCAGTACAAAGCCAAGCAGTGTTTCTTTTCCCTGTTGGGGAAGGGCGATCAGAAAAAAATCCAGAGGCCATTTTTCTAGGTCCATTGGTTGAGTTGCTACAAAGGTTTGAGGTTTATTGGATCCTTGGATGTTTCTGTATTTCTTTTCATCTACAGCTGGCTGATTTGGGGAGACTTGGTTACTGGTCTCCGCTCATTCGGTGCCCATTCGTGTTGGAGGCATGTCTCTGAAGTGCCCATTCATGAGGGAGCAGGAGGCCGGACCTGCAGGGGAGTGCCCCGCCAGAGGCTGTGCAGTATTGCTGGCTTCAGCAGTGCCTGGGAACAAAGGTACCAGTGGCAAAGCAGAGCCATTGCTGGGCCCTGAGGTCCTGCTACTCACCCTGCCCCTGGAGAGCCCTGAAGAGTTGAACTTGCAGCTGGCTCCTGCCGCACAGGGAGTCTTGGGAGGGAAGTGGGGGAGTAGCTGCTAGTGGGGACAGGAGGATGGAGGGAAGCAGCTGTGAAGCAACTCACCAAATCCATCTTCCTTCCTCGGATGGCACGGTGGGCCTCAGCCCAGAACAGACCTTTCCCTCCCAAGTGCTGCCAACCAGCAGCTCAGTCACTCAGGCCTTTGTGCAGTCTGGTTGGGGAATGATGAGACAAGTCTGGCAACAGGATCTCTCCACAGACATCAGGGGAACTGTGGTCAGGCAGCTGCCATTGCCGCGGCTTCTCAGCTACTTCACCTCTTTCTCCTTCTCCCAGGAAGAGACGGTGTTTATTTTTAATGTAGAATCATAGCTGCCCAGTGAATGATGAAGGAAGGAGAATGAGCAGCCAGAAGGCTGGTGCCTTAAGAGTTCACGCAGCAGTGGCATTCTCTGTTCAAATACAATGTGCTGTAGGACCTCTGAATGCAGAGTTACTTAGGAATGAGTAATGTCTTCTATTTGTATGGAAAGAGGAAAAAAAACATTTCTGGAAAAGTTTAGGCACTTATCCTGACCTCCAGGTGGTTAAAGTAGCTGCTGAATTCCTTACTGTATAAGCAGGGTAGTATTGAGCAATAAGGGGGAGATTTTACCTTTGTGCCCATTGTCTTGAGACTATGCTGGGACTTTGTGTGCACCTTTGGTGTTCCTATTTTAAAAAGAAGGTTAAGTGCAAAAATAATATAACAAATTAGTTAAGTACTGGACAAAATGTTTGAGTGGGACTTCACAAAATCAATATCATCAAGAAGATGATTGAGCTATAATATTATAATGGATGTCCCAGGACAAAAACCATTTCCATGTATTACATTGTATAGGGTAGTAGAGAAAGGCATAACAAAGACTGGTGGCTTCCCAGACAAAGCAGGGCAGTCTAACTACAAGTAAGGCCCATACTTCTAGTGAAGAAAGTGATTAACCACTGGGAGAGGCTGCAGTCTTTTCCAGAGAACATACTACAGCCAGCAAGTAGTACCACTCAAATGCAGTTAGCATTCCTCCATCCTTCCCTTGATCACAGGGTCTGGCATCTGCCTCTTTCATTTACCTGTTTAGAAATTCTCAAGCTGTTGATGGAAAGCAATGTGACACAGTGAAAGAGCACTGAAATGCATTACTGAAAGTTCTTATGAGTTTTACTAGTCTTAACTCTGGGCAATTATGGCAGTTCACAGCTTTGAAGGACTAAAAGGACTTGGTAGCCTGTAAGGTTTCTGGCTAAAGGATTTTAATTTCCACAATGACATTTTGTTTCTTTTGCAACTGAGACTTGCAATTTTATCTGCATAAAAATAGGAAAATCTTACAGATTATATGGGTGATTTTCTGTGGAAACAAAACCTGCTGTGGAGTTACTACCCTGCGAGATGAGGTTCTTGTTCTTTCTATTATCAGTAGTTAATGTGATTATTAAAACATTACATCAAAATTAGAATAAACATTGCCTGGGAAAAGTCATGTAACTTCAGTGTGAGCATGGTTCTCTTTCAGGTTTTGTTATAAGCATTTGACTTTGCAAATATTTTCTAATTCTTTTTACCCCTTGGAACTGTCTGTGGGAGGTTTAGTTTGTTTTTTCTTCTCTGCTCTTCTGTTTCAAGTTGACATTTTTGCAACTCTACTCTGGTGTAGTATATTATCTCCACTTCTCACTGCTCCGATATATTTTGCTTGGGATAGACATGCATATTTAATAACTAGGAGAAGGATTCTTTCTAGATGCCACAGAATTGGATTATCATCCCATTAGGCATGAGGCCTCGTAACCAGGGACACTTAACTTTTGACCTTTGTGAGAAAGATCATTTAATTTAACTGCTCTTTGTATACAGCTGAACCAGGTGAATCTGGGAAATTCTCAACTCAGTTTTATATTTGTTTAACAAATCAGGAAGGGCTTTTAGCTGGAACAGCTGTGATTTTCATCTCTTTTGATACTATCCTAATACATCTTCAAATCCTGCCTAAGATTTATGTCCCGTATATGGGAAGAATTGCAAGGAGATAGACAGATAGATTAGATAGATTGCACTCAACTATATGTTATGCCTAGATGTTTATCAAATCTTTATAATGACCGTATAAACCTAGATGATAGCACAGATTTGGCTATGGCTCAATACTTAAATTTAAAATGAAAATGTCATTTGAAACCCAAATGAAAGAGCACATTTAGCTACATTTGAACAGTACACAGCAGGTTTGGGACATATGTGGGTGGTACGTGAGAGTTTCAGACCTCTCTATCTGTACAGGAAGTGTACAGTGGGCAATCCCAGCCCAGTAAGTCCATATAGGTACAGGCAGCATGGGTAGGCACCGACCACTCATCCAGGCATTGTACTTCTTGAAATGTGTCAATGATTGTCCAGTAAAGCCTATAGGTTAGCTGACAAATTGCAAAATTTGTTAACATCATTTATTTAAATTATTTCTCAAAAGCAGCTAAGGAACATGGCTAGGGTCATTTGCAAGATTTGAGTTTCCTTTGGGGATATCGAGAAGAAACAGAAGAGACAAAGTGACAAGCAAATTTATTTCTGTCATTTTGTTATGTTTGTGTTTGCAGGTTTACTGGAAGTGCAAAGAGTTTTCTCAATGTCTTAAACACAAGCTTGTCTTTAGTAAACAAACTATACTATTGCGGGCAGCAATATGGTCCAAAATCCCATATATTAATATAAAAATCTGTGTAGATCTTCGTGGGAGCAGGTACATTTCTTTGGAGTTTCCTTAAACTGTTTGAAATGTATTAAATGCATCATGTATCTCCATGAAAAACATGATGTCCCTGAATTATTTACATTTATTTCCTCATGAGGAAATTGGGCTTTCTTTTCTAACTACAGGCAGTAGTTTTCTGGTAGGATGCTGTTGCATCCAATGAAGTATCTGGGTGCGTTCTCTCTGGGAGAGGTCACACCTGAACACCAAGTAAATGATAAATATGGCCTGTTGAATTGGTTTTGATCTTACAAAATGAGCAGGAGCCACTGTGACAGATAGGGACATTTGTCCATTCTGCTTCCATCCTAGAAACTTTTAAAAATGTCCTGCAAGATTTTCCAAGAGAGAGTTTCCTTATTCAAGGATATGTGCTTCTTCAATAATGAACTTCCCTGCGGAGTCCAGATACTTACACTTCAAAGTACTTGATTTCAAAGCTGGATCAAGCAGCAGAAGACATTTTATAATTGGCTAAAAAAGGAAGTCTATCCATCTTTTTAAAATGCCTTTAAAAATATGTATTTACAATATTTCAATTTTTTTTTTGTGTGTGAATAATCACGGTGTGAATTAATTTATCTCTTTTTCATAGACGTTTCACTTTATGGTTACTCCCATTGTTATCCTTTTGCATTCTGGCTTTTGAAAACCCGGAAACAAATGGGTAGAGATTTACTTTTCATTTAGCCTGTAGCCTCCAGTTCAAGGTATTAGAAAATGTTGTTTAAATGTTTTCAGGTATGGTGAATTGACTGAAATTAATCCCTAGAGAATAATTTGTCTAATGGACTAAAAGCTGGTGGCAAAATATGGTTTTGTTTCTCTGATATGTGAATTTTAATTGATTTCCTAAATATTGAAAACTCAGATCCAGAGATTTTGGGAATTATTTGTAACAAATGAAACTGAATTTCAGTCTTCTATAACAGTATCTCTCGTAGAGCCGAAGGACATACTATCTTAATAGGTAAGATAATAAAAACATAGAGCTTGTAGCTGCTTTGTTTCCTCTGATTCTAAACGCAAACTAAAATTTATGGCCTTGATGCTATTTTGCTTAACTTCTAGCAAACACGATTTTGCAGGATGGTAGTGTGTGTTGGTAGAGAAATACAAATCTAGTTTACAAAGGGCTTGTGGTGGTCTGTGTGTGTACACATCACCTCTCTTCAGTTCTCCGCAGGACCACCATGGCCTTAATGAGAGAGGAACTGTGTAGAAATCTGCCCTCTGTGATGGCAAGGGTATAAACAAATGCAAAAATCTGCCTCATTTTAGCAGTAGAAGATGTATGAAAAATCTTAGCTGTGATTATTTTGTCCAGACTCACTCTCTGTACATATGCTGGTGTCGGGTTCATGGAGCTGCCAGCATTGTTTATTCAGAATTGCTGGCTGTCCAGCCTCAGATGACCCAGCATTATCACATTCTGGAATTAGTAGCATTGGTTTTCTAATTTACCTATGCTGGATCTGAGTTTTCACATCATGTAGTTTGCACAATAATACTACTTACAGATCTTTCATTTTTCTACAGAAATTAATTGCCTGTACCACAATGATTTATAGTCAGACTGAACATGATTATTAATTTTCCTGATGATTGTACCAGTGGGTGGCAACAAATCTACTCCTGATAGGACCAGCTTTGAAATGCTGTGAAAACTAAAATGTCCATAAGGTAATAACAACTAATTTTTACCTTAATCAACTTACACTTTGAAAGAATTTAATATAGGGCACTTGTGCCTTGTGGGGAAACTTGTTTGAAACCTACTGTAAGGTGCTGAGTTATTTATGAGAATAATTATACATTTGTTACTTGAGTTTGTACTGGGAAATCAGGCTCTGAAATTAGACCAAAATACCATTAAAAATGAAGTCAGTGTTGTGTATGTTAGAAACTCCAGCACTGCAGTAAATAGTATTTAACAGAGAAAAGAACAGCAGTTATCAGGAAATCTTTAACAGAAAAAGAACAGTGGTTATTAGGGAATATTAAAGCTTGACAAACTCAGCTCATATTTTCAGGCTTGTTTCTGCTTAGTGATGCCTTTGAGCTAGAGTAGGATCATTGCAGTGTTTTTCTCAGCTCCCTGATGATGGGGAGAAAAGACCGTGCACACAGCTTTTCCTCTGGACTGGTATCCTTCTACATGGCATGTGCTGCCTTCCCTTTCCAAAATGGTTTCCAGTTTTGCTGCGCTGTAGCCTTGGACAGACCTTTAGCCCATCTCCCTGAAAGCTGATTTGCTGATTTCTGCTCCGGCTTTGGCAAAGTCACTTCATGTTTCTGGGCCTGAATCTCCATATCTGGTTAATGGGACTTCTTTCCCTGGTTCAGCACTTCGGTGTAAGGATGAAAACTGCTGCCTAGGAGACGTGGTGACAGGATGGACGACAGAGTTGTGAATTTTGTTTGTAGAAATTAATGCACTTTGTGCACATGGGCTGTTTTTCTCTTCTAGTTTTGGACAAATAATCTGTGCAAAATGCCATCCAGCCTGTAGGGGTTTGCAAGAACCTTGCAGTTGGGGTACTGTCTACACAGCATCTGCAAATTGTTTGAAAATTTATCTTTTATTCCTTTTACAAAATACAGGAGTACAGAACTTAGTTGAGCTTTGGCTTTGGCTTCTCTCTGGGAGAGCTTAAAGAAGAATCACAGGGCATATATGACACAGTGTGATCAAATGCCAGAAATATTTTGTTCTTTTTTTCTTCCCGTGATTAGTGGCATTATGCAGTTATGCAAATAATCTGTTATTTATATCTAGACACATTATGCAGTTATGCAAATATTCTATAAATAATTAATATTTCCCACAGTTATTTGGGGGGAAATATTCCCCCAAAGCATGTAACATCAGCTGTTTAATATGCCGTGTGTATGGTATACACTACTAGTTGTGTCATACCTCAGGTACCCAGCTCAGTGAAGTTCCCAAACTCTAGTGCACAGGCCAGTAGCAGCCTTCAGGTTCCAGCAGGGCCATGGCCATCATGTACAGTAGGCTGTTGTCATGTACTAGTTTAGCTCCTCATCTGCCTTCTTTCCATCTGCTTTGTTTTGATGTAAGCGATGTCAGAAGGCTCTGCAGTCCTGGTGTTTGCTGAAGAACACCAGGTAGGTGGTGAGATCAAAGAGAATTGTTCATACTAACTACTTCGAAACATCTTGTTGAATTGCAGTTCTGAGCATAGCACAGGACTCTGAGAGCTAAACTGCCCACGTAGACGAGAGACCTGGGTGCTTTCAGAGCACCTAAGTTATAAGCCTAGGTCTTATGAAGGGTGGAGAACATCCAGTATCTTTTTCTTCTGCACTAGGCTTATAGGTTTACCTAGCTGGATTGGGTTGATAGGAAGCTAGCTAATGTCACATAATAAGCTTGTCACATAATGAGGTTATGGGGACATACAGAGAAGGTTTTGAGGGATTTAGTTGACTGTGTTCTGACTGAGAAGCTTCTGGTATGGATCATTCAGGTGATCCAGTGTTTGCTTGATTTTAACTGAACCAAAATGCTGGTGTCAAAGCCCAAAGGAAATCACAGATTAAATTATGAAATGTCTATTTCCTGCATAAAAGAAGTAAGAGGAAAAAGGAAAAGGGAAGAGAAGAGAAAGGGAAAATAAATGCCTTACTGATAATTTTGTTTGCTTTTGTACTTTTAAAACAATGCTGAAAATGGTTACACAATGACAGAAAATCCCACCATTTCTTTCAAATCTAGTTCTTCCCTTTATAAGCAAATAACAGAGAGAAAGCAAGTACTAAAGTAGGAAAAAATGCAAAAAGTGAAAAGGAAGTGGTGACAAAATAAATAAAGAGAACACTACACAAAGGAAAAGAAATGACAGATAGAAAGGAGTCTATGTGGGAAAGGGAGGAAAAGAAGAAGAGAAGCAGAACAAAAGAAAGAGCCCAGAATAAAAACATAGGTCATGACGAGTCAAGAAGACAACTATAGTAAAGGATGGAAAAAGCATGGTCAGCAAAATAAATGAACAAGAACCAGTGTTTTGAAACAAGGGAATAATTGTGACTGGAAAACACCTGAAGAATGGAACACAATGCCAAAACAGCTGGGGAAAAAGAAACTGAACAACAAAGAGAGTGAAAATTCAATAGAATATGTGTTTTATGATGTATAAGATTGTGTTTAGATTTAGTATGATTTCAGGTGTTCATAAATGTGCTACCTTTTTGTGTAGATTAGTATTGCCCAAAGTCCTGGGTTGCCCATATGACTCTTTGGCTGTATTGCCTTTAAAAGCAGAACTGATTTCTTGGCTTAGTTAAAGTCAATGAAAGCTTTACCATTTATGGTAAATTTATGCATCCATCCAGCAGCCCTCTTCCTCTTATTCCTCCTCCCTCACCTACTCCTTCATACTTGAGTACTGTAGTAGATGAATAGGCACCATAAAGAGTCAGACTCAGACAACTTTCACATAAAATCCAGCTTCCTAGTGTTCACAAAAGGTTATCTATTCTGACTCTGCCTATCTCCTGCTATCTAATGCAGAGTGAACACTCTGTTTACATTTCTCATATATTTTCCAATCTGCATAAGTCACAGTACAGATTAATAGCCCAACAAAAGTTTGACCTTCCATTCATTTTGTGTTAAGCCCTCTGTCTGAGGGGACACTTTGTATTTAATGGAGCCAAAATTCTTTTCCCATCATTTTCCAGTGAGAAAACATAATCTGCATGCAACCCACTTCAGCAGCTGGCTTCCCCTATATCTCATCTACAAATTCGGTGCAAAGATGGCATGAACCCCTGAGTTTGGCCCAGGCTCCTCATAAAGTTCTATGGGATACATGCAGTTGAGAAAGTCTTGATGGATTTATGTTTCTGGGAGAAATCCACATGCAATTCACTGGTTATGATAAATACAAATTAAAACAGACAAATTTTCTGACTTAACTTTGAATTTTGGCATGGATTCAAAACTCAAAGTCATGCCATGGAAGTATGAAGGGGAATGAAGTCCATGTGAACAATAGAATGCAGTATTTATTGTATTTTAATTGCACCCTATCCCAACTACAGCTCTGTCACCAGGAGGAAGAGGAGGAGGTAGCGCGTAGACTTTATGCTCTGCTCTGATTTGTGCTTTCAGGCCAGTGTCACATAGGCAGGTCGACACTGAGTGAATGCTTCCGTGTAGACAAGGGGCCACTGGTCACAGGGCATGCAAGTCACAGCTTTAAGCTCCCTCAACACCCGTCCCTTGGGGAAGATGCCCATGGCTGCGGTAGCCTGGCTTTACACCCTGTGAAAGAGGTGTGGACAACTATTAGCTTTCACCACCTCAGTGCCAGGACTGCTAGGAGGAGATGGAGGACACCAAGCACATAGTTCCTGCAGTGTGGGATGCTGGGAGCCCGGCCTGAAGCAATCCAGTTGGTTTTTCATCATAACTCTGGTATTTCTTGCCATGTAAACAATAGCCAATATCTTGAGGAGAAGAGGGTATGAGAAGAAGCAAATTATTTTGTGCGGGTGATGCAAAGTTGGAGAATGTTAAGCATAGCAGGGACTGCTAAACACAGCTGCAGGCATTGAAAACAACATGTTCTCTCCTAGTTAGGCTTGTAAAATACAAGGGAGTGGTCTTTATCCACCACTGTGGCAAAAGTCCTAATTTCTTTGCAGCCAAACATGCCTCTAATGTCCATCTAGAGTCCTTGGGACATTCAAAGCAGACTGTGTTTTGCTCTGAAAAGCCCAGGACTAAGTGGGGTGGGACAGAAAGACCTTCCAGATGTTCTGGCAAGATGGTGCCTGGCTTTTCCAGGAAATGGAAGGAGTACTCAGTCCTCAGGATCTGTCTGTGGTCAAGGAGAAAAGTTAACTCGAAAGAGGACCAGCTCTTGACTGCTGTCTGGACCAGGTGTTGCCTTTCTTGGATCTTAACTCATCCAGGCTGAAAGTAGAGGGATTTCCCTGAGGTGCATGGAAGTTATACCAGTCTTCTACCAAGTGCACCAGGGTTTTCTAAGCTGTACTTGTTTATTTGTACATTATTATCACTAGGAATTCAATTTTTGACAATTGAAGTTTGTCAGTTTGGTTTTGGTAATTTGTGGTTTGGCTTTTGTTTGGTTTGGCTTTGTATACTCTGGTAGGATGAGTTAATGGTAATGTTATTGAATTTTGTAATTACTTAAAGTATAAAGGTCATACAAACTATTTACCAATTTAGCATCATACGAGAAAGAAAAACTGTGCTGGGGAAGAGATGAATTTATCTGGAAGTTCTCTGCTATGTTTTGTGCTCATTTCCCTTTTCCTTGTACTCTTTGTTAGAGATCTGATTTCTAGAACAGCAGAGATTTCCTTGAAATGAAAATGTTTAAAGGAATCCACTAACCATTGTCCTTGTTAGTTGGAAATGAATGCTTATTGATCAGAAATATTGATCTAGCACTTTAGATTAAAACAATACTTTTGGTAGTGCAGTCAAAAGAGTTTAAAGACTAAAGTAAAAATGTAACTTCCACTGGCTACCAAGTGATCGATCGTAACTGATACTGCTGCCTTGGAACATAAGTTTACTGTGACATCTCTTATCTGCACTGAGGAGTTTGCCCTCATTGCTTTGTGCATTATGTATAAATGATTGATGTCAGCTTTAACATTTTTTAGAAACAACTTTCATTGTCTCCTGTGCATTTGCAGTGCTGAAAATTACTTCTATTAAAGAATTTCTCAGCCAGTATGTAGTCATGAAAATAAGAACAGTCTTCAATAGTTCCAGCCTATGTCTGCTATTACATTCATATAGCATAGCCCAGAAATAAACAGCCTTAAGTGGATATAATAAGCCACATTTTCTCCTGAATTCCACCTTTGTGATCTTACTCACTTCAGCAGAGGTGGGTAGGTGTGACCAGTCACTGAACCTGCCCCATATCCTTTCTAACAGAGCAAATACTTACTAGTGGAAAAAAAGGTCAGAAGCATTATAAACAAACTCTGAAATATGATGAAGATTGGATGCAACACTTCTACTGTTACTATTAGAGGAAAAGAAAAAAAAAAGCAACATTATCTGGATAACATAAGGAGCCTGGGAGCCTGTTGCCCATCAGAATTTATTGGAGACTTGATGCAAAAGTAGACAAATGAGGTTGTTAAGTGACGCTTTAACTGGAGGCCATAAGAGTTTGTGCAGCTGTGTGTCATGCCTGCCTCTAAAAGGCAATGTGAAATGCTCTGAACTAAAAAATCCTTGTGCCTGGCTTTCAAAGCAGCAGTCCTGCGGCTGTTAAGAAAAAATATGTGCCTGCTGGGACTGATAATAGCTGATCATCATCACCTATCCCACTGCAATGCTTCTCAGTACACTTTATTTTTTCAACAAACAGAGCATGTATATTTTGCTTTTGCGTGAAGCTAGGTTACAAGGAATACTACGTTTACATAATAGTGTAGCAATTCTTTTACTGCTAGCATTTGTGTCTGCTAACTCACAATCAATGACCAATGTCTTTATAGAAAAATACAAATATTGAATGAATGAATTCACTTGCTTTTCATTGTAAGCTAAATGTATCTTTCAATAGTGGTATGTCTTGCTAAGACCAGTAATAGAGACAGAGACTCAATGTTTCTCTTTAGACATGAAAAATTAGGAGGGAATTGAATTCAGCACATGATGAGAACCTCAGTATTTTCTCTGGAAAGAACGTGGGTTTGGATGTGAGTCTTGAGGCCCAAGGAACCCCAGGGCAAAATTAACTTGAAAATGGAAACTGTTGTTCATCTTCAAAACCCTAAACCAATGTATTTCTTCCCTGCCTCTGCTCCTAAGCAGAAGTCATTCTCATATACTGCTCTGTTATTTTTTGAACTTTGCAGTCGCCAAGAGAAGGCCCACAGAGGGTAGAGCAACAATTCCCAGATCTCTACTAAAGCAAACTGCGTTTAGAAAAGTCCTACAGCTTGTGACAGTGAGAGCAACTCTGGGTTTTCAAGTTATAAACAGGAGAAAAATTTAACCCACTGGGTTTTATTCTCCATACCAGACATTTCACAATGAAGTTTTATCATCAGGATATCAGTATAAAAGCATGGAGAAGCAAACTCCAGATTTTTCAATATTTGCAAAGAGGATGTGACTTACCAGTAAATATCTGGTAAAGAGTGGTCTTTCCAGCTGTTCAGGCACCACTTCTGATTCATATATTTCCCATGTTTTGATCTTCTTTTTAAGCAACCATTCCGGGCATTAATGTGTTAATTGTCAGGGTTGTATAAATTTTAGTAAAGCCATATTATTTTTGCATGGCAACTATTAAAAATATTTTCCTCTTAATTTCACAAGGGATGCTGAGACTTTCAGAGTTTTTCCCTCTTGCAGAAGGGAATAATTTAGATTTTCTTCCATCCCTGTCAGAAGTTGAACAGACGAACAAAACAGATTCTTCAGAGACAATTTTACACAGAGTTACATCCATCCAATTCAATTATAAATTAAATTGACTAACGAACCATAGCTCATTATGGGAATCAATTACTCAGAACTGTCTTTGGACCAAAAATGTGGAAAATAAAAAATAATGGTCATACTTCAATATACCAGATTGTCAGTGTTTGAAAGCTCTGTTTTTCTCTAGCTTGGCATAGACCATCGCCAAAAAGAACTGATAATCATTTGTTTTACTGCTTGTAGAGATGTTCCTGCTTTATAAAGACTAGTTAATTCTTGAGTTTGATCTCTTTGGGACCAGCACCTCAGGCTTTTTTGAGATGACAGGCCAACCCTGAAGTAATGTCATCACATGGGGATCTTTCAGATCAACTTATGCAAATGTGTTATTAAAAGAAGCCGCATTTTAGCCTCTGGTGCAACCCAAACAATGGTAGTGGAAAATGCTATGAGGTAGCATTGGAGGCATTTTCTTAATAAAATCATTCTTGTGACATAGTTGTAGTTGGCACACCCCTCTGGAGTGTTTTTAGCTGAAATGTGTAGTAAAGGGAAATGTAATAAAAGAAATGTATCCTGTTAGTTTAAGACTGGTGTGAAATGATGATGAAGTCCCTAAATAAAGCCTTTAGTACATACAGAATAACTGGTTAGTATAGCTGGTAGTATCATTTGGATAAAATATGTGGGCTGGGGCAAGGGCAGGCACACAAGTGCATGGTGGGTCACTGCACCAGCACACAAGGATAGATCCAGCATTCCTCTGAAGTATCACCCTGCTGGGGAGCAAGGAGAGCAGAGCTTCTCGGAGGCTTTGCCAGTTCTTCCGTCATAGCTTCCCATTGGATGGTACATGGAGAAATGTAAGTCAAGTAAAACACTTTTTACAGTTCATGTGTCAGGCCCCGAGTTGCTGAAATCCCTAACAATTAAGAATTTTCCTGATATAACTTGATGTGTATAATTCAGCAGGTTTAACAAAAAGTTTTTCACTGGTGTTTAGCTGTTACAAGATTTTGCAAATGAGATAATCCTAATCTCTGTGAAGTATGCTTCATTGCTTGGTTATTTTAAAAGCATTTCCAACTGGCATGTTGTATAAAATCTTGTTGCATCTTCTCCGTTCCCTCCCGCAGGCAGGGCAGGAGGGCTGCCTCTCTCATTAGGGCTGGCTGTGCTCTCTCAGAAGCAGTTTTCATGAATGGGAGTGGGTGTGATGGAAGGCAGGCTGCAAATCAGGCAGCCCATCTTACCTTGAGTTTGCTTTAGACCAAATGTTCAAAATGAGGGTTATTTGGGTAGTATAATAGTTGCGTTAATGACCTGTGCCTTCCTTGCCACCATTATTTCTTATAATCGATCGGAATTTTTAAAGCTTCTTTCTAATATGCATCAAACGTTGAATATTAGAGTTGCAGAAATATTTTGTATTAGGGACGTGCTCACTAGAATACCACCGTTATCAGATGGCCAAGACTTTTCCCCCCAGTAATTCCTTTTTCCAGCCCTACCCTTTTTGCGCTGATCGGCAGAGCTTTAAGCTGAAATGAGATGGGCATTGCAGCCCGACCGTTACTTAGCAAAGTCTGCCACCGCTTTAATTTTAACCAATTAGAAGAGCCAATCTTCCTTAGTTCAGGACTATATTAAAAGATATCACATTCAAAGGCTGGACATGCAGGCCATTAATTAGGGGTGTCCAGCGAAGGGCTGCCCTCAGCTGTCGCCGGGGCTGTGGCGGGCGCCCCGGCCCACCTGTTACAGGCAGAGAGGCTCAGCGGCAGCGGCGGCTTCTGCACGAGGCCTCTGACTGGCCTGTGGGGAATTTGCACTAATTAGAATTAGTTGTCCCTCTGCAGCCCGGCCCCTGACACAAATTGCATTCTGCAGCTTTTTGTTCCACTTGAGTTCACAGACAAAATAGCCCGTGCCATGTTTGAAATGAAGCAAGGCAATATGAAAGGGTTTTATGTAATTGGTTAATATACTTTAACATTTTAACTAATATCTTTGGTGTTAGTTTCTCGAAAGGATATGTGTTTGTTTTCTTCTTCTTTTTCTTAATAATTATTTATGATCACACCATGGGTAATTTTAATACAAGCTTGTTCAGGTGTCATTAAATCATTGTTGGGCTTGACTGCATGTGTAAGGAAACAAGTGACCTTTAAAGATTATAGTTTTTAGGGGAAGCCATGGTAGTGGGGTGCTGTAGAAGTACACACTGCACTGGCAAGAAGAAAGAGACCTTTCACGCTTACCAAGAGAATAACTTTATTGAATCATATGACCAATAAAGAGAAATTGTTTTAAAAAATGTGAAAAGGGCAGGTAAAAGAGGTAAAGGGAACAGTTGATGAAAATAGGGAGATAGATAGGTTGACTGCAAAAGTTGGGAAGTTTCACTCATAAAGCCACTGGTGGAAGTGAGAAATCCTGCTCATGGCAGAGGCTGACTGTATTAGAGCAGCTCAGCTGCCTGGTGACACTTTTGGCACCCCAGAGTCAGTGGTGGCACCTCAAGGCACCTGCCTGAAGAGGTGGTGTCTCTCACCAAACATTGTGCCTAACGGAGACTGGATCTGGGACTGGGCTGAAAAGGATCATTAGGAAATGCCAACAAGTTTGCAGAATTAGAGCAGGTGGAACCCCCATGATTGTTGTCTGGCCCAGGTTGCATTCCATATCCCTTGTCTGTACTCCTGGCTCCTCTATTGGTGGCAATCATATTTTTTGGATAAAATCGCAAAGCGCACAGAAAGGCTTTACAGATTATGGAGAATTGATGGGCATGAGGGTTACTTGTCAGCCCACTGATGATCCCAAATATTTTACTTAATGGATTTTCTTTAAACTTCTCTTCATGAGTATTCTCCATTGCAAAAGAATATCCCAAGTGACAGTGATGATTTAAACCCATGTAAATTATCAATAATCATTGGTATATAAGTATATTGAGGTATAGGGTTTTTGGTTGCTAATTGCTGGCCTGATCCTCTTTTAATTAACATCAATGGTAGACTTCAGCTAGCTGTAAAGAAAGTAGAGTAACTAAGAAATAGACCTTTCCTTCTGTCTCTGTTAATGATAGATCTCTGAAGTTACCATTTTTCTTCAAATTTATTCATTATTTGAATTTCATTTCCCATCTAGTATTTATTGGCATTACATTCCACATCCTGTTAATGCATCTAGATTCATTCATTAAGCTCTTGCTTAGTTATGATGGTGGTATTTTGCCAACTCCATGCATTTAAAACCCATGATTGGGAAATCCTAAAAATTATGAAACTATGCTAAATCACGAGGTTTGTAGTAAGTGCATTTTGGCTCTTCCTATCTCTTTAGTGATTGTATACAATGTGTATACAATCAGTATACACAGTGTGCCTGTAATCTATGATTTTTTCGAATGTTCCTCCATAACAAAGGCCAGAAATATCATTCTTTTTACTAACAGCTGAACTTGTTATCTTGCCATGTGACTCTAGAAGCTTACCAAGTATCATGACCCACATCAGTACTTCAGTAAAATCGAGCTTCCTGGTCCTTTTGTGGTTAGTTGTATGTCTCATGCTCTGGTCTTTCTGTTTCTAGCTCTGAAATCAAGCAAATGTACCCAGTATAAATAGCTCCACATATGAACACCACATTCATTTTCATGTGGCTTTGCGTAATTTCGAAATCCAACTTCTGTAAATCCATACTGCAAAAATGCTTCCCTGGGATGGCACAGTGGTGAACTTTTTATTTCATTTTTGAAGATCTGCTCTACTGTAGTTTTAAACCAGGGAGAAAAGCTGTCTTTTAAGAAAGAATATCTTTCTCTGTTTACTAATCCTTGTCCCATGGATATTACTGTATTGTCAATGAGTAAAAATAGATACGGTATTCGGAATTTTATGCCACTTCAGCCTGCCACCCCTTTGTAATCTCTTGTCAAGGAGATTAGAGTGGAGTAGATGTCTGTGTACTGAGTAAATTACTTTTGCTACAAGCAAACTAGGAGGTTAACTGAATGCTCAGTATTGGCACCAACTGCTGACCATGTTAGTCATTGCCATGCAGAAAACACAACTGTGTTACTCCACTACAGCAGTGGTGCCAACTCAGTTAACTCTGTCACTGCCATTCCACAAAGGGGATGTATTGAAGAAAACAGTTAAGTGGTCCAGGCTTTCTTATCCATCCTGTCATTTCAAAATATGAACCTGAAACCTCAGAAGTTTATATACAGACAAGAAATAAAGAATTTTACTCTGGAGCAATCAGACTCTGCAAGTGCAAATCACAGAGGCAGTTGGTGAACGTGCTAGGCTCATGTGGTTTGGCCCCTTTTATTCCCTAATGCCTCTTTCTCCTAGTGGGAGATGCAACCCACAGAAAACACAGACCCATCTTAATGAAAGCAATTTTCCGATTATTGCCGTGTGTCTTCTTGCTGTTTGACAGACCTTGTCCCAACAAGAGAACGTCAGTTTTTCTTGGACAATGCACTGTATGAAAAGCTCTATCAGTCCTCCCCAGAGGTTGAGCTCTGCTGGGCCAGAAGAAGGAATTGCAGTGCTGAAGCAGCTGGCTCAAAAAGTATTTTAGTTAAGAATAGAAGTTACTAAATGAAGCACTGAGCAGATGGTCTGATTCCAGCTTTAAAAGCATATGAAGAGCTCCCACTTGAATACCTGCATTTTCAAAGATTTCTGGCCACAACCACCTCTTGTTTCTAAGTCACCTATCTGGTATATGCTAAAATTAAAAGCAGTACTGAGTCCCAGAGTATGACCAATGTAACATGCTGCCTGTGTATTCTCCCTCTCCTCATCACACAGTTGAGAGAGAAAGGGGATAATTTTCAATGGGCAAAACACATTGTAGAATTTCATGAGTCACATTTAGCCCATTTGTCCCCCACTGGCCACCTCTGGGTAAGTGCCTACTATAAATGATTCAGGTTTTCCCTTCTTCCTTCTCCCCCTCTTCTTCTTTTCCTTCCTATTCTTCTTCCCTTTCTTTTTTTCCCACATCTTATAATGTCATCTAGTTATCCAAAGAAACTTACACAGGAGAAGAAAGAAAAAGAATTTTGGATTTGGTCAAATATGGTTCTTATTAACTCCAGTATAGCTAATCTGTGTTGGCCTTGATAACCTGGTTGATGGTCATTTTTTTAAATGAAAAGTTGTCTGTTGCAAAACAGGCTGCTAAAAGGAGAATAAAATCATTTGTCAAAATTGTATGAATTTGTAATTCATAATAGGCAGCAATTTAAGGAAATAGTTTTCCGCTACTGACACTGCTGTCAAAATAAATGTGGGGAGGATAATTATAGTAATTAACAAAATAGTTAATTACACTTTGTCATAAGATAAGGTTGTTTGATTCCTGATTAGGAGTAGATCAATAACCAAATATCTCACTGTATATATTTGATTATTACTACAGGGCTAAAGTCATGTATCAATTTTCCAAATTGTGCAAAGCAATGGGAAAATATTATCTCAACAGCCAGCTTTTCTGCAAGTCATATCCTTGTATGTGAATCTTCACCCACATAGCTCTGAGGTCTTACATTGTATTCTGCTCTGCAGGACTTGGCATCCTGCTGCACCTGGGATACTTTTGAGGAGGATACAGGATGTTAAAGAGCATGAACATCCTGAATGGAAAGTAATACTCTCAGAGAGGCTGTGGGGGAAATTGTAGCAAACCTGGGCAGCTCAGACCTGTGTAACATAAACGGAAAAAGGTCCCTGTATGAATGGATCACTACAAATGAGATTCTGATAAATGTGAGATGATAGGGTATCAACCACACTTTTATAAGTGGTCATGAAAGTCCAGTATTCTTTGGGGATTTCTATCCCAGAAGAACATGTATACATGGTTTTCTTCTTCACCCTCTGTAATATATGCCTGAAAGGAAGTTTCCAACACTGGGAAACCATCCCAGGAAAAATCTGCATACACAAAGAAATTTCTTTGTCCAATTTTTATACTACCATTCAGAAATAAAGCTCTAAATCCAGGCAATTGGTGTACTTTCTTATCTTTTGTAGGCCAGAAAGGCTAAAAGTAAAGATGAAAGGGAAATGTTGTGATTGTGTTAGGTGACAAGAAGTTGATCTAATCTGGTGCTTTGCAAACCACCTCCTCCCTTTTCTATCAGGCTGTCCTCTGCATTCCACAATTCCTGACAAGAAGAGGCAGTTAGTCTTTTTCCTTGATTATATCAATGATCATAAAAAACAGGATCTAGCAAATCATGTAATCTTTTGTGTAGGAATCAACTCTCTTAGCCAAATAATTCTGCCTTTTCCATGTGTCAGTAAAATATAGATTGGAGAAATACAATATCTCAAGGGCAAAATGCAGACTTCTGAAAGCACCTCAGTGACTCTGGGGTCTGGATTCCATTGGAAATAAAAGATATTTATGCTCCTAATACTCTTACGTTTGGGCCTTTAAATTTCTAAGTCATATGAGTGCTTTTGAAATGGATACTGCCATAAGCCCAATTCTACTGATGCAACCCATACAGACTCTTTACCTGATTAAAAATTGGTTCCAGTAAATTGAATTTGAAATGTGTCATTTTTACATTTGCTGACATTCCTGGGTCCTCTACTGATTGTATGTCATTGGTGTTCCAGGCAACTGCCAGGAAATAGCCTGTAAATTGCACGGGACCACTGGGGAAGGGTGGTGACCCTCACCATTCCTCACTCTGCCTGATCCTGGTGGCTGATCTAGTGCAGTGCTGGGTGTGTGATTGTAGCAGCCAAGGTATGGCACAATGAACCTCAGGAGGGCAAAAGAATATTCACACAGTCTGTGCAAAGCACCTCAGCTATGTGATACAGTACAGTAACTGATAGGTTCACTACAGTTTTGATGGAGAAGGAGGCAAGATTTTCCTTTTCTTTTTCTTCTTGCCCCCTCTTCAGACGTACTCCATCCTCAATGCCTTCTACTTCCTCAAAGCACGGTTCTCTCAGAGGCCATGATCCTAAGTGTGGTCTGATCTGAGGCTTCAATCCAGTCTTCAAACCAGCAAGCAGCTGTCAAAAGGGATGTTCCACCCACAGCATGCCCTCCATCCACCTCCCATGGGTGCTGCAGCTCCCGTGGCTGCACAGCTGAGACACACATCCTGCTGGAAACAGACACAAGTGATCCTGCTGGAAACCATCGCTGCCCAAAGGAGAGATTTTGTTCCAGCCAAGTCAGTTCCTGATCAGGCCACAGCGTGGTAAGGTGAGCATTCACGCTGGCATCACCGAGACAGGGAGGAGGGGACACACGGCCAGGATCTGGGGGGAGGACAGGACTGCCTCAGTTTATACTGACTGATGGTCTCTCCCCAGCCAAGCTGCACTCTCTTTTAGCACCCCAAGGACTGATAATATATTTTCTTACTTTCCGAAGTTGAATTTTTGGGAAAAGCCACTGCCAACAAAGTTTTTGCTAATTCAATGCAGACTGATCATATATGTAAAGAAGCACTGTGGGTGGAAGCAAATATTGGGGATAAGAGGAACAAAAACTATGTTTACATAGGCAAGATGTATGTGCGCCGGGATGGTCCCAAGTCAATTAAAATGTGTTCTTTTGAAATAAGTAGCAGAAACATTGAATTAAGTGTGAAGTTTGACATTGACTTCAGTGGGAGATGGATCTCAGCAACTGATCCTGTAGAACAATAGGCAGTAGTCAAAGTTGGGATTCTTTTAATGCAGCTCTGCAGCCACAGAATTTACCACATAATCCACCAACTCCTATAAAATGGCAGGATAAGCTGGCTTTTATTTTCATGAAGTAAAATTTAGTTTTTGATCTGCCTGATTTTCACAGATAGTCTTCCAAACCAAAAAACTTTTCTAAATAAGTCAATAGTGTGCAAGAACAAAACACCTTTGTGGAGCATTCATCCTGAAGTCTAATAACAGCAATGCAGAGCTGCTCAGTGGGGACTATAGTTTAACATTATGCTTAGCCTTTATTATCAGAGATTTTCAGCTGCAGATATCAGGCTGAGAAGACAAAGGGTGACAGATGCTTGTTGTCAGAGTTTGGTGGTTTTCAGATGCCCTCCGTTGTTCCTGACATCAGGAAAGAAAGATGTGTCCATTCTCCATTCCAGAATTCTCAACTCCTTCTCGTGCTGTACTGAGTTTCTAAAAACCCAGCATGTTGCCAACAAGTTCTCCCTGGCTTGTCCAATGTAGGTATGATAAACTGAAAAAGTTAAAATGAAATTAAAAAAAAAAGACAAGTTTCTAACCAGGGATACAATGTGGTCATCCCAAAGCATGAACCCCACAGAACAGGAGCTCTGCCGCTGCCTTTAGGCCCAGCTGGCTGCAGAGCATAGGAGGCCTTCGTAACAACACTGTGATGCATTGCAGCATGCAGCAGGGCTTAAATGGTAAACAGAGAACAAGGAGAACTTCCTTTCCCCTTCTGTCCTCTCCCCAGATGTACGGTGTTAGGTTACTTAATTAATTTTAACAAGGGAATGACATTCCCCCTCCATTTGTGCTGTGTCTTGAAAGGATGCAATGTACAAATATCAGTTTCAGCACATGATCCCCCACCAGAAAGAATGCTGGGCCAGATCCTGCCAAAATGAGTAGCAAAATCTCTTCTCAGAAAAAAAAGACTGGGATTGGTCTTTGGAAAAACATAGTGAATTTCCTGAGAACTCTAATTAATCTATGAGGTACTCAATGTCTGCAAAGTTGTTCTTAGAAACTGAGATCTGGGCACCTTTGCTTGGAGGTGCTATTTATATCTTTGTATGCCTCTGCATGCAATAAAAGCCAGCATAAAATCATATAATTAGAGCAGCTTCTAATTGGAATGACAGGAATTAGGAGAGGTGGATAACAGCCAAAGTAAAAACACATAGGGACAAAAGCAAAGTGTTCTGTAGAACACCACAAAAAGAATGCAAGTGCTGGAGTAAACTCTTATGCTGAAGTGGCTGCTTAAGACGGATGGCTAAACAAAGGACAATTGAGGTGGGTAAGTGAAAGGAGACCTTGCAAGCTACAACATACCAAAATAAAAAATCCTCTTCAAACTGTACTGCCTTTCGGGGAGGGTGAGGGGGCTGATAAGTTTATTTACACTTTTAAAAAGCACTGCCAATCCCAATTTATCAGTTACTGTCTTGTGACAATTTATTCATTGTTCACTGTTAGAAGCTAGAAGTTACATAGGAAGCATGATTGGTGATAGCTTCTCTATTTCAATATGGTATAATAGAGATAACACAGTGCCCAAAAGCTCTACAGCCGCCTTTTTGTCTGCTTTGTCTCTTTTCATTACTCTATCAGAATCTTCATTTAATATAATCCAAAAAAGCAAGGTAATTGCTTCACTTATCAGTTATCATCGCACTCGCATACTTATCATGTCAAAATTATTTATGTGGATGGCCAGGTTGATCTTGCTGCATTTAGAAGCTTAAAATTTGAATAACTGTTCTGCCAGTTAGGTTATCAAAATTGCAGCATAAGCAATGAGTTTCTTCATTCTGTACCTTCAAGGGAGAATAGGAAGCATCTCATTGCAGGACTAGTTTACCCGTGGCTGAACACCGCTCCAGGGAGACTTACAGCAATTCTGTAGCCTGGCACTCTGAGTGCTGGGGACAGGCTTCATTTGCTAGATGAACAGTAAATAAAAATGGCATGATATAAATAGACACAATAGAGAGAGACATAAAGGGGCATTGTCAAGGTTGTCATAGGTCCCAAATTAATATAATAATTTACAGACCGGTGCAATATTTTCTTAGTTGTCCCTTCTGTTTGAAACATGTTTCATAGTTCTTTTTCTGTATCATTTTTATTTCCTTATGATTTTGGTAGGTGGTAACTCACTTGTTTGAAAACACCAGAGGCTGAAATAAAACAAAGCATGCAAGATCGGAAAGTCATTTTAACACCTTTTTTTTAATATAAAAGAAATTTCCTTCAGCCAAGCTCTTGAACACCTTCACAAAGGGTAACAGAGACAAGCCAAGCACAAACAGATACAAATAAAATAAAAAGAAATGTGCAAACATTTTTTTCCAGCACAAGTGATGAATTCATGGCATAGATGTCTTTTCATCAAATTACTCGGATAGCCAGGAACCCCTTCATGATAACCCCTCACAAGCACCTTGCAGACCACTGGACATTTTTACATGATGACTTCTCTGAAAATTTTTTTATTGAAAGTGGACAAATTGATATTCAGCATTTGTTATTGTCCTAATAATGACCATTCCAGAGGTTTTGCAAAGCTCTTCGGTGAGCGAGCAGAGTAAATCCCAAGTGACCAAGGACACCAGTAACTCACCCTGGAGACTGCAAATTGGCCCATCACAAGGCATTCACATTAAGAGGTCCTGAGCAATCCACAACATGCAAAGTACTACCTGTGTGAAAATTAGTTTGCATCTATATAATAAAGTGAGGAGGGATTTAACATGAGTTTATAAATCCTCTGCATACAGAGAAAGGCCAAGTTCAATGAGTTTTTAATTATAAAATGTTTTCTAGCCTGCGTGTTCCCAGGCTGGTTTTGCTGCCTTGCTTCTTACACAGCAACCATTGTGGCAGGTTGTGCTACTGGCAATGACCAACCATGGAACAGTGAGGAAGGATAGGGACAAACAGCTTTTAGCCCTGCATCAAGCCTTGAATCACTTTTGACTGGCCTCTCAGTTACTGCTTGGGCATTTTTCTTCTTGACAATCTGCTTGTCATATCCCTCAATTTTTAAGAAACTGTTTGGATCTGTCAAGAATCCATAGGTGTCCCAACACTTGACAAAGCTCCTGCGTCACAGACAGAAAATACAAATTCATCTCTTTGCTGTAATTTTTTGGCTGGATATGAAACAATTCTCTATCACGATTCCCTTTAGCAATAATTGCTACAACCTCTGAGAGTTAGTAAATCTTGGGTAAAAGTCACAGCAGAGAAAAGGACAGTTTGAAATACAAATAGTAATTTCTCAATAGGCTGCAATACCAAAATTATGTAGGCTAAACAGAGATCCTGTGCCTAGGTCAGCACTCAGGATGCTTTTATAGCTTGAATTTCAGGGCCTCGACGATGTTTTGACCCAGTTATTTTGCAGTTTTGAACTTCTGTGAATTTTGTTTACCATATACCTTTACAGCAGGCTTCGCATTCAACACTAATCTCATGTAATGATTGCTCATGCAATTAATGGCAAACAGCAGAAAGTAATGTTTGTGATTTTTTTGTCCAATCTTTGTTCCCTGGGGGGCTCTAAAATATATTTTATAATTTTATATATTTTATCTAGCCAATCATTATCCATATCATGTTATGGATTTTGTAACGTCACAACGTTTTTGATTGAAACATCATAACTCTTTCCAGGACAAAGGCTTGTAACATTACAGATGCAGGGAACAGAGGGGTCAACAGTTGACAGCTGGTAGTTGGAGACACACAATCACAATATTCCCCAAGTTATTACAGAAATATTTAACTGAACAATGATGGAAGAAACTAAAAGAACCTAGTAAACATTAAAAGTAAACATAATTGTTGCAAATTTAATTAAATTCTCTGCTGTCTTTGATGTGATGGCTGATCTGTAAGTCTTTCAATTTCTTTGCTTTAATATCAGCATTTCCTCAGTCTAAACCTTTTTGAGACAGTAGCGTTTTATCTCAATTATTGCTTTTTCTCCATCAGTCTTTAAATATAATCTCATTTGCCTTTATGGATACTGTAACCCTTCTGAACAGCTTTTAACCTTTTTAAAAATCGCCTTGACCTAAGGATGTCCAAAGTTTTTTCTTCCTTCTCTGATTTTTTAAAGCAATATTGAATAATGGAAATTGGACAGATGAGCGATTTCCTATCCAGAGACCTGCATGTATAGTAGCTTAGGATGCTAAAACAGAATTTTTGTTTGAATAATAATAATACAAAAAATTAAGATACCTCTATCTAGCTTTCTGATAGTAAAGAACCTTCAGCTTTGACCTCCATTTCAGTGGCAGCATTGTAGTCTGTGCTGCCACAATATTAGCTTTATCTTTTCAAAGGGAAAAAAAGCTTTCTTTGTACAGTAGCACATTAGCTTCAAAGAGCACTTACCTCAAGAGTCCAGCTCATCCTTCTGGTAAATTTAAGAAATACTCAGCTTAAGATTGTCTGTTTCAATCATGGATAATGTAGATAACTTTGTGTCTGAATGTCACAAAGCAAGCTTTATGTCTGCTTTGTCTTTTCTCCCCACCCTCTCAGTTTTATTTTCTCATTTAGTATCTAACGAAGATGCAGACTAATGGAAGAATGATACATGAGTACAACTAACCCTCCTGGAATTTGATTGTAAATGTGAAAGTTGCTATTCACCACGATTTGATAGCTTTGTGTGTCTTAGATGGTGGGGTGGGGGATGGATATCTTCACAAGCAGTATAGCATCTACAGAGTCAAAGGTGCGCTCTTTGCATCACCAACCTGGCTGAGTAAATTCAGTGCTGCACTGGCCATAGATGTGTCCCTACAGCTGCCTGCCCCATGTCAGCTGGTGTTTCCTTTACTGGCTTTCGTGTGAGACAGGTATACAGGCTTTTTGAACCAGCTGGAGGTATGCACACCAAGCAGTAACACCCCAAAAGGCTTTTGCCCAGTGCAACCTGCCAGTCTGTGATATATGTGCCAGCTCAAAGGCATAAGGGCTTTCTGGTACCCTCCCCGAGCTATCATCACAACAAGCATCCTCTCTCTTCACTTCCTGCATACACACACAGTTCGAGCATCAGCACCCAGAAACTTGCACTCCACTGTGATTACAATTACCTATCCCAAGCAGCCATGCTTAAAATTGAACTTAAATGCTTAAAATGGTTCATGAGAGCAAAAGGCTATACCTGTGAGCACCCTAATGTGTTAAACAACCATGCCAAGCAGCATTATGTGTATCTTGCAGCAGCTACTTAAAAAGACCATCTGCCAAAAGAGGTTGCTTTTCTATTTCAAGTTCTCATACTTGTAGTTTTAAGGGAAAACAGTGAGTTTAAGAAGTTGATGATTAGGTTCAACTACACCTCCCTAGACTCAGGCAGTGGCATTATTGCTAAAATAGAACAAGTTTAGCAGAAAGCATGAGGAAACTAGCTGCAGCGATCTTCCCCTGGATGAACACATGTAGACATATGTGTATGGCTGAGAATTTACATGGAAATGTCTTTATGCTATTTCACTTGAATTATTATTGCCTTGCGTGATACATATTTTGAGAGCGTAACATTGCAAAAGTAAACTCTAAAAAAAAAGGGGATATTTATTCTTCAGATTTAAAATTAATTTCCTGTGTTTTTCTGGGTTTTTATGCTATCTAAGTTGTAACCTTATGAGTTCTTTACACTGAGACCAGTATCAGATTAAATATAAATGTAATGGTTTCTATAAATGTTAACCCACTGCAGCACTCTGTCCCAGAACTAAAGATCTGGCAACTGTTTTAGGTTAAGGTACTGCTCCTCTCCATGTTAGGTAATCCAATGTCATTTAAGTAAAATAAATTGGAACTACTCAAGGAATAAAAAGAGGTGAAAGTGCAGAATCTGGTTTGGATAAAAGTTTAATTCTTCAGTTCCAAGTGACACAGCCCTTACAGGAAGCAGAGCAAACTCAGACAGGAGTGGCCAAGTAATGAAGATGGATGCATCTTGTTATCAGCAAGCCATTTACTAGGGCTTGATGTAACCTTAAACATTGCAGATAGCTCAATGGCACTTGCCACTAAGCCTCTAATTAATGAATAGCAGGCCCGAAATTAACAATGTGCATTTACAGATGAATTCTGGGCACTCATTAAATGATGTTCAAATATCAAGCAGTAACTGTTAGGTTTATTCCTTGTGGATTACTGTATAGTGTTTGTTTGCTGGGAGTTTTCACAGGAGGTTTTCTATGCTCAACTGCTGTGAGCCCAGGTGCACTTCAGGAAAGGCTATAGTTCACTCGAGGAGGGCAAGACAGAGTAGCTGTAAACCAGGCATTGTAACACCTGTGCGGCAATTTAAGGAGGATTAGAATGATCCTCTATTCAGCTTTAACTGCAGTGAGAAAAAGGGTTTGATTGCTTGGAGCTGTTCTCAAACCTCAGTTTTATGTTACCCTCCTTTGCAATATCCATACTGGTGACTTGCAAGACGATGTGGAGCAGGACACAGGAGGGTTCAATGGTGGGTTGTTTAGTAAAATACTAGTTCCTCCACAGTTCATGTGATAGCATTGCTGTGGCAGCGGTCCTGCACAAGTGTCCCAGTTCCTTGATCAAGCAGACAGAGAGATAAGGACTCAAGATGAAACCTGCGTCTTAATGTGTACGTGCCAATCAAATGGCATTTTAGAACAGTAATACAGCAAATTATTTAGGTGGTCCTATTGTAAGAGTTGTGCCTTAGGAGAAACAACAGTGCAGCTATAAGAAATGCATCAGACCATGTTGCCACACCAGCTAAGTCATATCTGTATCAAATCAGAAGAAGTTTAAATCACCTTCTGTGCTAAGCTATAATGCAAGTGACAGAGAATGAGCCTTTCAGAAATATTGGTATAAACTGCAATTGAGGGCAGACAGGCAGAGCTGGTTTAAGCAAAGTCAGAATTGAATCCAGTGTCCCTGAAAAATTAGACAGATTGGTCTCTGTAAGTGGAAAGGTGACTATAATTTTCTGGGAACAGATCCTTTCAGACCACTAACATCAGTATTCAGCAACATGAGGTTTTCTGCATTATGAGTGTTCTCATTAATGTGCCATCCAGCTACTACCGCATGATAAGTGCAGTGATATTATCTATAAAAAAAAATAAAGGGGGCTAGAGAATAAATGGTACTTTTCTGAAAGGCATCCTGCAAATCATCTTATCCTAGAACTGTTCTCCATGTCAGGGAAGTTTTAATGCAATACCAGTCTTCTGTGATGTAAAATTACTAATGTGATTGGCATTCCTGTAGCATGACATACAGAAGAGAAACATCCGCTCTGAGCAGAGCTCACTTTCAACTGTGCTTGCTAACATTTGGGGTTTGTGCACAGGCTGTGTAAGCAGGATCCCATGCACATTCCACATAATCCAGTGCCATGCATCCATTCCATTTATGGGCAAAATGAAACACAGGCTCTTTTTTCTATGGATCATTCCCATATCAGCCTTTTCAAAGTTTAATGTGGACAAATTTAGGAAAGGGGCACTCCCACAGCTCCATGCAAGCCATTCAAAGTTTTGCAGATCTAAAATTTAAAAAAAAAAAAAAAAAAAAAAAAAAAGAAGAAGAAGCAAGCACAAACTTTTTCTTAATAAAAGATTATTCCATAAAAAGGTAAGCAGGCTGGGATTTTGTAACTGGGCCTGGATTTTCCTTTGTGATTTGTTGATAGAAGATGGGAAAAGCAACTGTCTCATGCAGCTTTCCCAGCTTCTTTTCACTGTAGAGAACTAAATGCATACTATTCTGTACATGTGTAAGGTGATGCTGTTATATTGAGAGTTGCTTTCTTTTATCTTTGAACAAAAAACTTTATTTGAATGAGAAAACTGTATTATCTCTCATGAAAAGAAAGCTCTTCCTCCCTCTTTTTTTTGTCACTTCCTTATAGAATTATCTCTGAAGCTTTCCCTAGCATCCTCTCTCTCTCTGCAACTATTTTGAAAAAAAGAAATCCATAAATCAGCAACAAGTATGCCTAGTTACCAGTAGATAAGGTGATAGACAGCAACTATAGGAGTTTTCCAGTGCTGTGGAATTCCAGAAAAATGCAGTAAAATATATTTCATAGGATGGCTCTTTTTTGGATCATTACTGCTTATTAATAACAATACCAGCATCTTGTCATCTGAATGTAGTTTGAAAGAAATGTGTAAATTCACAGTGAAAATGTTAGTACATTTTTTTAGAACTCTGAATATTCATCTCTCTTATTTCTCCCATACATGCACCACAATGTTAGTTGGCAGCATTTGAACTATGGTTTTATATTTCTAGAACTGTCCTTACTCCCCTTTTCCAGTCACAGGAGCCAAGAACTGCAGCAGGCTTTGTAGAGGCACACATTAATTTCAGTTTAGTCCTGCAAGCTGCATTCCTTTCCAAACATGTTTTAACCTGACATCATGTTCTTCCTCAAACTTCTCACAAATAAAGATGTGATTCATATAAACTTCCACTCTCCCCAAGCTTTGCCAACTCTTCATTTTCTTTTGGCAGACTTTGTGGGCACTTCTGATTCTAGACAGGAATGACAAACTCAGTGCCTTCCATGTGCTGTACCAGAGGCAGCGTGGCAGTGTCAAGGGGCTGCAGACCATGCAGATCCCCTTTCTGAGCACAATGTGTGCCTCAGAGATTTTACCGTAGGTTGTTTCATGAACAGCAATTGCTCTGTGTAGTAAGGGTAGTGCAAGGGGCTCCCAAAGTTGGCAGTGTTCATCATGGACAAGTTTTCCCAACCAGTATGGGATATCATGCAGACCATCTGTGAGTCTTTCCAAGGGTGAAACAAACAATATAAATTGACTCCTAGAGTCTAGGGAGAGGTACCAGAACTCTCACAATGCAGTTGAGCAGTCCCCTGGCAGCAGAACCACCCCCACAAGCAATTTGCAGACTGTGCTTAATCCAGTTTAATTCACTTGAACAATGAAGTTCCAATGCATGTAGCAAGGAGTAATTTCAGATCCAGGTTAGCCGCTCTGTAGACATTCTCTGTAGGAAATCTGGGCAGAAATTACAGTGTTTGCAACACTCCCAAAAAGTATGCGAAGTGTGTAAATTAAGATGTTTAAAATATCAGAACTCTAAAGATGTGAAAGAGGTTGTCTGGTGACTTATGAGATGGAGTGACAATGATGTTACCTGTTTACATCAGCTGAGGGTACAACCTAAGCTGGTTTTTGTATATTTTTCCTTATTGCAGTTAATAGTGATCCTTGGAAGCTTCCTTATGTAGGTTTTTTCTTTTTTCTGTATGTTAGGCTCCAGGCACTGCACTTCTTTTAAAGCATATATAAAACACTAAAAAAGGAGAATGTTGTCTCAAGGGATTGGTAGCAGGACAAAAAGGCCTCACCTCTCCGATATCTGTCCTAAAGTAGGTCAGTTTTAGGCTACTGTACTGGTCCAAATGCAGCCGAGATCAGTAGTGAGATTACAGCTGGGCAATGAGTAATTTATTCATTTGTTTGTGTCAGAGAGCATAGCATGTCTGTGGAGTGATCACTTTGCCTTTTGTGTTTTTGCCATTCACATTTATTTAGCCAAATCTCTTCTAAGAAATGTTAATCCATCACATTATCCGATTGCTCAGCCCTTACTGGCCAGGTAACTCAGGTACAATCAGTTTCATTGCCAGACTGGATAAAACCTTACATGTGTGTCTCATTTGGTAATGTGCTCTTCAGGAATTGTGATTAGTACAGATGTTGCTTCTTAATTTGTGAGAGCACTATGTCAGCAAATTTGTTTAAAATACAAGAGTTCATATATTTATATTGCATGTTTTATGTTACACCCAGTGGGTGAGCCCAAAAGCATCCCAATTACCTACCCTTGGCCCAGTAGTCAGTATAAAAGACAATAATAATTTTACTCAAAATCTCTATCTTTTTTTATTGATAGCCAAAGATCAAATAACAGCCCCCAGATACAAAAGTTGAAATGGGGAACATGTGAAGATGCCATGAAGGCTTTGCTAGTCCCCCCTGCAGTGCACACTGGGCTCTGTCCCACACCAAGTGCAGCTCCAGCTCTGTGCCTCAGTGCTTTCCAACAGAGTGCAGCCCATGGGGACAGGAGACAGCACTGGGGAAAATCTTCCTAGCCCTAAACGTCTTCACCCTATCTAACTAATCAGTCAGGCTGTATCAGCCACATATATATCTAATGTATTGCATCACATCTTCTTCATTTCTGTCCTGATTAGATCTCTAGCACGGGGTGGAATATTATAAATGCAAGATGAAAATTGTCACCCATCTTTATTCTGGTAAGCACCTAAAATCCCACAGCTGTATACTGCAAAAGTTCTAATAATATTTTCTTTAATATTGTCTGCATATTGAGTGTATGCATAGGCTCAAGGCCTTTTGTTCAGACCCTTTTTCAGGACTTTGGGCTATGGGAACGGTTTTACTCAGAGCTGGCATCCATGGTGCCTGACATGCAGACACTGCTGGGAGCCACCTCTGGGGCTGAGGCTGAGGGCAGCAGGGCAGCACACAGTTTAGCCCCAGCATTCATGTGTGTACTTTTGGAGCTGGCAAGCTCTACCCAGGCACAGGTTCTTTGATGTGTGGCACAGAGTGAGTTTCTAATATTCATGGCTTCAAATAGGGCCAAAATTTGCCTAACAGTAATCATTCATCAGGCTATTTGACAATTCGCATGGAGTTTGAAAGACAGTTCCCAGCTTCATTTCTTTTGCTCTGACCAATAGCTCCTTTGTTCTTTAAAAAAATATTGTCTTCCATCACGAATAAACTGCAAAATGCTTTTTGTGATGAAACATTTTGTGATGAAAATGGTTTTTTGTGATGAAAATGGGTTTTTTTGTGATGAAAAAAGTGATTTTCAGATACAATTGGCATTTGTGTGCTTAGTGCTGGAGGTGGCCATGTTACTGAAAAATGATGTTGCCTATGATGCCAACCATATGACAATTAACTCAGCAGAGGAGAGTGTGTGAATCCCTTTCCAACCTCTTTTAATAATAGGTTAGCAACCAAAATGCTTTCTCCAGTGGTTAAACCAATATTAAATTCGCCTAGAAACTTGTTTACGGGCTTTTCCACTGGATTTGTCTATTGCCAATGCCATAAAGGACATCAATTTTCAGTAAGACAACCGCCTCCAGCATTGGGATTGGAAACGCCAATTGTAATTAAAACTTTTTTTTTAAGCAAATGCTTTTTGCAGTTTAATTATGGCAAGAAACACTACTTGTTTTGTGAACTTCCAGACTTTTGAACTCAGCAAAACTCTGTTTGGCATTCAGCAGCAAAGTTCTGTCCTTACTCATGTCAGTGGTGCACTTACTGCTCCAAACAAAACACTGGATATTCAGACTTAAATAAAATTGGAACAAACTGTACTGCACCCAGGTTAAATGTGCTGTAAACACTGCTTATTTGCAACTCACATTTAATTCTAACCATGGGTTATGTATATTTTCCCTCTTTGATATTTCTGGTGTAATCACAGTGTGAGTCACACAACCTATCAAAAGTGCAGATATGAACTACAGTCGTTTTATATGTTTCTAAACAATGAAAACAGAAAAAGTAATCTCACAACAGCTAAATGTTTTCTATTTTCAAAAGGCTCTTATTGGTGACATTTCTCCCTGCACTGCTGTTTCTGCAATCACATAGCAACACAGCCCTTGAAATAACTTTTTTGTACTCAATATATAAGGTGCAGTGTTTGGAGAAACTGATTCTGCTCAAATGCCACCTGTTTAAATGCTAAATGGCATCAAAACCAAACAGAAAAAAAAAAGAATGACAGTCCAGTGGAGGAGACCACTCCCCTTTTTGGATGATTGAGATCCCCTGTTCAGCTGTTAGTCTCTTTTTCTTGGGTGTCAAAGTGGGTGTAGCAGAGTTAACTTGGTACAGTGCCTGACCATCTCACAGCTTGCCCTCCTACAATCCTTCACAGGATTCAGGCTTGCTAAGACCCTGTACCATTCCCTGTTGAGACATGCCTGCAAGCTCCTCATGCTGTTTCTCAATATTGCTATTTCAGCTTTTAGCTATGCATTTGAGAACCTGTTTCTAGCAAGGCCCAGCTGAACTACTTTTTAGGAGACATCAGTGTATTTTGAGGCAGGAAAACAATGACGAGGCAGACATCTAACATCCAAACACTCAAATTTGGAGAATTTCCAATCTTCATCTAAGCTCTTCAGTTTGGGCTTGCCATCCTTCAGGAAGCATCTTCATTTTTCCAAGCTGCTCTGTTCTCCAAATTTTATGCTCTTTCTAAAAGCCACTCTGCTCCTCTTTTCTTTTAACTGCACAATAAATTCAGTGCAGTCCTCCTAGTGAAGCAGGACCCTCCCCTTGCAGTCTTCATCTGTTCCACTTCAATTTCTCTCAGCCAGCAAATCCCAATTCTCCCTGGTGCCAGGGCAATGAGAAGGTTATCAGCTCAGCTACCACATGCCAACTAGGAATGAATGCCAGATTTTTATATCTTAAGATTTTGCACCTCTGTGTAGAATTCATGTATGAGCATCTATAGAGTTCAACTACTGGGCATGAAGGGGTCTGAGGAAAGAGTGCCACATATATTGAATATCTACAGCAGTATCATGCGAGGCAGAGAGGATTCTTGTCCGCTCAGGAAATGTGGATTTAAGGGTCAAGCTTACTGATGATGGAGTTGGTTGTCTTGTTTGCAAGAGCAAAGCAGAAGTGGCCAGTGCCATACATTTCAATGCAAATCCATATTTATCAAGTTCAGGATTATTCAGTTCTGCAGCCTGCCTTGGGCTCACCTCTGCAGAAGTTTTGAGGCAGGGGGAATATCATCAAGAAGGAAGAATCAGAGGTTCAAAGGAAGATGTTCAGAGACATGGAGCTGCATATAGCAAGAGGCAAGAGAAGGGAGAAAAGGGAATACAAGAGGTTGTTATTATTTCTTTAATGAGCAGAAGTTCTTTTCAGGATGGTTTATTTTTCTGAGACTTGCACATATTGCAGTTGTATTCAAGTGCGGAAAAGGGAGAGCTCCTCTTTTTCCTCTTTTTTAAGCACAATGTATCATTCTCTGTGCTTTCTAAGCTATAAAATTAGCACTAGCAGCTGTAATACAAAAGACCCACAAAAAATTTGCAGTCCCAAGCCTTCTGAAGTTAGTATGGCGCATTATGAATAGTCCTTGTAACACAGCCCTGAAGGGAAGCAAAGCACCTGACTGATGTCAGCTTTCAGAGTAAGTTTCTTCTGTGCTCCCACAACATGTACTACTAGATTGAGCATCTGGTTGAGACCACAGAGAAATTCTCTCATGCCAAGAATTTTTATTCTATAAAATTTTTTTCGATTTCTTACTACAAGGTTTGTGAACACCCTAAGTTGTAATGGTAGAGAAGTCAGCAGGACATAAAGTCTGGTCAGATCTCTCTTCCACACCAGCTTTGCCCACACCAAGATTGCAGAAAAATATGCTCATTATGGGCTGATTTTGAACAGGTTTTCTATTTAGAAAAGCAGAGGGTAGTAGAAGATAATGTCAGTCTGTATTCAGTGGCTTCAGTTTCTTCGCTGCCATGGATGCATAGGGAAATTGAAAGATACTGTTCATTATTTCCTCCCAAACAGAAGTTTTCTTCAGTGTCACTAGCATACATCTGAAATATTGATATGAATTACACCAAGTCAAGTAATGTACAGGTTTCATTGTCATACAGAATATATACATAACGCTTTTATTATATTAATGCCACTATATTGTGAAATATTTACATGCCATCTTCCATTCACATCATCTGTATAGGATGTCAAGTATGTTGTGCTTGCAATAATTTTAGGAATGTAATATTTTCAAGTTCAGGAAGTTAACAACTTGGGCTTTTTGCTTTGCACATCGTAACCTTTTATGTTATCATTTGGTGAGATGAGGTGAAGACACAGAGGTGCATAAATTGGAGACCTCAGATCTGTGATTATGTTATTGCTGACCCTCATCACATCTAACATTACACTGTGTATCTCTGCTCACAGGAAAAAAAATAGCCAGAGAGAGGAGGTGAAGCGTAACTTGCTCACTTGAGAATAGTTATGTTTTGATAGGTATAAATCAGGACAGTTATGCTGCAGTCAGTGTTACATCACTGAGGATTTGGTCACAATAACTTCCCAATCTGCTTTGCAGATTGAAAATATATATAGATCCAACTTCATTTTTTGCTGGAATGCATATAGCATAAATAGTACGAAGTAGCTGTAAAAGAGGGAGCTCTTCTAAATGTCTCCTGCAACCACCAGAAGAGGCATAATGGGCCTTCCTCATTTCTAGCTGCCATAACAAGCCCTGAGTCAGAGCTCAACAAGTGACCCGAGCACAGCCCACCAGCAGGCAGCTGGCCCAGGCCCCAGTGAGCACAAAAGGGCTGTAAGGATGGCCTTGCCCACACACAGACACTTTGCAGAGCTTGATGTGTGCCTCTTGTCCATGTCATCCGATACCATGGCAATCTTGTAACAAAAAAAATTGTTGTGGCTGTGGTGCTGTCACCTCAGGGTATTTGGGAAGGGGGTTTCCTACTCAAATTACATTTTCCTAATGCAGGACAGAGCTGTCTGTGCTGTGATCTGTCCTGAGGATTTCGTGAGTGGTTGTAGGCGCCCTAGAACACCATTTGTAACAGGCAGTGGATTTCTCATACACAGGTATAATTTAATTCATGAGGCAGATTCCATTCATCAGCTTTTTAAGACTAGTCAGGGAAGCTGAAAGTTGATGCAGACACACACAAGCAGAAATGGCCCTTTAAAGCTTTCTCTTCAGAGACATGGCATCCCAACTAACCTTCAAAAGAATGAAGATTCACAATGTCAGTGTCTAATAACTGTATCTCACTCCATTACAGGTATTTCAAGGCCATTCTGTGTAAACAGTGTGCATTGCTTTGTGTCTTAATCTGCAAGACAACCAAATGTCTCGCTTGCAGATATATGTTAAGGTTTAATGAATCTCATGCCATAAAAGTGTTGCTCAAGACTAATGAACAAACAAATATTTGCTTAAGCCCCTTTGTGAAAGTCAAACACACTTTCAACAACTGTTCATGTATTTATTGTCAGATGTGAGTCATCACTTGGGTGCCTGGCCCTGTGCTCTTAGCGGCTAATGCCAGTAGTTTCACAGCATTTCTTCTCTCATTTTCACTCTTTCTGCCCCCACCTCCAGTTCCATCTCCAGTAGGAACCAGTCTGGAGAGTCTTTGGTCCGTGGCAGAACCGGCTGTCCTTCAGCGCTGTTGGTGCTGTAGTGACAGCTGATGTCCATGCTGCCTGTGAGGGGACTGTGGCCTTTGGGACACACCTCAGCCCCACGTTCCACACAGCAGCTGTTTGCGTCAGTGCCACTCCGGGGTCCTGCTGACCAACTCAGTGCAAGCACAGCCATCTCTTCTTTTTCCTCTCCCTGGCTTTCCAGGGGTACCAGCAGGGGATTGAGGCTTGATTGAGGCTTGAGGAGATTGAGTGTGGATCCTGTCCTGACTGTCAGTGTGCCAGCAGTGGGTCTCTTCCTTCCAGCAGCTTGTCATCACTTCTTTGCCAAAAGTTAGCATCTCCTTCCAAGTTGCCAGCTAAAGTCCTTGCATGGCCTCTCCTAAACTGTCACAATCACAGTTAATAGGTTCACCCTGAACAGTTCCAATACCGGGGCTTTGCTAACCAGCCCCATATCTGGGGCACTGGCCATTTCAGCTAATCTGTCTTCAGCTGGAAAAGGATGGACATGTCCACCCATAGACTCAATAATATCTGGAAAGTTCCTGTAGGATTTGCTTCCTGAGTACATACTGTGAACTTACAAGGTGGATTAATAACAGGGGCTTATTTCTTGTGTTACTGAGGGACATTAAAATTGTGTGTCAATGCTTGTTTTATTTTTATTCTGCTACTACACAAGCTGAAGCCTTTAAGGATATTTTTTGTTCTGTTGTGTCAGAGGGGTCTACCCAGGATGGAGAAAAAAATCAATGTTTCAGGGTTGTGTAACTGTGGGGTTTTTTCTTGTGTTGCTTGTTTCATTATGAGGAAGGAATTAAAAATCCCTCCTAGACAGTACTTAAAATATCAAAGTCATTGTTTAATGCCTTTGAGTCACTGTACAACTAATTCAATTGCACAGTGTAGTGCAGTTTCACGGTATGTGAAACACAGATAGTAGAGAGGAATGATTGGAAAGTTGAATAAACAGAGCATTAGTTTGCAAAGTCTGAAACTTTCTGATGACTTCTTTAGCAATGATCCAGCACAACAGCTCATCAGCAGAAGTGAGAGCGGGAGCTTTTAAACCCAGAGCCTCTGCCTTCTTCACCTAAGATAAGCTAGCTGGGTTTGGCTGGCTGGATGCTCTTGACCCTCCTCTGAACCAGCCACTGGAGGTGGGTGGGTCAGCACTGGATGTCAGCAGCTTTTGGCACAGTCAAAAGGTCAAAGCTCTGATGATTGCTGTGGCTTTGCAGGACCCTTCAGCAAAGAATGAGCCTCAGGTGGTCAGGGACCAAGGCAGCAGAAGACTTGGCCGCAAGGCACTTGTGAGGGCTGTGCCCAGCCAACCTGGCTCCCTGTACATTGAAACTGGTGTTGTGTTGGGCACCCAGTAACCTACAGGGACCAGAGGTGCTTGGTGACAGGGCAGGGATTGCAGGTTTTGTGCCACTGTCAGTAAAGGGTCATTTCATTGCCAGGCTGGTATATCTGACTGCACACCCGGCACTAAGAGGTCATCACCTACAGGAGGTCTTCCAAATACACCAGGGCATAGTAGGGAAAGGTACAGATTCATCAGCCTGATTTGTGTGAGTCCTGTTGCCATCATAAAGCAGATCATCCCAGATAATTAATTACTGAAATTATCTTTGTATCTGCTTTGCAAGGTACAGGAGCAGTTTTATCCCTATTTTACAAATGACAGTCTGAGGCACAAAGAGGCTTCAGCTTTGCCTCTCTCATCACTTTAGAAGAGGTAGTAGTGCTGTAGACTTATCTGGGTTGGCTCTCAGGTAGGTGTGGCAGTATTTTGCCCACGGATTCAAGGTTTCTTCTGATGCAGGCTTTATGTGCGTAGAAACAATGAGACCTGGGGCCCTATCTCTTCTCTGAAAGCACCTGTTAGCCTCCCCATTTCCTCACCAAGACTGCTGGAACTGCTGTGCCTAAATTAAACATTCCCTGCCCCAGCCTCGTTACCCACATGTCGATCTCCCAGTGACGGTGTCCACACCTGGGGCTGAGTTAGGTGTTCCCATACATGAGAGTGCCAGAGCATCCCCCACCCTGCCATTAAAGCCAAATTGAAGCCACGTGGTTTGGGTATATCTGTGGTTGGTAAGCCACCCTGTGGGAGTAAAACACACTCTGATAATGAATTCCTGCTTTGGTTTCATTTATTCCCACACAAAAACAAGCAAAGAAGTATCTTGAAGTTATCGGGGCCACCATTCAAATGTTGATGCTTAGTGTTTGCAACTGATTAGTATTGCCACTGAATCACAGATATTTCCTGTATTAAGTGACCCTAAAAGTCAATGTCAACATTTTAATGACAACAGCATTATTGTAGGTAGTGGCAGTTTGGCAAAGAGAGAAGGTAGGAGTGGAATTATGCTTTAATGAACATCCTGAATGGGCACAGATAGGAGAGGAAAGGAGCAAAAAAGGGAAAGGACAAAGAAGCACACACGTGCTCGTAAAAGTTTCTGACAAGCTAAAAGCCTCAGAAACAAATTTGAGTTTAAAAATGCATTTGAAAAGTTACATACTCACTTTTGTCCAGAACAACAATGGTGGAATGCTAATAACATTTAATTTCCCTTGACTTCTAACCTTCTTAACCTGCTGTGCTGCTAGAACAGCGCTGTAAATCAAAATATGCTGTATTGTATGGTGAACATGTGTATTGAGTCATTCCAGACTGCCTGGTGGTTTTTAAAAACAAAACTCACAATAGTGTTTGTGCTGTTTTTCATTTTTCATAGACCTTTCCCCTCAATCATGCTGCAACTGGTTAGGTTATGTATTAAAAATACAATATAAAAAAGAGGGAGGGAAGACGTAGGGGTAGACATAATACCACAGAAAGTACAGCACAGATGAATAGGCCAAAATATCCTTGACATTACTTTCCCCTTTGTTCTAAATGTTCTTCCAATTTCAATAAAAACAAATTGGAATACTGCCTGGGGTCTACTAAATCATTAGTAAATTAAGAATCTGTTTTTAATAACATTTCACTTGTAAATAATGCATTAATTGACTAGCTTGAAAGTTAGCTTGAATGTTAGAAACTCTGGCACTAAATGTGTAATGAAAGAAGTGTGCTGTTTGAGGAGGCTGGATGGTAAATGTAACAAATTAAATATGACAGTTGATATTTGTGAAAATGGTGATATAATTAGAGGACACCTGCAGCTGTTTTCCAACCAAAACAACGAAAATTAAACATGTATAAAGTATGTGTGTCATATTTTCTCTTGGCATGTTTCTTTTATTCTCTTTCAGGCTTTTTTGGTGCATCTCTTTCTATTTTTTCCCTACCTTTTGTCAGATCATATGACTAACAGGTGTCTACTTATCCAGTTATGCCATTTATTATATCTATAAGTGATCATTTTGCAGTGTAAGGACAAAGAACCTGACTCTTATTTACCGAGCAAGAGCTGGAAGTTACTAAGGCGCATGACACGTGCCCGAGCATACTTTAACCCTGGGTGCTTGGGAGTAGTCAAGAGTTACACCCGGACTGTTCCTGTGCAGTCCTTACCTGCAGATAGCTCACTTATGTATTTCTCCACCTTGGCATTGATGGTCTTTAGCAAGGATTTCTGTAAACGAAAAGGTAATAGGATGCAATATATAAGCACTGCAAATGTGTAGTGTACCTTCTTGGCATGTGTGCAGTTGAAAGAGAATATGATGCTGCCCTAGCCATCTCACATGGGTTTTGGACACCAAGTTTCTAATAATAAAGGAAAAATGCGAAGTTCTTGAACAACGTAGATTGCCATGCCATGCCACTGCTGGGAAAGTGTGAAGCAAATTGATCAAAGATGGGCAAAAGTGATACATGTTTGATCTGGAGCCAAAGATTCTGGGTATTTCAGTTCATGGACTCTTTTCTGTCTGTCCTTGCTTCCTTCCAGTAGGTGTACAGACAGTATCCTGGCAAAGGAGATAGAATTTGGACTTGCAAACGCAGGAGTCTCTAGACTGACTCTCTTCAGAGTTACAGCAGTAACAAGGCAGTGGAATGACTCAGGTATAAATAAACAGAGTTTTTATGGAACATAAAATTTTACTCCAACTTAATGCCATGTGACCATTTTGCCTGGTGTCAGAGTTAATGGGCACAGAAATGGCACGGTTGGGCTGGGTGAGACACACTGAAGCCAGTACCACTTCTGTTCCCATGGACTCCACCTGAAGAAGGACTTCAGGTTCTCCCAGGGTCGCTTTTGCCAGGCTTTGGCATACAGCAATTTCCCACAGTGAAAGGACAAACAATACCAGGGCAAGGCAAGCTGTCCTCACCATGAGATTCAGCTCTCACTGGGGGGTTTTCTCTATGGCTGAGGCAAATAGAGCAAACTTACTTGGGGAAAGTCCCATTGCACCACACAACCAGCTGTGGATACTGTAAATCTTCAGCATGCCCTCTATCAGCTGTCAGAAACACAGACATTCATAAACAAAGGAGAGCAGGAGACCAAAATTCACTTTAAAATAAACAATGTGGACTTTGATTTGGAATGTGCTAACAGGATAGATATGAGCTATTTAAATAAACATACCAGCCAATTGTGTCAACTTTGCTTTGGGGGCAACAATACCTTTGTTACTGGGGTTTGTATCTGTCTTGATTAGAGCCATGTCAAGCAGCTGTTGAGATTGACTCTGATGACAGATAGGATGTAATGTACATGACACTGGAAGCAAAGTATCATGGAGACAAATTGTGTGATGGCTGAGAAAATCTTCATGGCTTTTTCAGATATGGCAGAATTCTTCCCTGTAGATGCAAATATATTTATTTGTCTTAAAGTTGCAGACTTAGGTATGGCTGCTCTTGCAGGTACCTGTTTTTATGTAATAACTTCTATTCTCCACTGCCTCCCCCAGCCCAAGCAGGGGGTTGTTTCCACCCTGCAGCTTCTGGGTAGCACACTCTGCATGCTCCGTTTATTCCTATAGTGGTGTATATGACAATTATGGAAGAGAAGTCATTTGCTGCCTCCAAGGACAAGGCAGTAATAAAGTTCCACAGAAAGCGCACCCTGCTTTTCTTGTTATAAATCACACAAGCACACAGTCGGGCTAGTCCCACCTGCTTGCACAGCTTTCAAGATGTGTTCCCTCTTAAGCTGATTTTACAGGTACTATTTCCTGCTCATCATGTAGATCTCAACTGACTTGATGGTAATTGGTGATGGAGCTTGGTAGGCAGGTGGTATGGGAGAGGCGCAGCTCACAGGACCGTGTTCCAAACCTCTGCAGACTGCTGTGTCAGCAGTCACTCTGTGTGACTCTCCTTTGCAGGAGCAAGATCTTCACCACGTTAAAGCTGAGGGGGTTCTTATTCCCTTAAAATAACAGTTTTCTTGACCTACTCCTATTCTCTCTGGGCTTTTTCATTGGTAACCAGTATTTTTTGTGAGGCAAATATATCAAGAGCTACATTTCCCAGGTAAAAACCATGAAGTAAAAACTACTACAATATTTACCAGAAAGGAGTTGTTCAGCCTCCCTTCACCTTTCACTTGTACAAGACCTTTACCATGGATATCAAAGATGATAATACACCTTTATTTTGGTTCCTTTGTAGGGTGCTTTGCGGATGCTGACCTTCTGACTGAATCAGGGATCTATTACAATTTTTTATATTTCTTTTATCAGTATATTCAAACACTGCACATACTCAATATACCTAAAAACCCTCTGATTAAATAGCATCAGCAACAGAGATGATGATTCCAAAGACTAATTGCTTTTTATGGTCTAAGGGGAGCATGCCTAGGAAGGTGGCCTTCAGCTTGTTGTCTGTAGGTTTGCAGCAGCAAATCACACACCCAAAGATACAAGGAGTTTGACTACGCCCGTATTTGTTTCTCAGGGACAAATTTGTTGGATTAAATTATGCCTGCTAAAAATGTGGCTAAGATTTGCCCTAGCCAAAAAAAAATGTCCCTTCCTTGTCTATGCAATGTTTGAAGGTTTTCTTAGCTATAGAGTGCTACAGATCAAAATACAAACCTATTCATTAGAAAAAAATTTAAAATTAAAAAATTAGTATGCCCAAACATAAGAATGATGTGCTGGCTTAGTTAAATAAGGCACAACTGGTATTATTTAATTAAAATCTAGAGTGCAGCTGTTAGGGGAAAATCTAGCCAGTTTCAGATAGAAAAATATGCACTAATAATGTGTTTCCACATCATTTTGATGCTAAACTCAAGAGTATGGTAGGTGTGAATGTTTTGCATGTGCATGCATATGTATACATATACATCTGCGTCTCTGACAGAGGGGGAAAATACGAATGCGTTCAAATATATTTTCTGTATTGAGGGAAACTATAAATAAAACTGGACTTCTGTGACCCAGCAGCCGGGAGGCTCTGAGGATGCACAGTGTGTGCTTAGAGGGTGAGGACAAGGGGAGGTGATGCTGGTAGCTGCTTTGCCTGTGCACATGAGCCTGGGTTTTCTGTCTTTGTCCACCCAGACCTACACAGTGGACAAAAGAAAATGTCTTTGTTTGCTTTGTTTGCTGCTCAGGAATCATTTTAACTAGGTAATTTTTCAGTTTTCTCCAAGAATTATTAAGATGCATTCATTTTCTATAAAGAATAATTATTAGTTAATTGCACTGCTGCTATATCTAAGCTTACTGGGCTAACATCTTGTTTTGCTACCTAAAGCAGAGTATTTCAGCTTTTCAGAGAAATAATTGTATGGATTAGTCTGGCAGAAAAAAACAGCAACTTTTGGAGGGTGTTTTTGAGAAACGACATAGTTATGTAGACCAAGGAAAGAGAAACACAAGACTGGGGGATGTTTTGCTGTCATTATTACTATTTATTATAGTAACTATTTATACAGCACTGTAATTTTGCATGACATTCTTCAAATAGTAAAAAAGGTAAGTGGTGAGACCCAGAGTACACTCTGCTGCACATACCTGTAGCCATACCCTGCTACACATAGTATCTGACTGAGGAAGGGCTTGGGAAAACTAAACTAAGCTTCTTTTCTCCCCATTCTAGGGCTGGCAATCCAGATTTCTGAAGCTGTGTCTTGTCCTGTCCTTACTATATTCCCTTTGCAGGGCAAGAGATTTTTGAGCAAGACCTCACAATCCAAGGAGTTCTCAGGGCAACAGACCTGTTTTTCCTTCTGCTCTCTTGAGCAGAGCAAAGCTGCCAGAGAGAGGGATGAAAATCAGGCCTCATGGTAGCTGTCACAGGGAGCTCGCAGTGGGCAACAGATGGATATAGAAAAGGACAAAATGGAGCAAAAGGAGAAGCAGGCAAAAGAGGTTAAGGTCTAATGTAACTTAAGATCATTTTATTCATTATATCTTCGATTAGAACAGTACCACCCATTTGTGATGAAAAAGGGTCTTGATGGTATTTTGATGACAAAAGTATTTTATTTCTGTTCATGAAATAATTGACATATGCATCATTTTACCCTCCGTGTAACATTTGTCCAGAACAGGTGTAGGTTTCCTAAGATTTTCTTCTCTCTCTGTTACTTTACAGTCTCTGTGTAGCAATTGTTTGGTCATTAAAAGCAAATAGTTCACCTTTTCATAGTTCACCTTTTGTCTACGAGTGTAATTCATGTCATGTTGAAATAAGTTTCATTTGTCAAGAGATAGTGGTGGGTGCTCTGCTTTCCCTACATCCACAGTTCCCATGTAGGAGCTTTTGGTGGCATTCCCAAGCTTTTTCCTCCCCCAGTTGCTGTCAAAGAACATGCAGGATCACCAGGGTAGCCAGCATGCCAGAAGCAGAAAGCAAGGTAAAATGGCCTTTCAGAGGGAGTCTGAAGGGGGGAGGTGAGGCAGGGAAGATTTGAAGCAGAGGAAGGTAGCTCTTACTCCATTGATGCAGTCTGAAAGTCACAGATAATGAGGGGGAATAAAAACCAAGCCACAGAATCTGGGGTTTTTTCTGTAGTTGTAGTCCATACAAAACAGCAATTCTGCATGAGAGAACTAAAGACCAGAGGAGAGAGGGGAAACTGGAGAACAAGACAGGTGAAGTAGGAGGGCCAGGTCAGTACTAAATGGGATCAGGGCACAGGAGCCTGCAGGAGGGAGCTGGCCTAACAACTGCCAAGTGGGCACGGCCGAGGGCAGCTGAAGGAAAACTTGCCCTCCAAACTCTTCCCCAGTTCTATTGGTTTCCCTGCTCTCATCTGTAACACCTGGAAGAAGCACTCCTGTTCTGTCCTGCCTGCCTGCGTGCCCTCAGGGATTTCGAACCACAAGGAATCCACATGTTGTTTGGAGCCATTGAACTGTGCAGGCTAGGCTGCCACCAGGAGCTCCTTGGGCTCTGCGTAACGTGCCTACAATGCCTCCTGCTCCTCCCAGGCACAGTGAACTGAGCTGAAGAGCCTGAGTGCTGAATATGTTTGTTCTTGATGATTTAAATTAGACCCTTATATTTAAGGCATGTTTTTCTATTTTATCTACTGCCTGAATCTCAGATGCTGAAATATTCGCACAGCTCTTCATTCTTTGGGGAGCAAGACATGGGTTTTCCCCAGTGGCACAGTGATAGCTTCTGATCCGCCAGCCTCCCGCTGTCCACTGTCATTGCAGCTCACAGTCAGTGAGTGGCCCGAGGAATAGCTGGCACTCAAGGACCCCCCTCCAGTGCCCATAACTCTGAAACTACATGACATCTTAACCTTTATGAAATTTCTTCAAGACAGCATTTTAAAACACCCAAATCTTTCCTGACCTTTACATTTTAGTGGAGGGGGTTTGTTTTGTTATTTTTTTAAATTGATGTTCCTATATTTTTTTCTTTAGCTGTGGCATTTTTAAGCTGGTTCAAGAGGAACTTTGCTTTGCCCTTCCCATCCTTGTTGAGCCCAATCATTAATCATAAAGGGAAAGTACTCCAGACTCAAGCCTAACTTTATAATGTTTTTATGTTTGTGACATTTTATCTCTCTCAGCCAGTGGGAAGTTCTTATCCTTTTAATTTGTAATCTCTTAGGTTTCAGTTTGATTCTAGATGCTGACTTCCTTTGTAGCATCTCATCCTCATTCTCACTTGCTTTACCAGGCTGGGGCTTGGTTATTGTGTATCAGGTGTACAGATCATCCAGGGACTCACCCAAGGGGATCAGTGATTGGTGCCCTGAATCATCAGGAAGCTGACCCCTTTTCATATGTGAGGAATCAATGTACCTTCAAGAGAAAGCTAATTGTTCAATTTGACAGTAATCCACTGCCTAAATCTAGAATATATCTGTTGAGTACTTCAGTGAAGCTGATAGTGCAAAACTGACACAAGAGAGGAATCAGTCCTGGCATTTTTACACAAAACTCTGAATATTTGCAAAGGAAAACTGGAAACTCAAAAGAAAGCATTATAGTTTTTTCTATGGCACTTGCTCTTTTTGCTGTAAGCAAAAGCTCTGTATCCTGCAGTCAGCAGCACTCTGCTATAAGACCTCTTCTTTTACAAAGGGAAAACTTTCCACATTTGTAGCTAGTAATTTCCTAATATAATCTCATCAAATCTTTCATGATATCAGGCAATTATAACATTCAAGGCTCAGAGTCTAAATACTCTCTAGTGGTCCTTTTGGATTTGTTTATATAGTATGGTTGTGTTGCAACTGGAGAGCACTGACACAGCTTTGTAGGCGCAAGGATGAGTTCTGCTAAGCCTGTGTAAGTCTCTGCTCTTTAGCCCAAAAAAACTGAAGGTCAGTTCAAAGCTGCTTGTTGAGGGAAACTAATCCTGCAAACAGTACATTCACTGGCCATTATTTCCAAATCCAAACTATCTTATAGTCATGAAATGGAAAGTTTATGGGGAAAACAAATGCTGCATTTATTACTGTGATGCAACATTCATAAAATATATTTCATTGGGGGGGAGTTTACACAGGGGGTAATGAGATTTTTCCTTTATACATTATTTACAACTGCTTAATCCAGGTGCTGTAGGTTATTTTTTTATCCCTCAGTTTCACGGCTACAAAACACTTCAGTATTTCTAATTTATTTCTGCTTACAATACAGATGTTCTCAATTGTGTCCCTAACTACATTTCAAGTGTTATGATCGCTTTTATTTGTTTGTGTCACTGTACACTTAGAGGTTGAATGTGCAGTACACAATAGTCAGCTTCCAAGAAGCCTGTAAAAAGCCTCTAGTGATTTAGTTACCAACAAATTAAACTATGCCTAACAGTAATATCTTTATCATTAGTGGTTTTAATCTTCAGATTATTTCCTCGCTGTTTAAATTACTCTGTGCATGGGCTCTTACATCTTCACATAAAGGTTTCATCCTTTTAAACAGCATTTTTCAAGATGACCATTTGGAAACAACATTTGGAGGAACATTTGGGTTGCATCCTCTAACTAAATTTCCAAGCTGTTGGTAACGGACTAAAGAAAATGTGGTCTGCACTGAATACTAAAGAGCTGCAAATGTAAGAGCCTTGAAGGTTATGTGTAAATATTGACATTTTTATTTTATTTAGCATACAAAAATGAACTTGCAATGTTGCTTATCTGATCATACAGCAGTGACTGCATCTGCATCATCTGAGAAGTATTCCTCACACTTCTGACTTTCATAGATGTTCCAGAGCTTTCCCACTGAGGATGTTATTGATGTCCCTGATTAGGGAACAGATATCTGGGGACAAGTGTCCATATAGGAACATGTCAACCAAGAGGCAACAAATGGAAGCAAAGAAAAAAAAATCCTTTCATCTTCAAAGGCCATGTTATATGTGCAGATATGGGTCCCAATAAAACCATTAAGGTCCTTTCCTGAGATATGTAATGGGACTTTAGGGCATTCAGCATCCAGTAAAACAGATCTTTGGTTCATCCTAGAGGAGGCACAGAAAAATAACTGTAACATTTCATATACCCCAGCTGTTCTTTGCACTTAGCCATACTGTTCTTTCCCCATGAGTGTGAGTCTCTTGTCGTTTCTTTTTAACCAGAGGTTTCTGTGGAAGCTTCAGGGTCTTCATATTTACATGATTTTTTCTTAAAACACTGAAAAATACTCTGATGTGCAGATAACAAAGCTTGCAATTCTTCAGGGCTGTTGTTTATAATAAATGTACTTATATGTTAAGTACTAAGATGGTCACTGCAGAGTTTGTAATTCCAGGGCATGAAACATGAGGACCCACGGCATTCCCCTTAAACTCTAGTCAGAAAGCTATGAAATCTTGGCTGTTCACTCTACAGATCTGAGTAACTGCTTCATGAATGGCACTACAGTCATCAAAAATCCACAGTAATGATTTGAGAACACATTAGTTCTCTCCCTGGACAGCCTAACCTGAACACCAACACTATCAGGAATTTTTCTAAAGTATCTGCTTCCCCTTTTTAATACTCCTAGTTCCTGCATAAAACCCTGACATGCTGTTTGCATCAGCTGGCTGCCTCTTGTGCTCCTCTGGGGGTATCTTGAAGATTTTTTTTTTTATATCCACATGTGAGAGAAGGATTTAATAAATTGCCGAGTCATAGATTTCATTAAGGGAGAGGGAGGAAGAACAGTAACTTCTTTGTGCTACATGGAGTCTGTGTAATTTACATAAATATTGCCTATCTCTTTAGCAGATAGAGTAATTAAGAAATGACCAGCATGGCTCTTGTTTGGTCATCCTTCTTGTTCTTCTATAAGCTTAATTTAATATATTCTTTTTACTTATTTGCTAAAAGATTTCTGACTCTCCCGGTTGCCTGTTTTTATTGGGCACAGTGGTGAGCCTTACCAAGAGGTGCAGTGCTCTGCCTACAGAGCTACTTTGCCCAAATCAGAGAGTATGTCCCTGATCCACTTGTCTTGAAGAAAGCCAGCCATCGATGTACTCAGGCCAGCATGCATTTGGCAGCTCATGCACAGTATGGAGAACACATGTAATTTGTCCTTTTTGATTCATTTTTCTCTGCCCTGCAATAGAGAAAGCAGCCTCTCCCTGTATTAGTCAAAGCTTCTGACAAGGTTTCCTCTGTGCTTCCAGAGTAGTCCTGTAGTGGCAGTGTAGCACTGTGGAAATTAAATATGCAAATAAAGTCTGTTCTGGAAGGAACGAACCCATTTCCCTCAGCCCCAAATATGACCAGGGTGGTCTGTGGTGGTTGGTGGGTACATGTGTCTATCTATCCATCCAGTTTGTGGCTTCTAGCTGGGCTCATGGAAAGGCTGCATTGCAGAACTGACAGGGAAGTGTCCCATGCCAGCCAGATGAGCGACACTGCTCGAGTATTAACCTTGATGGTCATCCAGTCCAACGGGCTGCGAATCTTCCTGCTTCTTCATTTGGGAGAAGCAGGGAGAAAGAGGATAGCGGAAATTTCTGCAAGGACTGAGGAAAGACTTTAAAAGGAGCAATAAAGACTCAAGCTTTTGGAAAAATGAGCAGCTTTGGACATGAGTGGATCAGGACAGAATGTTTTATAGCAGAAAGGTTCCACTTAATGGTCAGACTGAAAAAAACTGGTGTGATGGGAGGGAGGATCAACAGTTAAGGGGAAAGCTCTGAATTGCAGGGAGAAAAAGATGGACAACTTAGAGGAACCTGATGTTACCCAAAACATCAAATGTTGCTGTGAATTTGAAAAACAAGAGTAGAATTTATTGTGTTTGCATTGACCTGTGTGTCTCTGTGCTATCTCAGTGTAGATTTGTTTGGGGGGCTGAGTGCATATTATCATATTGAAGAAGAGATAACAAGCAAAGATCCTCCACCCAGTAAATATGTCAGAAGGGCCTGGAGCAGAAATGGTTGTTCTGCCTACCTATATTTAATAGAAGCTTAAAGTGTCAGATGATTTACTGTGACCTCCTTTTGGGGCTTGCATTTCAAGAAATACAGTCCAGCTGGAGAAGAGACCAAAAAGAATATTCAGAAGTCAAAAAAATAATTGATCTATGAGGAAAGATTGAATGATTTGGGATTGTCTAACCTAAGCAAGGGTCTTAAGATAATGTGGTTTTTCACCTAGATGAGAAACACTGCTGTAAAGAAAAGGATGTTAAGAAAATCCTTCTGTATGTTCCTGAGGAAAGTAAGTACCAACAGGCTTCAATTATGGTAAGAAAGATGTCAGTTAATCATTAGTAAATACCTGGTATTCCCATAGGAATCTGGTGGCATACAGCAGAAGATAGGGAAGGCACAGGGTCTTTGTCACTGGGAATTTTTATGAATAGGCTAGACAATATCTGAAAGTAATGACAAAGATGTAACAGACCCTGCATGGACTTTGTGTGCCTGGCCAACACAGAGTGGTCCACTGAAACCCAGTGAGCACCTAGTGAGTAAAGTCTAGCAAGAAACACATAGATCCATGTCACTTTTGCCGCTGGGACTTCAGGATGAAGTAGGAGGCAGTAAATCCCTTGTGCATTTTGACAATGGGAATCTCCCTCAACTTTGGAAGCAAATTTTTGTCAACTCAAAACACTTTTCCCTTGCCAAACCCTTATACTACCTTCATCTTATCTAGAGGAAGCTTCAGCCAACTGGCTTTCATCCATGTCTTATCTCTGCCAGACACAAGGAAGCTGTAACATATGGCTTCAATGAAAAGGAGACTGTAGAGCTTGGTGTCATCAGGATATTGATTACATTGTAGCCTATGCCATTTCACAATATCCTCAAGTGGTTTCATATGGGTTTTGAATAAGACAAGTAACAGCAGTGAACCCTCTGGTACTTTAAGCTGCGAGTTCTGGGAGAGAAAAAACCATTTATCCATGCTTTTGGGATCTTCTTGACAGAAGTTGTCAGAACACTTCAAAGACTTTCTTCTCTCCTATCAGCCATTTTGCCACAAAAGCAATGTGAAACAGCAACAGGAAGCAGACATCATGTCTGGACTTTGGTCTGACTCAGATGCAGTGGCATAGCACAGGAAGAATTAGCAATATTAAGTTAAAATAACGTATTACAGTATGTGTATGTATGTGGGTCTCATGAAGCCATATAACCGTACCATGACAGAAATTTCCCACTTTTGCTTTAAAATTGCTAATGTCACCAATCCGAACCTATAGTCTGACTATTAAGTGGAAGAATAAACTTATGTGCAGTTTAGGAATTTGAGTCCCAAGAGCTGTAAAATGAGAACGTTCAGCACAGCTGATCATCTGCAGAGGTCTCTCAATGAGACCTGCCCTAATAGATCACAGGACAAACAGGTAATTGCTTAGTTGGTTTAATCAACCAGTAAAAGTAACAGGTGAAGTGACGTGACCCATGTGCAAAAAAGGGAAGTTAGATCCCACTGATAAAATGGGGGAAGAAGATTTAAAATCTCACATCAGTATTAGCAATTACTCTGTAGGCAGATGTGTCTTTCCCCTGAGGCCTATGTCCATCTGGAGTTCCAACCTGCCCTGTGCCAAACAAGATTAACTTAAATAAATGCCCAGCCATTTTGTTTGGAGTGTATCGTTGGTATCCATCTTTAGTTGGTACACAGATTTGCTAATAGCAATTTATATGGTATGCAGTATTGAAAGGTCTTTGCTTCTTATTTAAAAAAACATATCAGTGTATTGTTCATGTGTCACATTCTCTGTCATCAGTGATGACAAAACTGCACTGAAATGACTATATATGCCTGTCACATGCCTCAGCTGTAACAGTAGAAATAAAATAAATACTCCAGAATCTGGTTAGCTCACCTTCCTCAGCCATTTCATCGTAACCCACAGTGAGGGTATCCTGGAGGCCCCAGATGCTCCACTGGAAGACTTTCCAAAACAAAGCCCTATTGGTACAGCCATCTGACCTTTCTCCCTTCCCTGCTGCGATGTCTGGTGAACAAGACATAAACCATTCCACTGAAATGTTCAGGCCTGAAAAACAGTGTATTTTGCACCAAAAACATGGAGGCTTACAGTTGCCTGAGCAGAGAAGGAGATGGATGAGTGAGGTGTTGAAGCCGGCCCACCACCATCCCACTGTTACCGAGAGAAAGGGAGTTCTATGTACAGGAATTGATGTAGCATAGATGGGAAGCAAAGGAGTGAAATCCATCTTGTTTTCTCCTAAGAGATGCCAGCTGAGCTGGAGTGATGCTGTGCAGTAGATTGCAATGAAAACATGCAGCTTGTGATAAGCTGACAGGAGCTGGACTGAGCATAAATAGCTTAGAAACATCAGTGGGTAAAGCTTTTGCTTTTGTGTTTGAAAAGGACATATTTGCTATGCTTTGCTTTTTAAAATATAACACATTGTGTTAATGCCAGCAACTGTATTTATAACACCTTACACTTCCCATGTGTCAAATTTTTGTCCTTTTTATATGCATGTTCTCATTTTTTGAGCTCTGGAACCATTATAATTATTGTTAGAACTCTGTGACCGAGGAGATTAGACTTTCTCAGCATGACTAACTGTTTTCTCAAGACATCCTGGCTGCAGTGGTGTAACTGTGCTGACATTTGCACAGCCGGGCAGATGGTGCCTGGGACATGTCTGGTTGCAGTGCAGACCTGAAGATCCTAGAAGAAGAAGCTGAGCCACTGTGTTTTGGCCTAATTTATAAGAAAATTGCTTCTCAGCAAATGTAGCCTGTGTTATCCTTTCTGCTAGATGTAATGGAAAAAATGGTGAGCCATAGCAAAACAAGCCCACAGCTAAAACATATGTTTTGGCCAAAGGTCATAATGATTTATATCAGATATCTGTGTGTGTTTGTTCCATACCAACTAAAAACATATAAAGTCCTTGGGTAATACAGAAGAGGGCAAACATCCACAAATCTGATTGACTATGGGAACTTATAAGTTAAATCACAATTGATAAATTGTGCTTGAAAACCATGCAGGATGAGAACAAAAGCTGAAATGGTGTAACTGGGAAATGGTCTTCTAGAGATGGAATCTGAATTTTGATTTCTCATTGTGTGGAATAGTTCCCTCACTCTCGAGAGAGAGATTTTGCATCAAGGAAGTCAGTGGATGTTGTTGGGTTCACTGAGAAACACAATCCTCCAGATAGGAGAGGGAGAGTAGGCATGGCATGCTTTGGCGTACTCGGGACGACAAACTGATTCAGTGAAATCCAGTTGTTTCCTAATTCCAGTTCTGAGAATGAATCACATAATTTGTTACAGATAGCTGGCTAATGTCCACCAGCTGCTGAGAAGAATTTTCTGTCCTACTTTGTGATTACAGCTAAGTAATTTGAATGGGTTTGAGCTGAGGGAGTTGTCATGGTCTGGCCTGCTGCATCTCGGTGCCAGGTCTCTTGCCATACTCTTTGCAGCTCTGCTGCTGACTTCCTGCTGTGAACTTTTGTGTTTAACTTCCATTATTTCACTTGAACCTATTTGGGAAAAACTCATCATTGTAACACCATTTTAGAAGTGGCTTTTCATGGATACAGCTAATGGAATTTATGCAGTAAAATGCTACCACAGAAGTCCTCTGATAAGCCACACAGACTAGAAAATTGCTGATTTAGGGTATAAGTGGGTAAGATGGCAAATGTTATCATGTGTTTGAAACTGGTTTATGCATATACCACTCTTGGGGTTTTTTGTTTTGTTTTGGTTTTTTTTTAACAGTCCAGAGAATTACAGAAGCCTTCAGCAAATATAGTTCTCTGGTTTAAGCACCAACATCATAGTGGGTTTTTATAATCTTGGTCTGCTCTGCACTGCATTCATGTAGTCCTGGAAGAGCTCCATGGACTTCAAGAGTCAAGGTAATACTGCAATTACATAGAATTAGAATGCCTTTTCTTTAGCAGAAAGATTAGATAATGTAACAAAACCAATGAACCAAGGCCAGCTGTGGTGGAAACAGTGATTTTACTGCTTGAGCCAAATTCTTAAATGATGGCAATGAACCTGCTGTGTTCTAAGAAACTCTTTTTTTTTAATCTCCTTTGTGTCAGTAGCATAGACAAAAGGGTTGGAGTGTCAGCAAAAGAAAGAAAACTATTAAATATCTTACATGTGCACTCTTTGTCTTTTCTTGCTTACTGCTTTTCCTGCTTCATGTCCATTTCTGCACCTACTGATGTGGGAGCTGAACATGGCCAAAGACTAACTATACATACATCAAGATCCATATATAAAAGGGCATTTGAATTAGTCATCACATTGCCTATAGATTTCAGGAGATCAGATCTCCAGCTAGGACAGATGTAAACTTCAAAGTATAAATGTAGCTCAAGCAGGTGCGTTCAACGAGTTGGGAGTAGCAACTGAGAGCAAAGCACAGGCACGTGCTGGTTCTTTTGATTAGGCCAGAAAAGCTATCTCGATGTTGTCCTGTGCTGTGGAGACATACCTTGTAATCAAGGGCTGAATGTCTAAGGCTCCAAACACACAATTCTGTAATGAAACATCTAACAGGTGAGATTGCTGGCCCTGCAACCAGGCTTTCTTGTTCTGTGACTTTCTGGGATCAACAAGTGTCTGTATGATGCCTGGGGAGCAAATTGTCTGCTGAAGCTCCACCATTGCGGGTTGGTGGTGTTCAGGACTGTGCTGGAGTCCCAGCTCATTCCCATTCTTGAAGCAATGACTAGGAACTGCCCTAAGCCTCACATTGTCACATGTCACTGCACTGGTCTGTGCCAAGAGGTGAAGTAAGCCAACGCAGAGGGCATCTGGAAAGAGGGAAGACAGGAGAAACTCAGTTTGGCAGATGCTGGAGCACAGCAGGCTTCCAACAGTTTATTTTGAATGTATTTGTTTGCTAAATAACTGCTTTACAGCAGTGGTGTATCTTCAGCTTCAGTAATGTTTTGCTATTTTATTAAAGACCAAAGTTGACAGCAGTTATAGGAGCATGGTGGTGCTCCTGACTAAGATTCACTGTTCATTAACCTTTCAGACACTGTGTGATTTTAGAAGGACTGTTTTTTTCTAATTTTTCCTAATTCTTGTAGTTCTCAAACATGCCTGTTTTAATAGTCAAGAAGCTGAACTGCAGAAAGGTCATGTTATCTGGTTTGCGCATAGGCTGCCTCCATCACACTCATGTGTAATCAAAGAAAATATAATTACAGCTCTGCAAATTTGAGGCCAAATCCTGCAGTTTAGTCTGCTCATCTCTGCTCACATAAATGGGTGAGTCCTTGGGTTTTGCTTGGCTAACAAGTACCATCCTGTATTAACAGAGGGGAAATCTATTCTAGGATTTAGAGCAGCTGGTTTATTAAATCAGTAGACCAACTGAAACCTTGGTATCAGGCAGGAATGATTCTTCTGAAATGACTGGAGCTGTACCAATCTTACATTTCAGGATTGAGATCAGAACCAGAAACTTTGTCTGCTGAAAGACAAAGCAGTTCTGTCATTTGCTGGTAATGAGGAATCAGTTATCCAAATCATAAATCTATGTCCAGGCTGAAGTTGTACACTATAAATATGTTACATGGACCCCATGGGGTGCTCTTCTAAATAAACTCCACGGTGTTTACTAATAAGTCTCTTTTTTCTTCTTCATGCATCTTGTCCTCTAAGGGTGATAGATGTTTCTGCACTAGCATTTTGATCCAATCCTATTAAAACCATTTTAAGTTCCAGGAAGACTTTTGATACTTTTTTGTCTTCCAAAACTATTATAAATATTCACAAATTCAGGGTCATGCTGTCTGTAACCACATACCTTTAAATACAAATGTTTGAGGTGGGATTTATGGGAGGGAGTGGTTTACAGCAGGGTTTCCCAAAACAGGGTATGAAGTGTTGGGAGGGAGAGGTGAAAAAGCAAATTATTCATTCTGCTTCCAACATTAGTACAATTTTGTATGTTGGGAGGAGATGATGAATAGGAGAGTTCACCAGGGAGAGAGGCACAGGGTAGAGTCATTCACAAAGTTCAGATGTACAGAACTTTAAAAAGTAAATTCACTTATTCCTAGGCTGTAGATTAAGGTGTATAGTTCAGCATGAGCTGGCTCCTAGTTATCCCTGACTTCACGATGTTTACAGCATTCTCCACCCTGGTAGTGCTGCCTCAGAAGCCCTGCTACCCTATGTGAAACTGCTGTGCACTTCTGCTTACCAAGGGACTTAAGCTAATATAAGAGCACTCAGTGTTGTAATGTTAAATGCCAAAGGACCAATACCTGAAAGGTCTAAGACTGAAAGCATCAGACTACACGATTTCCTATTTGCTATAGATGGTATATTTAGTAACTAATCATCCCACCTAATAATATAAAATAGTATTTGACAAAAAGGTCAAGTGTTTAATATTAGGGCTAGGAGAGTCATAAAAATCTATGAGGGGAATGCTCTGTGGAGCAGCCAGCCAGCTGCAGCTCCCGGCTCTGTCACTGTTTCTCTCAGTTCCTCCTTTCATTCTATAAAAACGTCACAGTCTCTTAAGCTCAAATGATTCCATACGTTTCCTGCTTCTGGAGGATGTAACTCTTCAGAAGGCTCACTTCCCAGTTGCCAGGACAAAGAACTCTGTCACTGGAAGTTTCCTCTCTTTAGGTCTACTAGAGCTTTTCAAGAAGTGTTATAGTTTATGGTGTAAACAAAAGTTCCCTGGATATCATGGAGGACTGTATTTTATGGAAATCCCATTAGAATGCAATGAAAGAGAGTTTTTTAATTAAATAATTGCTTTATAAAACTTAGCAGACTTTATGTTCCAGGTTTGTCAGCCAAATGGACCTCAGCCAGAGGAGTGAGAGGGAGTGAAGCAAAATGAGAGCTGGTGTAAATGGACCCAACTTTCACATTCTTTTTGAACCTGACTAAAACATGCAGGGACTAGAAGGAGCCATCATTGCTGCTGACCTGTAGAGCAGCCTGGGGAGCTTCAGCCATGTTGTAGAACCACTGTAAAACATGAAAACAAAACACTGAAACAGCAACTGAGACTAAATGCTGTACTCAGATCCACACTGGAGGACACACGTACCAGATTTTATTGTTAATACTGTCCTCCCTTAGCTCCTGTCTCTCTGATACTTTTTGCACACTCTGTTATTCATGACTCCCTTCATGACTGTTGGAAGTTTGGGTTTTTTATCATCTTCTTATTTGCCTGCAGGGACTTCAGTTATTTTACTTCTATCCATGGGATCCCACTTCAGTTGCAGCTGGTTGAATTAACATGTCTCCTTGCTGCATCTCCTGGCTGAGGAAAGTGCAAGAAGTGCTCCCTCATGGCCAGCAGAACAAGCAGGTGATCCATCCTGTAACTCATTTCTGTGGCATCTTTTGTAAACTCACGTGGTTTAATAGTGGGGGGAGGGGGAGGAGGGAAGGAGGGTTTGGTTTCTTTTTTATCAGCAGCTATATACTACAGGGAGGGGGGTATTTGGAAATAAAAATGGGACACACCTTTTAATTCTCATGAAAGCATTTTCCTGGGAAGCCTTCTTACAACAACAGAGTGAGAACAAGTTAAATATTTTGTTTCAAAGGGATTATCCCTACCCAGCAGGGAACAGCTGGCATAAAACTCTGATCCACCTCCCATTGCAAACAAGAGCCAAACTCACATTGATTTCATTGGTACAGAATCAAGCTCTTATTAAGTCCACAGCCCGCTTTGCACAACTTCTATCCCTGTCTGCTTTTCTTATGTATAGGCCTGACCCTCTCTGGCCCTGGAGAACCCAAGCTGAGTTGTGGCTGTAGAGAAACTGAAAGTATTTTAAGATGTAAATGAGTAAATTAGTTTAATAGCTTTTCCCAAATATGTTCAGTTGTGGAGTACATCACAAGTAGCCCTGCTGACTTCAGTCTAGCCCATCTGTCTAGGTAGCCAAATGACAAGCAGCAAGTTGTATCCAGGATCTTGACTCACTAAAATGAGCCAGTTCCTTTGTTTTTTTTCCTGGGTTAACATGGTTCCTTTCTAGGTTATGTTTCATTCCTATGTCCAGCCACTTGAAAAGGAGCATTTCAAGTTTTATGTACAGTTATTTTGCAGTATATTTGATAAAAGAGCACCAGTCACTGAAATGTGTTGAAAGACATCACTCCCAGATCTAAGAGCAGCCGCAGACTTCTTATTTCCTTTCCAGAGCATTCACATCAAGGCATAAATGCATGTAAAACTGTTTAGAGAACATACATTAATTACAAAAAGGACTAGACATTTCTTAGGATCCTAATCTCTGATATCAATAGGTTTCCTGTCACCCACATCCAGTCCTTTCATGGTTATATTGTTTGAATGTGTTTCTGCTACATGGCAGAGCAGGCTGAAAGTATTAGTGCCTAGGAATTGGAAAATAAAGTAATAACAAGTGATTGGGTTATTAAGAGCCTTATTGTATGTGACAGAGAAAAAGCTGGGCCTGTACTGCCATATGTCATCTAAAAGTTAGCACTATGAGCAAGATGTTTTCATATCCTTTCTCATGCTTTGAGATATATCAAAATTGATCATAGCTACCTTCATTTTACCCAGTTAATGATGAATGATCAGTGAAACATTTTGGAATAAGAAAGCTAGATGATTCATGTAACCTCTGCTGTGAAAGGTTTTCAAAGTTTAAAACATACAAAGAAAAAGTAAAGGTAGCTGTATCTTTTAAAAGCCAAAAAAATATGTAGGAGAGCTGAGAAGTTTTAATTGAATAACATGTTTTGTGAGATTGTCATGCAGGTTTGATTTTTTGATAATCAGATTGAGTTTCATTCATGTTCAACATTTGCATGAGTTCTCAAACAATGAAACTGTCTTTGTGGACCTTTCTTTGACTTCATGACCACCATGACTTTCAGTGATGAAAGTCATGCTTTGATGATAATGGAGTAATTGTGCGAGTGCTGTATAAACTGCAGTTTTTAACTGCTGGGGAAGGTGCTGTGTAAAAAGCTCTGTTTCTTCTTCTTCTTCTTCTTTATTAGAACTGATCCAAGATATAAAAAGAGTCCAAAGTCTTACTGAACAGTTTATGGATAACAAGGTATCCAAAAACTTTGCAATAGCATTCCTGTTATGCACATACTTCTGATAAGTCTGCACTAAGAATAAAGGGCCAAATTCTCTTCTGAATAAAAATAACAATTTTTTTGGTGTCTGTTGAGTTTCCACTACGTGTTGCAGCAGAGATCTTGGTTACTAGTACAGAGTTCATGTAAAGAGAGAGATTTCCCTCCAAATTCTACAGTCAATGTTTGGAGACTTCTTTTGTCTTTGTGCCAGTGCACAGAAAGAAGTATAATATGATGCATGCATGACTTCATAATAAAACTACAACTTTTGGAGCCTGTAGGTGGGGAATTAAGTGTCCCATATAGGTAGTCTGTAACAATAATTGTCATTCCACTTGCATGATATTCACAAGTGTGTAAGAATCCTGTTTCTGAAAGACTGGACCGCTGTTCTGGACCAGTATTTTAGTCCCTGTGCTTTTGTAGTGTTAGAGCTACTTCTTTTGAACTTTGTGGCTAGAAAAAAATTTGATATATTCTAGGTTGTACTAATTATGAGGAGAAAGTGTTGTGAGAGTTCACAAATTGCTTTTATGTAACTCTATGTATCTACAAAAAAAGGACAAAAATCTGTTTTTCTGACCACAGGACGAGTCGAACAGCTATAAAAATAAAATAATTTCATCCAATTGCCTGTGGGACTTCTTTCAGCCAGAGCTCACTCCTTATGTTCACCCTTGGCCTCTTGTAGGGATGCACTGTGTGCATGTCATGCCATCTCTCTTCATTTCTGCAGTGCCTCTGTGGCTTTTCTTGCCACCCAGTCTGGTGGTCTCAGTGCAATATTCAGGAACTCTGCTTCTCTCATCGTTCATGTCTCTGATCAGACTGGCTTTGTCTTTGCTGTGTGCAGTGACATGTGCCTGCACTTTGCTTTGAAGACTGAGTGTCTTCACCGAGGAGCTGAGTTGCTCCTTCCCAGCTAACTCAACTGAAGGGCAATGACTACTGCCACCAGCTCTAACAACATTTCATCCATATACTTCTATGTCTGGTTTATATCAAAATGTTCCCATAATTCCTGCCATCATAAAAAAAGCAAGCCTGAAAAGAAGAGGAATAAACATAGAGGGATTTAAAACTGTATACTAGGAATAATTAAATTCTTAGTAAGAGACTTCTGTCATTTCTCTATTTTCACTCACCATGAGGAGGACAGCATGTTCTCATCTCTGTGGAGTCACATAAATTACTTGATTAAAGTGCATGTTGCAGAGCTGAATCTGGGCATTTGGAACCTCCTTGCTGTTTCCTCAAGGTATTTGTATGATAGATGAGGGGGGAAAAAAGTCCTGTGCTTAGTTCATCTTGTTATGTTGTAGAAATATTTTCCAGGCATTTGCAAATACAGTAAAGAACAAGAGTTCTTCAGCTATTTAAAGTCTTTGAAAGAAGAAAGGCAGTTTAGATTACCAGCAGCCTACAATGTGCGTGGCACAAAAATGTCAGTTTTAATGGCAAAGTTCAGGATAAAACTGTGTCAGCTAATTTAATCATTTACCATGAAATACCAGTTATCTTAATCTTACATGCAGTCCTTAAGTCTGCTGCATATTTTTGTGTAATTGAATCCTGTCCCTAAAAGGGACAAAGCAGGGAATTTGCTTTTTAGTGAAAAGTTAGGCTCTAAATGTTCCTGTTTATAAACTGTATTTGTGGCATTGTCAGATATTTTAATAGTGAGCAGCTAATATTACTGATGAGTCTATTTTTTCCGTATTTTGTATTTGTCTTCCATGCTACAGAAATCATATTAGTATTCAGTTTCTATGGAACTTAGCCGAATTCTCTGGAAAAACTGCAGATATTGTTCCCAGAACTTAAGGCAAATAAATTAGTATCTAACCCAGATGACACATTTTATTCATGTGGTTTGCTTTCCTTCTAGATACCTGATGTATTACTTCATCAGCAAATTCAACAAGGCCAAGATGTCTTCATTTTCCTTCAGAGAAAGAGCTGTAGGAGCAGTGTGGTGGAAGTATTGGTCTTCTGTGGCCAGCCGGCGAGAACCCATCAACAGCTGTGATGAGCAGAGCAGACATGGGAGACAGGAGGCAGCTGAAGCCAAAGAGGACCCACGCCTGGAGCTGTGTCTGTGTGATTGGAGCAGAGAGAGGCCAGGACCCAAGGAAATCCCAGCAGCAAGGGAAAAAAACAGATTGACTCTCAGTGACTCATTTAGCTCCTGGATTGGACAGATCTCTCCCCTGCTGGCAATTTGGCTGAGCATCAATGGACAGATACCAGGATGAATAGCTTAAAATAATTAGGGGTTGGGAATTTGCAAAACTGCTAGCCATCCAATTCTTTACTGTGCAATGTGAGGCAGAAAAAAGAAATTACATTTAGGTTATTAAATATTAAGTCAGTGGATTTACTTCCATTTGGTGCAGAACAGGAAACTGGCTAAAATTCAACATTTATATCATTGTGTTGATGGTCTGTTTATCACTGAGCAAGTAAGTGCCTTTTGGCAGGTCAAGCTCTTTGACACATGGGGCAAATGTGTGCTTAATTTCTCCCAAACAGAAGAATTAATATAATAATAATTAACACAGATGAGAACAGAATTAAAATCAAGTACAGTCAGGAGTTCAGTTTAATGCCAGGTGTCTCACATTCTAGATGTTCTGGGGCCAGATTTTTCCTGTTGAAGGTAGCAAGGATTTTGCCTTTGGCATTTATGGGAGCTGAAGTGGGCCTTGGGTGCAGAGAGACAGGATTCCCTGTACTTTCTATTTAATGCACAAAACCAGAAGCAACAGGCTCATTTAGTATCAGTAAAGGTCAGTTAAAATTATAGAGACATCCTTTGGAGCAAATCCTCTGCCTTGTATTTGCATATTTATGAATTAGAGATTACGACAGGCTATTTCATTTATTAGAGCAGCACTGCTATAGTTAATAGTCTGTCAGTATTTCCATTATAAACCCCGTTTTTCAGTGTTTAATATCTCAGCCATTTAAAATCACATCAGGAAGCAAGTTGGTCTTACGTTGCCGCCCAGGTGCAATTTTTTGTTATGGATTATTTTCAATAATGAAATACTGCTCATTATATATGTAGATGAGCCACAGCATTTCTGTTGGAGGGACATAGCAAGGTGTGTAGATTCATTGTGGTTTTGTTTTTCTTTAGGAAAGAAAGGAAAAGAGGGATTTGACCAACCATGTCAACTGCAGCTTTATGTTTGAAGAACAGTTTTTCAAGCAACTGCTCGCAGAGGAAACACAGATTTCAGTGTGAAATCAGGTTGCTGTTTGCTTGCCAGTGGTGACCAAGGTAAACAGGTGAGGATGGTTACCCTGTCCCTCTGAAATTTCTTGTCTACCACTCATGGGTGAAGCACCCCAGGCATGACAGCAGTGAACATAAAAGAAGAGCCTTTAGAAGTAACAGGAGCCCCAGTTACAAATTTTAAAAGCTGGCCTCTTTTTAAGTGTCTTCCAGCTGCAGAGAAATGCAGTACTGCCCTGAGTTTATTGCTGATATTTGAGGTAGAAGGGTTGCTAAGGCTTTAGGGGCAGTTGTGAAGCTACTTGCACATGACCCTAAAATGAGCACTGTCATTTATTTCAGCAGTCTCACATCATGATCCTTCCAAACAGCCCCACTTTGCTTTCAAAGAAGTGTTCACTAAAAAACAACTGCCTGGCAAGGGCAAATGTTCAGACTAAAATGCCAATTTTTAACTTGCTGGGGCAGCAGAAAGTTACTCTTCAGAGTAGCTGAAAGAAGCTGATCTTGCACTATAACCTCATGCCCTATGAAAATAGAAACAGTCCAAATGGAAACTCCTGGGGAGTGGTTTGTTTTTAAGGTCTTGAAAAATCATTTGCTGCCTCAGTAACTGATAAGTTAGAAATCAAATTCATGAAGAGGAAAAAAAAAAATGAAGCTACAGGCAAAATATCTGTTGCTCTTTTGCCTCACAACCATGTAGTTGGAGGTGGGAATGTAGTCCGTATTTTCTGTCTTTTCCCTCATAAATGTCTGTGTGCACACCTGAGGGTTCCAGGGAAACTAGCAATGGCAGGCCAGAAACACTCTGAAACATCATATACGATCCACTTGGTGCATGGCAGCTAATCAAATGATGCCCTGGATAAGACCCAGGGCTTGGCCTCTGTGCCACCTTCTGTAAATTTTGACTGACTTAAGACCAACAGCAAGTTTAGAAGTTACATTACACAAAAATTTTTTAAGCACATATAAGACAAGATTGCAACAAAAAGTCTCTCATCTTAAATCCCCCAAATCCAAATGGTGAGCCAGAATTTGCATCCAGTCTCTCATCAACATCATGAGAACCAAGAGACCAGATCAAGACACTCCACTCAGGCTCACAGAAAACCTATTCCAAATCCAAGTGGTGAGGGCTCATCAGTAGTGCTTTGTTAAAACAACAGTATTTGGGATATTTTGTCAGTAATTGCTAATTTAAAGTGCATTTTCCGGATTCCTTCCAGAGTTGCCATTGTAAAGAACAATCTTCCTTCCCCAGGCACATCACAGTGCTTTTTCAGCCAAAAATTATCTCTGGTCATGGCAAGTGATCATAATTCAGAAGCAAGCAGACTACAGGAATTCTAACTGTTTTGAATACAAAGTTACTTCAACAGTTTTATAAAACAGGTATGACCCAAAGTAAGAGTGGGGGAGGGAGGGTCTGCCAGACATGTAGAAAACATCATTTTAAAATGAAGACGGAAGTATTACATGCTGTCTGCTGGAAGCTCTGTCCAGGCTCAGTAAGCTATCTATACGGCATTGTTTACTACATGTGTTTGTTATGCTTTGTCTTTAATTTGCAGTGACATAAAATCTTGCATAACTGACTTGAGTGCATCTTTGAATATTAAAAATACTAATTATTATGTAATTAGTCAACAGGATGTGTGTAATTGTGCAATACCAGCATTCCTGGGTGTGGTTAAGTACATAGGTAGAATGCCAACACTCATCTAGATGTAGTATTATAAAATTACACAACAACATACACATTGGGTGGATACTCTAATTATATTTTACATTTAAACAATAGCTACATTAGCAAAATAGAAGTTATTATTTTTAAAAATATCTTCCCACAGGCATGGATCATAGTAGATGATGGTAATAATATTGCCCAAATAGAGTATCTTCCATCTCCGAAGGGACTCAGGCTTCTTCATAAACATACAAATAAGAGACAGAAACCAGGCATAAAGAGCCCTTCATTCACTCATGGCGTAAAACCACCCCCAAAATTGAACATGTGATAATTGCTGAATCATGCACTGGAATAATTGAAGGCAGAGAATGAACAGGAAGAACTTTCTATCTCATGAGAATCACATGAGATTAACGAGAAATGTGACTAGAACTGTTACATTTTTATGACTTAACAGGCATCAGGACAATCCTTAAACCATGGTGGAAACAGAACCACCCCGTGAGTCAGATTCTTCTCTGAACTTACCCAGGAAGATCTAGTTTACAGCCATCCAATGTCTTGAGCATTTGAGTTAATTCTCATTTCTGCTAAGATTTACTGCCAGTATGGTGCAAAAGTCTGCTGCACTCCTGGCCAAAGCTTCCCTGCCTGGTCATCACTTATTCTTCCTGTGGTTCATCTGCAGTGACTGAGCGGTGTGTACATCACTGGGGTCAGCACTGCAGGGATGGTAACTTCTGCAGTACAAACAGAAAACATGGTACACCAGTATTCACTCTCTTTTGATACGGTTTCAAGGTGAGAAATCCAAGAGAAGAACAGAAAGGTGAAAATTCCAACACCGAACCTCCCCCCCCCAAAAAAGAATGCCCCCCCAAAAAAAACCAAACAAAAAAACCCCCAAAAAACCACCAAAAAACCCTGCGCTGTGACTCATCATTAATGTAAAATGTCAGAGCCTAAAGCTGTTTTTTTCTTCATGTGCCTGAGTGCAGAAGGGTGAGGTGCCCTCTGAGGATGATTTTATCTTTTACTTTTGAGTCTGAAGATCTTGGATGTGGTTTGGCAAGTTCTTAAAAATATTGTGATGAAGTTGAGCTACCATCTGGAAATGTTACATAGAGATGTAAGAAAGCTTAAGGAGAAAACTGCAGATGGTGGAAGAAGAATCAGCAGTGCACATGAATGAGGTTAAAAATTGCAGACAATTAGCTACTAGATGACTTCTACTAAATAAATCATCGAAGACTTGACTACTGCTTCCAGGTTTCTACAGAAATATTAGCTCATTGGAACAGTCAAAAAGATGTTAATTTGGCCAAAGTTTTAGAAATGTGCTATTCTTGTTTGAATTAACAAATCAACCAACAAGGCTAATCTATACTGTTTTGCCAAGGCTATAAAGCTTCTAGGGACATTATTATATTTAATGCTCAGGATCAAGGGCCCCATGATATGGAAAATATGCCTCTTTGTGTCAAATGAAAGCTACACAGGAAAGAAAACCTGAGCTTGTCGTGGAATTTCACATCTCGTTTCAGTATTCAATAAAGTACTTTGGATGTCCAATTTAACAGAGTAGCACAATTTCTTTTTTCTGTATGCCTCCACAGATCAGGCCTAGCTCTCTTCACATTTAGAGTTTAATCCAAGACTCAAAGTAAAAAGAAAATATTCCAATTGCTTCCAACAGGCATCCAGTCAGTCTTATGCTGTGGTTTTACTTATATATAAATTCAGTGCTAAGTTCCTCCCAAGAAAAAGAGGGGTAAGTGATAAGAGACAGGAGTCTGCACACTTAGCTTTCCACCCTCTTGTTACTTGCTGCTGATAGAACCCATCCTTTGGCTGGGCAAAAATTTCTTAATTTGTCTGGTCTTCCTGCAGGGTTGACTGGTATAAAAAAAATGCTCACCTCGACCTTCTTTATTGCTACATCTAGGCAGCTCACTACAGTTGTACTCTTTTCTACTGCTTGAGATTTACTTGTGTCCCTGGTGTGTTGTGATAAGCCTCTGAATGTCACTGCTGTGAAGGTTTTGTTCTTCTCAAAGACTCTCCTGAGGTTCAGTGAAGGCAAGTAAGGTTTGGTTTGGTGTAAAAGTAAATTGTATATGTCACTGTAATAAAGGGGAATATGCAAAGTGTTGGTTGATTTTAATAGGAATTTGGAATGTTTGACTTGTCACAAGGCCAGTTTGTATTGTGTGGACTTCTGACCTTGCTCACATCAGGTGGACCTCACCCTGTGCTGAGTGCCAGGTCAAGGCCTAGTTATCACGTACATGCAATTTAAACTATAGTTAGAATTAGTCTTAAGTCTTACTATCACTTAGTAGTATAAAATAAGAAATATGATCTGAAAAACACTAGAGAGAAATACTGAAGTTTTGCACATCAAAAAGGCTAATTAGAAACTCTTTTCTTTTGTAACAAATAAGCCAAGCATATTGACATTAATTATAGGAAATACTTAAGGTTTGGAATAATCTATTGAAGAGCACAGATGTATACCAAATCCTATGTAAATGAGCGTGTGCAACTGTTCTTCAGGTAACACATTTATTTATAAAAAAAGCTGTGTGTTCAGGTTTCTTTTTAAGGGGTAGAACATTGTAAAAGGCTTCTCTCTCTTCCCTGCTCTTACTCAACATAGTGAGATCGTTATTTCTGTAGTTATACCTGTTCATCGCAGCCTAACATTCATTCCAGGAGCTTGGAGCAGATTCTTTCTGTACCTGAAGTAGTAGTAATTCTGTTTGCTTTAGTACTAGTAATTCTGTAGTTGTTCTGTCAGCTTTACTGGAATTGGATCACTGTAACTAGCAGCAGAATTTGTTCTCCTCTGGTGGTAAAATTCCTTTGGTTTCAAAAAAGCTGATGGAATTCATAACTGCTTTTGTATTTTTCAATCTGTGTCCCAGAGCTGACTAGTGGCATTGTAGTTATTTTTAAAATACTGCAACTGTGATTTGCTACATTGCCCATTACTTTTGCCAGTAGAGACTCTCAACAACACTGGGAAGAAAACTTCACATATCCCTTCTTTTACCCTGTCTGGCTGCAAAGAAATCCTCTTGATTTTGATAGCTTTATTTCATGGAGGAAGGGTTCTTCTCTGTCAGGGCCATGACAGGTGGGCTTAGCAGGCTGAATCACTCCACCCCAAATGCTCCTTCCATCTTACTCCCTGCCTCTATACAGATGAAAGATGCTGTGCTTTCCAGGTCAAACTTAATTACTGAATCTCCCAAATACTTGTCTAAGCACACCCCTTAAATTAGATGAGATATCTACCTGCACTGTGGTCATTGTAGATTATCACCCAGCTGGGCTGGTAAACTTCCTGAAGCCTCCTCCACAGTCTCCAAACCATCCTACAAATGCCAGGGCTTAGCACTTTTGCTCTTAGGAACACCCATCTGCAAGGGCAAATGTTGGTAGTGAATTGTTGCTCTTTCCCATCACTACTAGAGAATACTGATGTTGCCATTGCTGGTTCAACGCCTTTAATTCTCACAATTTTCCTAACAATTGTCTTAACATTTCACAGGTGTGTCCAGAGCTACTGTGTCAGCACAAGTTTCAAAAAGCTCATGGTAAAGTGTCTGCTTTCACCTCTCAGATTCAAGCTGATTAAAGGATTTGAGGAAAAGTGCTGTGGGCAATGAAGAACAATGAAGATTATTTAGATGAGTAGCAGGTATAATTCCAGATCACTAAAAAGTAGGAAAAAATACTTGTACTCTAACATTAAAACAGTAATCTCTATATATTCTCAAGAATTGTCAACAAGTAGCCTCCAGTCTAGCTTGAAGATTTTGATAATCCCACCACATGCTGCTCAAGGTCTGAACAAGATTGCCTAGGCCACAAATTACCAGGAGGGTACACAACACTGGCCAAACTTCAGCCTTTGGCCTGTTCTTCTACGTCTGAACATCCACTACTGGTAATTACCAGACATAAAATATTGGAATAGTTGGCTTTTTTTCAGCCTAGCATACTTGGTCTTATGTTTTTATGTTTGCCTCATTTTTAATGAGTCTAAAAAGGAGACAGCTTCTGTCCTGATTGTACTGTAATATGGAAAAGCAGCAGTTTTTACTGACCCTAGTCGCCCAAGGACATCCTTTTACAAAGAGACACCTCTGACACATGGATCTGTTTTGACTGACGTGATAGGTGCAGCACTTGTAAAAGAAACTAGCTTGGAGTTGCATATCTTTTAGTGGCAGCTAAATGCAGAAAAGAGTTGCAAGAGTGGGAGCAACAGGAGACTGTCAGTTGGCTGTGAAGTCAGAGTGAAAGCTTTTATATATAATTTCAGCTGTTTGAGAGGCAGATGGTTCTGTTAGTAACTATTCCTTACATATAGATCAGACTTCTAAAGACCTTCTTGCATCTGCTTTGGATAAAAGTATGTAAAAAACCTGAACCTATGAGCTTTCACCTTCAGTGTGCAGTCAGTAGATTAGAAGGAAAAGGAGCTGTTACACCTGTGAAATTAAATTTGACTCAAAGATAGTTTAGGATGATTATAAAGGTGAAAGTTGAGAATGTAGTGTGATATCTATACAAAATGTATTGATCTGCTCTAACTTTTTTGTTCTTCTTTGAAACCTAAAATTTGGTTCCAAATAAAAATCAATTCCTACCAGTTCATATAATGCAATTCAATGCATTCAATGTTATTGAATTCTGACTGAGGCAGTGTTGCTCAGAGATGGGGACCCAGTCCTGGTCTTGTGGCATGGGTTCAGGAGCATTTTGCAGGATATGACGGTTTCCAGACCACAGGCAATTCTGACTTTAGGGGAAAGGTGAAGGAACTGGGCACCTACCCTAGAGAGGGATTACAGGCAGGAAAAAAAGCCAAGTCACAAATGAAAAGTTTGTATTCCTTTCTAGCACTACTGGTCTTCTGATGAAATTTTCAAAATTTGGGATGAGTGGCAAATTTTTTCAGTGAAGCCAAGGGAACCAGAATAGGGATGGTCAGCTTTGTGAGAGAAACCAAGGCACCAGGTAAGACAGCAGCCATGTGGGAGGAGAGATGCAGGGGCAAGGGGAGGGTGGAAGGCAGGCTGGCTCATGGAGGTGGTCTGACTGGCAGCAGGGCATGTATGGAGAGGAGAGACAGCTGGCGGTTAGGATATATCTGGAAGCCATGAAATTGGTGCTGAGGGGTAAGGTGCTGGAATCTTCTCTCTGAAAGGAGTATGGCAGAGAAGAGCAGTAAAGCTTTGGGTTGGCATTGTGGGTGGCACAGGGAAGAACAGGCCTCCTTCTGCACCCACCCTGCCCCCAGGCGAGGTGACCCTGCCACAGCTCCAGATATGAGAGGGGTTCATTGTCTCTGAGTTCATGACCCCTTTTTTTTTTTTTTTTTTTTTTTTTTTTTTTTTTTTTTTTGAATGAGAGAAGCCTGAATCTCTTACTGGGGAAACAAGAGCTTAAGTGTGAAGGGAAAGTTTTTCTGCCTTTCCCCAAAAGCAGCTAATCTTCAGTCAAAGGCTTTACCTGGGGCTTTTCTGGAGGCCACCTCTGCCCCGTGGGTGACATCCTTGTCTCTGCTTGAGCTTGGCAGGGCAGTGAGAGGGCCAAGCACCTCTGAGCCATGAGGGGGATATCAGGGAGGGAGGGAGGTTTGTGCCAGTTAATTAGCAGCACTTTGGTGGTTTCTGCAGCCCACAGTAACCTTCACAAGACCTGCAGTGAAGGAGAGGTATTTGGGGATCTGTGGTTGAGGCTGGAAGTCTATTTATTTGAGCTCTTCTTTCTTTGAGTATCAAGTGCATTGTTCTTCCAGCTCCCTTTAGAGACCATGCCATCAGCTGTCCAGGCTGGGCAGCCCAGTGTCAAAAGGAAAGGAGCCTTTTGCCCATCACTGTCATATAAATCACAGTCCAAATCTGTAAAATGTGAGAAAATGAGAGATTCGATTATCCATATGGATCACTCTGGATTTATTCCAGATTGCTTCATTAATAGCAATCAAAGACATCACTTTAATGGATTTTTTATCCTCAAAATTATGATCATGGGGAATTTGTTCTGGCTATTGGTTTTGAAAAGGCTTTTGATTCTCTTCAATAGCCTTAACTTATTTCAGATTTAGGTAACAGTAGGATTTGGTCTTAAATATGTTAGATAGGTCAATCTCCTTTATTCAAATCCACTGTTATGTTAAAACTAATGACCACAGTTTGAAGATTATTTATATACTCAGGCTTAGACGGGAGAGTCTTTTTTCTCTGATACTTTTGCTGTTACAGAGGAACCTTTGTTTTGGGAGAAATCAGTGTTTTTAAGTGAAAAGTCAGTGATGTTTTCCATTCTGCCCTTAGTTGGAGGATATGTTATTTTTTTAATGAAGATCTTCTTTAATGAAGATTATGCTGGAAGTCACTGAATGATGTTCATGTTTCTTCTTTGTTAATTGGGGTAAAACTCTTAAAGCCATTAGGTGATTTAAATGTAGCTCTATTTGAGCAATATCCTTTATTGGATCCCCCATTATCCTTTAAACATCTTGGTGTGCAAGGGGATAAAATTAGAATGAATTTGTTTGCTTTAAATTGCCAGCCTCTGCTTGATAAAACTATTAGCTATTTAGCTAATTGGGCTGCTCTTCCATTATCATTAATTGGCAGAATTGATACAATTAAAATGGGGGGTTTATCTGAAGTGTTTGTGGTTTTTTTCTAGGTATTCCTATCAAGTTTCCTAACATGTTCAGGGAGTCTTGCATTCTGCAATTAGTTTTGTTTTCAGGGTTAGAGGTAAATTTAAGATTAATTTTGGAGCTCTGAAGCTTCTTATCGAGTCAGTTGGACTGACTGCTGTTAATTTTATTGTCGGTTTTGTCTGCCTTGGTAGGAGATGTTTTGTGATTTAGACAATGCCCGGCGTTGTGGGGCTGCGGGGAGCGCGGGGCGGTGCGGCCCCGGGCTGAGCGCACCCCTTTGCACAAGGGCAGGGCGAGGCGTGTCCCAGGGCCGTGCCCAGCAAGGTGCTAAGCACCCATTACTGCCTGACCCACCAAGCATTTTAACACGGCCAGAACTTTTAAGCACACAAGCCCAGTGACGCCAATTAGCTTACTCATACTTTTAAAGGTAAACAAAGGCTGTGCTTGGTTGGGGCCACAGCAATCATCACCTTGTCAGTTTGAGACTCCCACAGAATCCATTGCAAAATAGCACCACTTTCCTGTGCTCTCAGCTGATGCTGCCCTGCCCATAGGCAGGGCAGGACACTGTGTTTTGAGGAGTCGCTCTGCCAACCCTCTTGTCGTGTGTCCAAAGCATAAAGGAACTGCACCCTGTGCTCCTGCCATCCCTGGTGGACATGCCATCTCTTTTAGGCTGCTAGTACAAATCGTGCTTCTCCTTCTAACGCTATGATTCATGTCAGCCATTAGCCTCAAATAAATGAATGGGCCGAAAGAAAATTAAAACCAAATCACGCCTCTGTCAAGGGGAGGTCTTGTTGACAAGCAGAGCCTCTATTGCCAGAATTAGTCATCTGGGTCTGCCTTTTGCACCAGAGGCTAAGAAAACCAGAGGATGATTAATTGGGCAGGACCAGGAGGATGTCGCCCCTCCCATACAGCTGGCCAGTGTGGGCAGTTCCTGAACACCACCACTACCTCTGCTTCACCTTCATCATGGTGAAGTGATGTAGTAGTCATCATGTAGTGCTGGGGTACCATATTAGTTTTTCATCACCCAAACATGCCCTTGTTCTGTGACTTACTTTACCTTATCTTGCAAGCCATGTAGAGCTGGGTCTATTGCCTTTTAAAGCTGCTTAAAATAATTTCTATCTAGAATATAAAATAGTTTCATGCAAAATAAATTTTTTAAAGCTTTGTCTGTAAAATATGTGCAAATATAATTATATATAATTTTAACTAAAAAAAAACCAAAACAAAACAGGGTCTTTCCTGTAGGCATGATCCAATATGTGTGTAACAGGTTTGAACACTGGAACAAACTTGATGCAATGCTGCCCTTCTTAATTCATTTGAGTCATTGTAGTTTTAGACTATACCAAAGTCATTTCATGAAACACATCATGCTTCATGGGTTAATCCTGATTTAGCTGTGACGCTTTGCTTTTGGGTATTATCTAAATTGTTTTGCCCATCTCTTCTTCATTCATTTTGTCTGTCATGAATATCATTCTACATGGATTTCACTCATACATTTATTTGTATTTAAATTATGCATCTCTTTAAGGAGATAGACCCATCAAATGATACAATACCTGGTGGCACAAAGAATGAGGCAGTGTTTACTTTTGCATACAAAACCATGAAGATGGAGCTCATAGTTTATAGGATACTGATGAATTATTTGGATGATTGACCTTAAGTCAGACTCAATCCAGCTAAGCTTGGTAGCCAATGCATTTGAAATGTAATGGATAATAGTCAGAGCCAAACACAGTGTAGGTCTAGCTTGCACAGGTTGGCCCTTATTGAACACTGTTGCTCTGAGTGGCTGGGGCAGTACCTCATCACAGGGTCACAGGCTGCCTTCTTGCCACCCCAGGGACAGAGCATTGCATGGACTAAGGTTGGCTTGCTGCTCTAGGCCTTGGGCACTCCTTCTGGGGAGACGGAGGGCACCTGAGTCTCTGGAGCTCACATCCTGGCCTGTTTCACGAGCACTGAATTCACTGGAACCAAAGTCACCTTGGGCTGAGGGGCCTGCTGCAGCTCCCTCAGGAAGAACGAGCACTCCCACAGTGCAGTTAGAAACCCCACACTCCCACGGCCTCCCCGTGACTCAGGGAGAGAGGAGGAGGGAGCAGAAACAAAACCCTTAGAAGAAGGGCTACCTCGCAGCTGATGCACTGATCCTGTGCTGATTTATATTTCTGGATTAATTGCAGTAAATAAGGAGCATCACAATGGGTAAAACTCATGTGAAGGAGATGAGAATCAAGCCCAGGGGGAACAGAGGAGCTACAGTGCAGGAGCCAGTCCTCCTTGTGCAACCTTTAAAGTATACTAGGGCCAAAACTTCCTTCGTGCTCGCAATGCTGTTTGGTTGCTTCCATATCAGCTCTGAATTTGGCTTATTGTCACCTGTACAGAGGCCAGACTAAGGGACATCCTGGGCTGAAACATTACTGGGGCATACAATGCTTTCTCCTCCTTTGAAAGTAGAGATGTAATTCTGTATGTCATTAACTAAGACAATAATAAATTAATACAATAGCCAAGTAATAGTGCTGTAATGCTTTCATGTATGAATTGGAATGTGAATTCTAAGCTTTTCATTTCATGGTTGAAAAATACATGAGTTGACCCAAATATTAATTTCTGTATTTCAATCATTTACATATTATGGGTCAATAATCATTTCTTGCACAAATGACTTTTCAAATGAGAAGCAGTATATTGTAATAGTCTGTCATATTTACAAACATCTCATTGTTTTCCTAACTTAGCACTTAGTATTTAAAATATACAGGAGCAGATATTGTTTGCCAAATACAATACAAAACTGGGTCATGTAAAATTCAGATACTATTTTCTTTTACTCTTATCTATAATTTATAATATTCATAAACCATGGAGTGGGGCCCCCTGCCCATGGCAGGCCCAGGCCCCACTTTGGAATGGGCATGGTTTTTCAGCAGTGGTTTAGGAGACCTGATACCTCTTTCTGCTCTTTCCTGACCTTAAAAATCTCACCCCTTTGAGCAGCAATCCCTCTGAAGATCCAGCTCTGTCAGCAGAACTAATGGTGGGGGTTTTGAGAAGTTTATTACATCCCAAGATTTCTTTACAGCATGCAGTGACATCCAACAAAATGTCTAGGATGTCTTTTTTCAATTACTTTGCAAAGCTGAAACAATATAAATAATCTTGGTTTTTACTTACTGGTATTGAACTTAGTCCATAATTTTGGGCTGTTCATTGTTTCATCATATTCTACCCCTTTATTAGCCAACATATCCCAACATAAACCTTTTGTCTTGGAGTAAATGTGTTCAAATGTTCAAGTACTGAATTAATCAGGGACTAGTGCAACATATATATGCTGCCCAGCAAGATGAATTTACACATCTGCCTTTTCCCCTAATTATAATTCCAGAGGTTGAATGTCAACAGCATATGGGTATATCCTCACAGAGGCATGCAAACACACACATACAGGCACACACACTGTACATTAATCTCTCTTGGCTTATCTGTTGCTGTCTTTAATTTGTATACTTCAAAATTGAGTGGTGAGGTCATTTATTAGACTGTTTCTGTGAATTTTATGTAGTGATAAGAAGGCAGTAACATGCAATTTGTTTTTATAGAACTCACTTTTGTAAGTATGATCTCATATTTTCTTCCTTTAACTGAACAGTGAGGAAAAGAAGATTTCAGAGCTAACTAAGAGTTAACTGGCTACATTTCAACTGCCACCATTGTCTTAAATCTACATAGAGAGTGGAGAGAGCCAGAGAGGTGTAAGTACAGCGGCCGCTGGGAAAAAAAAACATTTATAAGTAGAAATTTCTTCTTAGAGCAAATTTTTCTAGTTTGTCTTGATTTTTTCTTTCCCTATTTTTTAAACACAACGTGTGATGGAGACGATTGTTATTATCCAAAGGACCTGACTTGCTGGCTCACTGCGTCTCTGTTTATGAAATGCCATAACAAAAGTGAGCTCACGCTTGTGTGCTTCCAATGCGTGATGTTCCTGTGTGCCAGATGGGCACTTTCATGACTGTATGAGCGTGGATTATTTCATTTCCTACATCTGGGACTCCAAATGGCTGCACAGAATGCCACAGGAGAGAGGAACAGATCTTCAGCTGGGGAAACCTACCTTCACAGGGGAACCAGCTACATCAGAGGGGATGAGGCAGAAAAGCCCCAAGTGATATCTGAAAGTTCACATAAACCAGGGCCACAAGGGAAACCTTTAGAACCAGGAACAAGACAAAAATAAACAATAACTAATGCTGGATGTCAGCTGTGCAGAGGGGGGAGGGAAAATAAACCATAAGCAGTTTCTTGTCTGGCCACAGAAGATGTGTTTGGAATGCTGTTTTGTATTTCAGCTCAGAAACTCTGCTGTGACCTTCAGATATTGCTGGGTATTACAAGTTCTACAGATAGCCAGAGAGAAATATTCCAAGGAGAGATGGCATATACTGTGCCATACTAGTTAATGTTGTCTGCGTATTGCTCACAGCCCATTCCTGAACTGTGAACAGGCAGCCTTGCTAAAGCACTGCAGAATCCTACAGTAATAGTCAGGAATGCTAGTTAGTCATAAAGCTGTTGCAGGGTTTAGGATAATTACTTGTTTGTTTGTAGGATAAGACAGTGCTTTCTTTTTTTTTTTATTTTTTTAAGCCAAAAACAACGAGAGCAGATCCTCAGTATAGTGAGGATCTGGCTCACTACGCTTTTGCAGAATATGTTGCATTTCAGAGCCAGCAAACAGGAGATGATGAGAAGAATTAGCTGTAGCAGAAAAAAATATAGTTAAGTCAGTGACTTTCTTAAGATGAAAGAGAGCAAGACCCCAAAAGAGAACAAATGGAAAAAATAATGAACAAAAGAAAGTAAGAGCTTGTGACACAAAGTAAGAAAAATAAACAGCAGTTGACTTAACTATTTTGCATAAGATATTTACAAACCACAGCATATTACTGTTTGCTTTATGCATTTTCACATCCTGCTCAGTTTAAAGCAGTAATTTTCTGCAAGGACAACAGAGGGAAAAAAAATGCTTTACACTGCTTATATTAATTACATTTTTTCATTACCCGTCATGTTTTCTACAGGCTTGTGTATTATTACTGTAAAATGTAATGAAACAGAAAAAGAAAAAAGAATGGACTTCTGGGAAATTTTCCAATTCTTGAAATGCAATGTTAATTGAGTGCTATTTTTAGGTCATCACAGATAGAACTGAACCCATTGCCATCAGAGCACAGAATGGGGACAGCCCAGGTGCAACACAAACTGGGTGAGGGAATCAGTTTCTACTAATGGAGAATAGGAGAGAAACTAACTCCCCAGAGAGGTGGGTTTGGGGCAGTTTCTATTTCTTGATGTGAAGTTCTCAAAGCAGAAATGAAAGGGAAGGGTGCAGAGTTGGCAGGGGCCCAGGACCCACCATGCCCCCCCACGGTCACTCCTGAAGGAGATCCACTGACTCCTGTGACAGGAGGGCAGAGTAAATGAGAGGCTCTGTCTGGTTTTGTGGCTGACTTTCAGCTCTGGGAGGGAGGGCACTCTGAAAGTCAACATTAAATAAAATCCCCCAAAATATATCAGAAATCTCTTTAATTTATAGATCTCTAAAAGGCTGCCAAAAAAATCAATTATTTTAATTTGTATATAGTGCAGCCATGGACTGATTCAAATTCTTTTGAAGTATTTTTAAACAGTCATTGCACAAAGCCATCCTCTTTCCCATATGCAAAAAAAATGAATTGAAAATCAGAATTTCTCACAATTGCTTTGATCACAAGAATTCTGCAATTCACACAGGATTCTGCAAGCATATCTGAGCCCCTCGCTCAGTCTGTTACCTGGGTACCTTTACTGTCAGTCCCAAGAACCAGTGTAGCTCTACTGCTCCCTTTATTATCTGCCTCTTCTCCCAAAGAGTGTAGGGAAACTGTTTGAGACTGTAACAGGGGAAAGAGTTACTGGCACTTGTAAGTGGCTAGAGGTTCCTTTTGAAACAGAAGAGGCAAATCTTCATTGTGCACTTACCAAGGCCAGAATCACAGAATGTGCTGAGTTGAAAGGGACCCACAAGGATCATCAAATCCAACTCATGGCTCTGCACAGGACACTCCTAGGAGTCACTGTGAGCCTGAGAGTGTTGTCCAAATGCTTCTTGAACTCTGTCAGGCTTGGTGCTGTGACCACTTCCTTGGGGAGCAGTTCCAGTGCCCAACCACCCTCTGAGTGAAGAGACCTCTCCTCTCATGAAACAACTTCAGGTCATTCTCTTGGGTCCTGTCACTGTCACCACAGAGAGGAGATCAGTGCCTGCCCTCCTCTTCATGAGGAAGTTGTAGACTGCAATGAGGGCTCCTCTCAGTCTCCACTTCCCCAGGCTGACCTCAGCTACTCCTCATATGACTTCCCCTCCAGACACTTCATCTTTGTAGCTCTCCTTTGGAGGATCTCTAATAGTTTTATATCCTTTTATATTGTGGTGCCCAAAACTGTACACATCGCTCAAAGTGAGACCACACCAGTGACCTCCGTGAAAGAGGAGAGAGCATCCCAGTTGAGGGAAGCCAATCTCCACAGAGCTGTTCATTCTCTGTATTGCAGGCACTGCTATAAAAGCAAGAGCCTAACCAAAACGTTTCGGCAGCCGTTCTCAATGGCAGTGTAGCACGTTTTGGAATAACTGAGATTAACCCTGTTTTCTATCTGCTCTGGCCCCATGCATGTAAGGCGCTCAAAAAACAGTCATGATCAGGTGGTGGAATTATCAAGCCAGTTCTGTTTGTTTTAGTGCTAACCAGCCTGAAAGTATACAAGACAACCCTCCACCCATACTGGCCCAGGTCATCAAAGATATTTTGGGCAGGATCCTAAACAAAGACTTAAGCACCCAAATTCCTGACGTGATCTGGGCCCTTTTACCTTGGTACAGACAGCTTGCATTCTGGCCTTTTCTTTATTCATTAGGAGTTTGTTTTTTCTGTTGTTCTGTTAGTCGCTTGAGAGTCCAGGCTCATCGTTTTTCCAATCTCAGCTCAAGAATCCTGAATATTCCCGAGGGCCACAAGAAATACAAGGCATCAGTAGTGCTCCCTTGGGTGTGGCTCTCCTTGGCCTATGCATTAGCACGTGCTTCAGGTACCTATCATGAGCTCATCTTCACTTCTTGCCTGTCTTCAATTCTCTACCCTTCCTATAAGTCACATAACTTTTGACTTATCAAAAATACCCCTTCAGTGCATTTCAGATTTGTCTTCCCACCTATTTTGCAGCAGATATGGCAATGGTATGTAAGTGTTACAGATTTGCCTGGCAAGACTTAGATGGATTAAAAAAAAGCAAAGCAAAACACAAACTGAAGGATTGGTTTGCTCTCCAAACATCTCTAGTGCTAAGATAGAAATGATAAGTCATAAATATAAGCCAACATGATTTTCTCTTATCTGACACATTGAATTAAGGCTGTTGTGCTCAAACACTTACAGCAAAATTGACAAACCCTTTTAGGAATGCTGCATCAAAGGTATTATCATGGCACACACTGCCCTGCACTCACACACAAGGTGTGTGAACTGTGATACTCTATTTGCAAATCAAGAAAGAAATCCTGCTCCTTTTGACTCTGCCTGTCCTGCCTGTAGCAGTGGTGCCAGCATTTGGGCTTCATTTAGCCAAGCCAAGTGGCCCCAGCTTGTTGCAGCCTCACCACGGGCCTTAGCTCATTACTGGCTTGTCAGCACTAATACTTCATCAAGACCAATCCCAAACCTGGCAGCTACCCCTACATTTTTTATGTTTAGATTAGAGTTATTCCTCTTTGATAGGAAAATTGATCTGGATCCACTGCCCTCCGTTTGGGAGTCACAATATTTTTCCATGAAGGACCCGTTTTGTTCTTTCACAAGGATTCATTTTTCCTCAGCACCCAAAGTTGTTCTTGTAGGCTGCAATCCAAAAATAGCAGGGCTCCTTTGCAGGCCAGAGCAGGTAAACTTTTTTTTTGTCGTGGGATGACAGGAGCAAGTGTTGGAGAGTATAGAGGGAGCAAAGGGAGTCATGAAACCACAAAGTCTCCTGAAGCATGGGCAGCCTGACCCAAGCCAGCTGGCTCCCGCTACATCACCCCTAGGAAATGGCTCCTGTGTGAGCCAGCCCCTCACTGCTCCAGCTACTGAGGAAAGGGCAATAAATTTGTTAATTCCAAGTTAAACTCGTTGCATACATTAGGGAGTCAATATTCAAATGGCAATTCAGACTTGAGATAATGTCTTAAGATACAGCTAGTCACTGATTTCCGTGGGAATTCTGCCATATCTTTCACCAGGATTAGGATTTAATGGGAGTTTTCATTTTTTCAACTTGATTAGCTGGCACCTGTTCTCTACTGAAAGACAGTCACAGTGCACCTGAAGAATTGTATAAAAGCTGGTCAAGGAGGCTTTGCAGGATGGACCTGAGGAGTCTGCAGTCATTTGACTGGATCAATAGGTGAGATTTCATCAGAGAAAGGGGGTTCAAATGTTACTTTGAAAATTTCACTTCAGTGTGTTAATTTCCTTTTTCAGCTGCGTTGGGAATGGCCCGTAGATTTAAATTGTGACTCAGAGCAGGAGAAATGAGCCATTAATTCTTACTTAAAAAAAAAAAAAAAAAACATTCCAAGCCATAGCCCTAGCATAAATGAATTTGGCATGTTCAGGAGTGAACCATCACTTCCATGATTAAATCAATGGATATAAATTCAGCTTTGGTCAGATGAGGCCCCAAGCTTGCAGCTCATGCACCAAATGCTTATTAGTGTTCAGAAGGTCAGATAGATACTGACTGCAGCCCAGTGCTTTCAGAGAGTTCTGTTGCCTTGATCCAGGGAAGCAATAGCCAACAGTGCTCAAATATGTTTCAGACTCTGGGATTTTCAAAAGCCCATGTGTTCCCAACTCCCAATGACAACATGGAGCCTGGAAGCTTTAAAAATCTGAAGAAGGTACTGATCTGTATCCAGGGATGCTCATATATCTGTGGAAATCTGCCTCTAATTTATCCAGCAGCCCCATCCTTTGGGTCACATTAGGGACCATGAACAGTTCAGCTGGCACTACTCTGCAAACTCTGCTCCTTTGCATAGCTGTGGGTAAAACAGGAAGAAAGATGTATTATGGCCTTCAACTAACAGGAAGATGCCATAAGCAATGATGTGTTAGCCAGGATGTTAGAAGATGCCATTGTATACATCAGATGCAGAACTCAATTAGCTGGGGTAATTACAGTTTCTGATGTAAAGGTTTTAGCAGATGTGAAGCTTCCCACCCTTCTTCTCAGCCTCTGTGTCCCCCCTGCTGAGGCTCTGCAGGTGAAGAAGCCCATGTAGACAGCATGGCCTGCATGCATGGGCTCCCAGGCTTCAGCTGCTGCAGGGCTGGCACCCAACTCACATCACAGCCAGGACAGATTCAGATACTAAACTGGGTGCCCATGCTCACACATGAGCCTTTGAAATGAAAATGCACGTGGACCAGCTCCTGAATACTTTTGTCGATATGCCAGCACATGACCTGTGTGGTCCCCTTGCAGTCCCACTTAGATTAGATTTGAGAGGAGGCAGTGTTCTCACCCAAGAGGATGGACATTTGTGATCTAATTGATTAACTCTCTGTTATCCAGGAGGGTGTTCCCAGCCAGACAGTGAAATGCTTCTAAAGCATTCCAAAACAAATCCCTGAATGACCTGTGCTGCACCCACACAGCGCTGCCTCTGGCCCTGCACTCCTGCCAGCCCGGGAGTAATGTGGGCTTCAGACCCATCAGCTCTGGGCATCAGGGATTTTGTAATACTAGAAAAAGGTGGCTAATTCTCCACTCCATTTTCCTGGTTGTATGATGTGAAATGCTGCTGAAGTCAGTGGAGTTGCACTGCTATAAAACCAGATACAACAGAGCAAGTATCCATCTCGATATATTTAATGCTGATAAAGTTAATAATGTCAATGCCAACAGAGTCCAGAGGAGGACTGGCCTCTTGGATTTTGCCTCAGTAGATTGCACCTTAGCACTATTTATTCATCTAGTTTTTGTTACCTTGTAGTCTTCCTGGGTATCATCAGAATAAAGTTCATCTCCCAGCTCCTCAAACCCAAGCCCTCCCTAAGTTTTGGGGTTGGGATAAAGAGTACCATGTTTAAATTGTATCCTTTGAAATGGGGTACTGTGCACAAAAGGCCTATCAGGTTCCCATCAGAAGTGTTAGTTGAAGACTGGGGGACTGGAAACACTGACTGCAGCCATTTTCTTTTTTTCTATTTGTTAATCCACTCTGTCCGAACACTGTGAACATTTGGTGCATTTAGTTCTAAATATGTCAAATGCTCCTTTAGGGAAGAACTTCAAAAATCTAAAATCATCTCTTAAGATGAAATTCATTGCCTGAGCTCAAAATTATTCTTTTCTACACAAGTAAACACACACACGCATACTTGTGTGCTTTGTCTGCACTGCAGGAATCATCCTGGGATAGCACTGTGCTGTCTGTGGAGCCCTGCTAAAAAGGCTGACTTTGTGATACTGAGAGAGAGCTGCAAATATTAACACATCGTTGTGGGCAGTGGGAAGCAAGAATGATTATTCCAGAATATAACAAATCTGAAAATAAATTGGCTTCATTTTCACCTATTGCACACCGATGGGGGTAAAACAACTTTAATTACTCTAACAGGACAATAGCAATGGAATTGGCTTGGTCACAAGATTTTTGCAGGATGACACTGATGGTATTACTATCCAACTTCAAAGATTTGGAAAGATGTGGCTGCTAACACTGGAGAATAGAAACCTGTTTTTCATCAACTAGGCTGGCCTGACAAATTAAGTCTGTGGAGTCATTAGATTAAGATAAGAGCTTATCTCCTAGACTGACATTTATTCAGAGGTTTTTATGCTGCTCAGCTAGTAATTAGTGCAGTTGAATTTTTAACACTGCTTTGTCCAGTCATTTGAAAATTTTGAAATGTATACAGTTTTGATTTTAAAAAAAGCCCAACTAAAATTCAAGAATACAATATTATTAGCTTGGAAAGATTTTAAGAAGAGTTGAGATGATGCTAAAAATCTTCAAGGAGGTCAGAAGTGCTTCTGCTGTTGACTCATTTCCATACATAGTTGAGAGGCTCTTTAAACTAAATTTTTCGGCACTAAGCAGCAGATATCTGTAGCAAATCTGTAATTTCTTTCATGCCCATCCATTTTGTAATTCTGCTGCTTTAGAGGGGCAGGAATATGGTGCAGGCTGCTCTTCTGCTCATTAACGCTTGTCTGCCTCCTTCAGCACTCTGGTTAGGATTTTAGGTGGGGGCAGTTTCACAAGGAATCTTCTCTCATATGGCTGATTTTATGGGATAAGGTTTATTTTTCCTGTCCTAATTTTCTTGCAATAACAGATGGATTGTTCCACAGTAAACCAATGTATTACTTTTGGACACATGTTTTAAAATTGCTTTAGACTAACAAGTATCACTTTTTTTAAGCAGTTCATTTTGAGTAACTGAAGATCAGAATTGGATTAATAATTAGTGATTAAATGGATGACTGCTTGTTTATGAACTTTGACAGGTTTGTTACTGCTGCATCCTGTTACAGCATTTGTTTTGTCTAAACTGCAGCCATCTCAGCATCTTTGGTTGTTACCTTTAGAAAAACACAGACAAGAGTAGTTCATGATAGTAAATTATGGTTCATCCAACTGCTTTAGTCCTGTGATTACTAGCTTTCACAAAAACAAAAAGCAACCACAAAAAAAGACCTCTTGTTTACATTTTATACTGTACTGCCAAGACCCCTGAACTCTGTGGACTCAGGCCCAGGGCCATCAGCTGCAGAGGGTAGCACATTGCCACTTGCCTGCACTCCTGGGCTTGAAGCAGCAGTGATAGAGATGGACACAGGCTCTCAGGCTGACTGGGACCAGGATTGGCCTGCTGCTTTTCCATGTCCATTTCTGTGGGTTTTCATGGCATTTATATAACCCCAAAGCACGAGAGGAGTTTAACATCTCATAAGTACAACATGTTTTCCATGGTTGGAATGCCATGGGTGGGAAGTAAGGCATGAGGCAGGGATTGATTTCAGATCTTTGCATAGTGAGGAATGAAACCCTGCTGCTCTCTACTTTCTGAGCCAGACCCTTGACCTAGACCTGCCCTGACTCCTGTTTCAATGCAGATGTTTGCAGCCCTCTCTGTCTGCTAAGGTCCTTGATACTTCCCACTGGAGATGTGAAACCCTATATATTTTGTATATATTTTATATATACGTAAAATTCAAGCTCCATGGCAACCTCTGCCACTGGACACCCAACCATTCCTGGTCTGTAGGTGAGACCTCAGCTTGTGGTTAGGAGTGCCTAGAGGTAGAGATTGAGACAATATTTTTGCTCATGAAATGGCCTGTAAAGAAATTTTCATCAAGCTGAACCACTTACATCAATCCCCCAAAAGCTTCAAGTACTGTTTTCCTCTCTAAATTTTAGCTGTCAATGCTGCCTTTGCTGTCAACCACATCAAAAGTCCTGCCTAATTCCCAATATATAACTCACTTCCCAGCAGAGAAAAATTAAACCCCTTCCTGGACCTTAGGTGAGCGTGAGGGAAAGACCCAATTTCTGATGCCTCTAGGGAGGAGCGTGGCCTCAACAGAGGGAGGAGGAGGGGTTTAAATCCAAGCTTCCCAGGATTTGTGGCAGCAGCCATCCCTATTTTCCTATATCATTTTACTTTTCTGTTGTGCACTGCTACACTGTGCATTGTTACAGAAGCTCGATAGTGTCAGCACTACCCTGGCAAGGTTCCTCTGTTAGGCTGTTTGACTAAAGGTGAAAAGTTGCCATCACCCAGACCCACCAACAGAGAACCAAAGAAACATCACACCTCTGGAACAAAACCCCAGCTATATGAAACTCTTAACATCTCCTTTCAATGGGCTGGAAATTGCAGCACAGAGGTGTCTTGATGTTGTCTGTCACAGCTGTCCATCAACAGTGCTGGCTCATGGAGCAGTTCTCTGCTGCCATTTCAGACCTACCCTGCTGCCACCATCCTCCTGTACTTCCATGAGAGATACCATTGACCTGACCCCTTTGCCCTTGGCCAACAATTGAAAGACGATTGCTGCTTGATGGTGCACACAAATAAATTAATAGTCTTGGTTCTGGCCGAAGTGTCTAGAGTCTGAAACCTTCGCTGGCCCTGCACAGAAAGCCAAGGACTGACAGAAGCACTAGCAAAAGAGAAGTCCAAACAGGTCAAGGGAAGGGGCACTGCAGACTGATAAAATGTGTTACTACATGGAGAACTTTGCTCAACTTCTGATGCCAGAAAAGACAGCCTAGACTGGCAGGTAAATCTCCCTGAAAATAGCAGAAATTGAGGTTAGAGCAACATGTTTATCCCAGGTTACTTACTAAATAGGGAAATACTGCAAAAAGGGAATTGGAGATTTTACAGAAGGAAGGGGTTGTTGAATGGCAATAACGGTACAACCGTGCTTTACTCTGCCCTCCATTTTCAGTGTCCCGCTGTCAGGTGGATGGCTGCTCTTCAGCATTTGGCCAAGGTCAGACAGCTGAGAGAGAATTTTTTTCTCAAATTTCTAGTGTTCCTAATAAATTTTTAAAATAACAGAAAAGGGCAATAACTTTTTTTTAACTGGCAAATACATTTATGGTGCCACCAGAAAATGGTGCCTGTCAACTTAGGTGTTAACCTGATTTTTTATGACTGCTTTTGGCTTCTAAGTTTGGTGCAAGGGGTACCCATGTCCCAGAAAAAAATATGCTTGCCCTTTTTAACTGGATTCCATACACTGAAATTTATCCATGGTAAATGTTTCACAGTACAGGAAATTATGCAGCAGGTCCCACACAAACATCCTTTACTCTCAGAAAGGAAGGTGAGCACTCAGTAGCACAAGTACATGGTATAGCCATCCAACTGCTATGTTTCCCCCAGGAATTCAACACTTTTCACAAATAACTACACTTTGCACTTCCATAACTCACATCCTGTGACCCCACAGGGCAACTGCAAAGGTAGGATAAATGCCTCTCGTTCTATTTTATATGTACTTAGCAGTTACAAAATGCAAGCTCAAGGCAAGCTGTGAGGAACATCTAAGCTTAGAGAAGGCTTCTGGAAAGCCAACAGAAATTATTTGCTGAAATATTAGTGATAAGTCAAGTGGTCAGTGGCCAACGCAGCTGTTGGGTTGGTGGGCTCCCTTGCACCACATCAAAGTCCCTCTCCCGCAGCCCAGCCTCTCCCCAGTTTGTTTTTCTGTTGTATGTTATTCATTAAACCCTTTGCTGTGATATGTCATTGCCAGTGTGCCAAATCCTGAGCAAATCATATCCTCTGTTCTTCTGTTGCAGATTTGTGAGATAATCTATTATAGATTAATCATTTCAGTCTTATGGTGCAATGTCAAAAATAAATTGGGGTTATGAAGCTGGAGGGGAGCCACTTGGGGGTGGTGTCTCATTGACGCTCCTTATTTGACTTTGAAAACAGTGTCACAACGAGAGTTTTGAAGCTGATTTTTACCCCATGGAATCCAAATCACAAGGTAAAAATGCTGTGGAGTAAGTTCGCATCTCCACAAATACCAGCTCGATGTTGAACTGTAAACGATTTTCAGGCTATTTCCTTCCCTCTCCTCACAACATGAGACATATCTGCGCTTATCCATTACATCTCTTTAGAATATAAGATGGCAGAAAAAATAAATAGAATTAAATAAAAGCCAACCCCTTTTAAGGATTGAATATCTGCTGGAGATGGAGGTACCCAACACAGAAAAATAATAAAGGCCAGGAATACAGCCAAATATACTGTAAGAAAATATTAATTTGCATAATTTTAAATATTCTCTAACATTTCATAAGATCCCAGATGTCTAGCAGTGAATAATTT